>OX336389.2:448710635-449310635 GCA_946902985.2 Meconema thalassinum
AACCCGAACAGGGAAAAACAGAGTAAGGTTCGCAACGTATTCCAGAAAATTAGAAGTGCGAGAACCAAATAAACAAAGAAGAACGGAAACTATAGACATTGTTTTCAAGAAAGCAGACGAACTATTCTAAAGCACTAAGACTCGAGAAGTATTAGTGGCTAAAAATCCATAGGTCATCGATAGGTCATCGAGGGGACCTCGATCAGAACAGACTTTCGCTAGGATCGATAAACCAGATCTAAAAGGGGAGCCGTTCAAGCTAGAGAAATAGCCGATCATCAGGAACAGGATTCGAAGAATTGTTATTCCAGGGAAGTAGTAGATGATTCGAGACTTTCGTATTCTGCAGGATAGGAAGCCGACATTGAATAAATTTCACCCTTGGAGACGGGAGATTAAGAGGTCACGTGTGATAGGCTAAAAAGACGGCCTAGTGATCAAAAGTTGTGAAGTGTAAATATATCAAGAGTGTGTGTTAAAAGTAATATATTTTTTAGTGTTTTATTGTGTATTCTAAACGGATACACCAGTGTATTAAAAATGTTGTCAGCGTTAAATGTATTGAATATGTGTCAAGAAATGTTTGTACATGAGATGAGTTTGTACAATATGGAGTAAGTCAAGAAGGTGGGCCAAAATGTCACATCAAACGAGAATAAAGGTCAGAAAACGACCTTAGACATGTGAGTAAAGATTTTCATTATGTTTTGGGTGTCGGGAAAATTTTGTGTACAATTCCACCGGAGTTTTGAGTAAAAGGGATGTTTTTAAATAAATAATAACTAAATAAGAACGCGATCTGAACGAAAATAAAGTTTTAAGAAATAATAAATAATTATGTGAAATAATAAATCCTGTAGAGGAAATGCATGGAATAAGATGTCAGTGAATTTAATGAATGTTATAAAAGCAAGCGTAATAATAATAATTATAACAAAGATATTTACATAAAGGTAAATTTGAATTATATGAAAGAAATAGCTTTTGAGCTTTTGTAAGGAATGAAGACATGATGTGAATAACAAGGTAAAGAAATCTAAATAAAGATTAAATTGAATGATATAAAAATATAGAGCGTTGAAGCCTTAACAAATGTATAAGACATGATGTGAATGCATGTTCTTAAAAATGGAGCGATTTATTGTCAACGGAAAAGATTAATATAAGAATTGAGATATGTATCAATTGTTACTATGAAATTTATCAGTTCTTTGGAAGACATTCGGCCGTAAAGTAATGTGTAGCGCAATGGAACGCAATTAAATAAAAGTCACGCTAGGAATGCGTAGAATTTAAATGGACTTGGTAAATTACTTATGAGGGGTAGTTGATTGTATTGAATTGAGATATGTTGTAAGTCCTCTAATTGTGACGTAGATCACGAGGCCATGTGTGTGTGTTATTATTTAAAAGGGAGCTAATGTATGGTATTATTGAGCGTATGTCATGTAGGCCACGGCCGACTTTAAATCGCGTCTTGTATAAGTCCTCCAATGTGGAAATGGTTCCCGAGGCTTGTTAAGAGATTCTAACCTAGAATCCTCTGTTTGTTAAAGCCCCTTATTATTCGTCGTCGAATGTGTATTACTCTTATCAATCAACGAGGACCCTTCATAATTAATAAATGCCAAGGTTACGAGAGTGGTTTATGAGCCAATAATATTGTTGAAAGTAAAACGATGAGTAGAATGCCATGTCTCCCCAAAGAACTGAGAATAATGTGAAGGTTTGTTTTAAAAGCATTGAAGAGAGCTCCAACCGTAGGCTAGGTAGGGAGCCGCTCTCCCTGTCATAAATCACGCTCGAGTATAATGGCCTGACCCTCATGAGCGAGGGTGGGTAAAAGACCGTCTTGTAAGAAGTGTTAAATACACCGTGAGTGTTTAAAGTTGTTAATGACCCGGGCGTTGAACCGAGGTCCTTGTAGATTGATATTATCGCTTGCCAGTTCAGATCGTAGTTTTCTTATGTGATAATGGTCTTATAAGACAAATGAATTAAATAAAATCCCTATTGTAATGTTGTATGGAAATAGGAATCCACGAGTTTTTATGAAGATAACTAGATTTCGGGAGTAATCATAGTTTTTGACTTTGTCAAGTAATCTTTATAACTCTGGAGTACACAAGTAGTTTCCCGATCACCGTAGTGAATTTACAAAACTTGAGAGAGATAGTAAATACTGAGAATATGTGAAATGCCCAAATATTGAAGTGAATAATTAACATGTAATTTTAAATGTAATTATATATTTGTTTTGATGATAAGAAAAGATAAAAATAAATTCTTGAGGTGTACAAAGGTATGACACCATTATTATGGGAAAGTATCGAGCCAAAGGAGCTCGTAGTTATATGGAACTTTGAGATAAGTACTTTATGGAAGTGAAAATAATCATGAATTGTTGGTTTTAAAGAAAACCATGTGTTTAAAGAGAATATTTGTTTTACTTTTATGCTATTCCTTGTTCACTTTGGACAAGTAGAATGATATTGGTCAGTAGCTTAATTGTTTTATTGTTTGTAGCGCCATAATTGTTATTAATTAAATGTGTTAAAATAGGAGTTGATTTTGTTGTTATTTTTGCAAGTGTATCCTCTATTTGATCCAAAATATGTAAGTCACAGAGTGGGAGAACTTACCGCAGCCCCGAAAAATCCCGAATTGAGCAATGCTGGCATACTGTGATTTGCATATTTCTTGCTAAAAGGGCACATTACAGAAATTAAATCAAAGCGAAACTTTAATTCGAAGCGAAATAACATAGTGAAATCAACGCGAAACTTAATAGAATCGCAAAATGACATTGCGCGAAATGAGATTTCCAAACGGTATATATTCGTTTCGAGAGCTGAAGCCTCCGTGGCTTAGGCGGCAGCACGGCGGCCTCTCACCGCTGGGTCCGTGGTTCAAATCCCGGTCACTCCATGTGAGATCTGTGCTGGACAAAACGGAGGCAGACAGGTTATTCTCCGGGTACTCCGGTTTTCCCTGTCAACATTTCATTCCAGCAACACTCTCCACTATCATTTCATTTCATCCGTCATTCATTTAATCATTGCCCCAGAGGAGTGCGTCAGGCCTCGGCTGCCGGCACAGTTCATATCCACGCCGCTAGATAGGGGCTTCATTTATTCCATTCCTGACCCGGTCGGAGACTGGAAGCAGGCTGTGGATTTTCATTTTCGTTTCGAGAGTTAAATTATGTTTGTCCCGACGTTGGAAACAGTACTAATGTAGACAACCTGCACAACATGCTGGGCCGAAATAGCAACGGGTGTCATTCAATGGTCACCACTCCAGTGTAGGAGAAAGTCAGTGCTCTGGCATCAACATCACCATCGTCGTCGACTGCACCTCAGACTCGGGGCCGTCCCACCCTGATGAACTAACGCAGTACTTAGCGTACAATGGGGCAACACGTACCTCTACTTGTTCCACAGCGAACAAGAAGAACAATGTGCCGTGCGGAGAGACATTCAAGATAAGTGAAGAACTCCCATTACAATACAAACTGTCAGTTGTAACTGTTCAGTCAGTCAACACTAATTTGCCCAATAACTGGGTGGGGTACAATGAATAGAATATGTAAATAACACTGATGGAAAACATTACATGATCACTATTATAATGGGGCAATGATCATAAACTAATACTGTACATGTATTTTCTTCCAGGAGTGTTACATATTATATATACTGCTCAAAAAAATTAAAGCACCACTTTTTTCAAAGGCCACCAAATTTTGAAAAGTTGAACTACAAGCTCGAAATCTCAGTATGACGTTTGTCCTGACGCCTACCAAGCATATGCTTCAGCACAACTCCCTAACTTGAGTAGTTTCGGGGTAGCACCCCGAAAACCAGCCCATTTTCGAAAACCGCAAATTGAAGTTTGCGAAAAACGCTGCAGGACTTGTCGCAGGTTGCCAAAGCAGTCGAAAATGAATGAGTCTTGCTCTTAAAGGTTCCACAAACACGTTGAAATCGTTACATTTGACGTTTGGGCATTTTCAACCCCCTTCATCATCCCCTAAACATGGACTACCATTGGGGGCGTCTGAGAAGGTACCGGGTGTGTTTAACCACCTGAAAACCTGTACACCGTCCTCAGTTGCTGATTGCAGTAAGTTCTTAAGGCCTCCGGCAATGTCCACACCCCCTAACACCCTCAACTGGCATGGGACCAAACCACCCCTTCTCGATTCACCCCTAAGGAAGGTTTTAATCGAGATGTTTATCAGTGCTGCTAATGGGGGGTCTTCCCCTAACGTTTCAAAAAAAGGAACAGTGCCTTTGTCACCACCCCTTCCCCTGCAACCCCCGTGTGTATGATTTTTCGAATCAGGCCCTTTTTAAGGGCTGAAACGACGTCTTAATCGCAGAAAGGGCTGTAAAGGTCCTTAGAAGTAGTGGTGACACGAAATCAACCCCTTCCGATCGATGATTGACATTCCATCCCCCAAATTCGAAATTTTTGCACCCCCAACCCTCCCTGTCTGGACGCGTAATGCGTCATGGCAGAGTTTTCAGAGTTGGATGAAAATGAAGCTTATGGCCTGCAATGGAGTCCAAAACAGCAGGCTGGATAGAAATTCATCGGTAGGTTGGGAAACGGAACCAAAATTTTTCAAAAAAGTGTACAGCCTACAGTAAGTACGCCCATGCATAGGCAACCCACATCACATCCGTGCGTGTGGGTTGCCTATGATCGGCAATAGGTTACAAAGTTTGGCAATGGGAGAAAAATGACGTGATGTGGGTTGCCTATGCATTGGTGTACTTATTAGAGGCTGTTAACTTTTTTGAAAAATTTTGGTCCCGTTTCCCACCCTACCGATGAATTTCCATCCAACCTGCTGTTTTGGGCTCCATTTCAGGCCATAAGCTTCATTTTGATCCAACTCTGAAAACTCTGCCATGACGCGTTACGCGTCCAGACAGGGAGGGTTGAGGGTGCAAAAATGTCAACTTTGGGGGATGGAATGTCAATCAAACATCGGAAGGGGTTGATTTCGTGTCACCACTACTTCTAAGGACCTTTACAGCCCTTTCAGCGATTAAGACCTCATTTCAGCCCTTAAAAAGGGCCTGATTCGAAAAATCATACAAAAGGGGGTAGCAAGGGAAGGGGTGGCGACACAGGCGCAGGTCCTCTTTTGAAACGTTAGGGGAAGACCCCCCCCCATTAGCAGCACTGATAAAAATCCCGATTTAAACCTTCCTTAGGGGAGAATCAAGACGGGGTGGTTTGGTCCCTTGCCAGTTGAGGGTGTTAGGAGGGGTGAACATTGCCGTAGGCCTTAAGAACTTACTGCAATCATCAACTGAGGACGGTGTGCAGGTTTTCAGGTGGTTAAACACCTCCGGTACCTTCTCAGGCGCCCCCAATGTTAGTCCATGTTTAGGGGATGATGAAGGGGGTTGAAAATGCCCAAACGTCAAATGTAACGATTTCAACGTGTTCGTGGAACCTTAAGAGCAAGACTCATTCATTTTCGACTGCTTTGGCAACCTGCGACAAGTCCTACAGCGTTTTTCGCAAACTTCAATTTACGGTTTTTAAAAATGGGCTGGTTTTGGGGGCGCTATCCCGAAACTACACAAGTTGGGGAGTTGTGCTGAAGCATGTGTTTGGTAGGCGTCGGGGCAAACGTCATACTGAGATTTCGACCTTGTGCAGTCAACTTTCCAAATTTGGTGGCCTTTGAAAAAAGTGGTGCTTAAATTTTTTTGAGCAGTATACATTGTATCCCGCCCAGTTGTTGGGCAAATTAGTGTTGACCGCCTGAAGAAATACGAATAACAGTAAATCGACTGTGATAGTACCAGTGTCGTATATAGAGTTCTGATTCGGAGGGGGATTTCTCGAACAACGGGGGTGGGGGTTCATTCCTCTCATTTCTACATTCTTTTTTCTTTCACTTCCGGAAATTTCGGGGGGAAGGCTGACCCTCAACACCCCTCCCCTATGTACGCCACTGGATAGAACTATTGCCGGTGAAATGCATGACTCTCGGAAATGTTCCCTGCTCCCTCGAAGTATCGGAGAAGCTTGCCATTCCTTACTACTTCCTTCATACTCTTAGCACATTTATACTGACCATCGCACGAAATCAAACTCCTGTGTCACGTATTTCGTTTCGCACTGCATTTAGTTTCTTGTCGCTTTTCACTACGTTATTGTGCTTTGAATTAAGTTTTGCTTCGATTTTAATTTTAACTAGTGGACCCATGCAAGAGCCCTCACGCGTATAAACCACCCGTCCAGCTTGAGTTTATGAGGACTTGACGCGACACAGTTCTGGCAGGTGCTATCGCCTTGTTTATTTGTTTAAACGTACTTTATAATCATAATATATATATCCTTCGGTTTTTCAGGTACGGTAATCCTAGAAATGTCCTGCACTATTGAGACGATTTGGAAGAGTTTGGCACAGACCGCACCTTCTAACCCTCTCTGGTTTAAGAGCTTGCGGTTTGTGAAATATACACCTTAGCATTTTGTATCTATAAAAAACTTGAGCTGTTTGATTTCTACCAAGATGCCTTAAGACACAGCACAGCCCTCAACCCTTGTTAGGACATTTCATTAGCATATATTTTGTGCAACACATTTGAAATTAACCTGTATTTTTATATCAGAAATGTCAGTGTTGGCATTCTAGTAGATGTGGTGCTGCAATATGGCCATAGAGTCGGCAATGATATTTTCAGCAAGAGTGATCAGGTGATTCTTCTATAAACCGAACTTCTGGAACAGTTCTAAAACTTCACGCTAGATATTGCCCCTGGCACCAATTAACATTCCTCTCTCTTTGGTCAATGCAAGTGACCCTTCGGCCCTTATATTAGACGACCTTGCTTTGCAAGCATGGGCACACCCTGATCATGATGAATGTCATTTGCTGATATCTTGCCTGTTTTATGGAAGAAATTCTGTCATCTCTGTAAACTCCTGCACAACTCAATTACAAGGTGTAAAACGCTCATAATACTCCTTGATAAAACAATATTTCAATGGTAAGAAAAAGTAGCCGCCGAGAGGTGCGATCCCTCTTGGACTCTTGTGGTCCAGAGTTACCCTACCTTACCCACTGTGCCAATGGTGCACGTCTCTGTGTTCGTTGGTGAACTTACTTACTATCTCGATAACCCGCTGTCTGGAGAAAATAGTCCGTCATTTCATTTTAAAAAAATCAATGTTGCTCATTGGTATACGTACATACTGTTACTATAATTAATTGTCAGGACTTGCCTACTGTCCGTCTTCAAATACACAAGCTTTATGAATAGGCGCGCGCAGTTATTTATCGAGTGGTGGCTCGGCCATGTTTGGATGGCAACAGTCAAAGATTTATGAGCGCAAGGTAAATATTTAATCTTGAGAATAAAAATATTTGCGTTGACTTTTCAAGAAATGCAGGATTGTTCCCGTACTATTGAGACCACTTGGAAGATTTTGGAACAAACCGCACCTTCTGACTCCCTCTGGTTTAAGAGCTTGAGTTTTGTGAAGCATACACCTTAGTGTTTTATATATATACATAGATTTTTACGCCCACAATCAATATCATTTCGCACCCGAACATCTCACTCACGGCAATATTACAATGTTTACGCGCCCACAGCAATGCATTTCGTTTCACATGCCACTCCAGATTTAATTTCAGACACGAAATGAAATGATCCGTGCATTTTAAATTCACTCCGGGAACGAAACTAAATGCCATGAGGGAATTTTTTGTCATACCAGGAGCGAAATGAACAGTCGTTAACAAATTTGATTTCGTGCTGGGAGTGAAATTAAAAGACTGTAGCGATATGAAATGTCTTATAACGAAGGAGAAAAATTGTATTAAGAATTGTATTTTGCGTCGGGAGCGAAATTAAAAGTCTGTTATGAATTTATTTCGCGCCGGGAGCGAAACTAAAAGTCTAACGAATATTATTTCGCCGAGAGCGAAATTAAATGTGTGTAACGAATTTTATTTCGTGCCAGGAGCCGAAATTAAAAGTCCATAACGAATTTTGTTTCGTTCCGGGAGCGAAATTAAAAGTCTGTAACGAATTTTATTTCGCGCCAGGAGTAAAATTTTATTTCATTGAACAATTTCATTTCCCGACGCAAAATTAAATTGATAATGCATTTCATTTCGCATGCCAGCCCTGCGTCATGGTGTAGAGCTGAAAAAATACGTCACTACTACACCGAATGATTCAGCAGCCACTTCCTATATTGCTTGCTGCAACCCAACTGCGCCTGTTGGCAGGAAGGTCGCTAATTCTCTGCTTGCATCCCGTATGATACTAATGCACTGCAAACGATACTGAAAACTATTGTTTTTCCCTTGATGTGACTACAGACTAATACGAGGGAAAAGTAGTTGGTAGTGTTCAGTATCGTTTGCGGGATATGCTTGCAGTGTATTCATACCATACGGGATGCAGACAGAGAAATATCGACCTTCCTCTCAACACATGTTAATTGGGCTGCAGAAAACGATATTGAAAGGGGTTGCTGAATCACCCGGTATATGACATTTAAAATTTGTCACATATCACTAAAAGTTATTCAGCTCTCATTCTTAAGTTTGAGCTTTCTGATGCTTCAAAAATCGTATCTGAAATTTGCATAAAATTACACAGAATACGTATTCTACCGTATTTTATTAAAAATCAAGAATTTATGAATTGTTGAAATACTGTATGTCGTGAACAAAATTCATTTCAATACCACCCACCAGGTAGCTCAGAGCGATACAGCGCAAAACCATGTGTCTGGTCTCAGAAGGGTTTTTTTTTTGATGATTCTTAAGGGGTTTTGCGACATCGTGGTCATATAGCCCCGTGAACTTGAGTGTGTCTAGAACTTGTCTGATAACCTGTGTCTCTGTAATGCTGTACTAGTTTGTGTATTTCTAATTCATGTAGGATTTAAGTAGGAAGCGGCCGTGACCTTAAGTTAGGTACCATCTCGGTATTTGCCCGGAGTAGAAGTGTGAAATCACGAAAATACACTTTCAGGATGTCGGAGGTATTAATCGAACCCGCCTCTTCTCAGTTTTGCCTCACGGAGCTGAGTGGACCCCATTCTAGCTCTCCGACCAGAATTAAATTCCTTGGTAGCGCCGGGAATCGAACCCAGGCATCCACGGAGACGACCAAGAATGGTAGCCACTACGCAACGAGGCGATCAGAAGGATCAATGGATTGCTCGAACCCCATTGTCGGTCACTTTGAAACATGTTTACACCATTCCCCTTTTTAAAATCCAGGTGAAAGTCGATACAATATCTTGTCATGAGCTACGCCCTCATTCTTGCAACTCCTTGCACAACTTCATCAATCTTCATCTCACTTTGACTCCTATATTGAGATTGGCGTTAATTTCAATAACTGTGTAAATAATTAATATAATATTTCTATCAAGTTAGGGTGGTAAAATATGTGTTACTCACCGTCCAATCAAAGTGGGCACAGTCGTGTTGACCAACTGAAAAACAACTCAATAGATTTGCGAAACTGTATTTTTCTTTTACCGACATTTCCATTCTATGACCTGACCTTCCATAATACTCTTAAATCGAAACATGTTTCGACAACTAATGGCGTGCAACTAGGAGAAATCACAAGTAGCCTACTCCTCGTAGACGAAGTTGACACTGAGTGGTAGTGACGGTCGCTAGCAATGTTGCTACATAGAACTCATCAGGAACTCAACACCAATCCAATCGGCACCGCAATCATTATATGGGACAGAAATTCATTCATCATTGAATCCACTTTGAGCAAAGAAATATCATCGAGTTCGAATCAAACGGGGACTGCTTGTTAACTACTGTATATCCACACTCATGACGTGTCATGGCCCCGAGTACTTGGGTATGTGTGTTATCAGTTTGACAACCTGTGTTATTGTTATGGATGTATTAGTGTGTGTTTTGAAGGAGACAACCGTGGCCTTAAGTTTGGAACCATCCCGGCATTTGCCTGGAGTAGGAGAGGTGAACCACGAAAAATCACTTCTACGACAGCTGAGGTGGGAATCGAATCCATCCCTTCTCACTTTTGCCTCACCAGCTTAAGTGTACCCCGTTCCAACCTTCAGACCAGAATTAAATTTCTTGGCAGGACCGGGAAACAAACTCATAAGTCTTTGGATGCGTAATCTCAATACGTATCCCGGGGCGACTGAAGAGAGCTTCTAATAATTACAGTTCGACTACACACATAACTAGTTAACAGAATGATAGAGTTCATCAGTCAAATATCATAAACAAATTATGCACAAGCACATGAGTCTAATGACCAAAAAATGATCCAAACACCTACTTGAAGCAACAATAAAAACAACTCTACCTCTCCTTTCAAGGAGGTTGCTGACAATTTTAATATCACCACTCAACCTGAAGCGAAGCGAATGTGTTACTCCAAATGAGTAAGATGGTTCACATTAGATTTGAAGGAATCACCAAAGGAATACGTGCTCCATCTCTCCCACGCCGTCCTGCATGCCACGGTCTCACATCTGTCTTTCCTCCCTTCCCTTCTCAGCTTCCTGACTCATGTGGTTATTTTTATGAAAGGAAATCGTCAAAGCCACATTGTGAGTTCACTCAGATAGAAATAAACGTATGCCTTCTATTTCTAATCATCAATGAAAATACAGCATTTTGTTTATCAGTGCCTCCCTTAACTCCACAGCCAATCCACTCGATTCACATCTTTGAGTGGCAGCTAACATCAAGGAAGGAAGCTTGTAGTTTTACGAGAATGTTAATCTCGCGATCATGAGCCACAGGATCTCCCTTTCACGTGGAATCCAAGCCAGACGACGTGATATTTCACTTCGAAAGTTCCACATGCATTGTCCGGTCCGCCTTGGTGAGAGACAAGCAGTTTGACCACTGCACCATCACGCTCCTAAAGCTAATATCAATCTGAGTTGTACTCACTCGTATGTACTGCTTGAGTCCAAGCTCCGTGAACCTGAAAGGAATGTGGTTCGCGGACGATGATGAGAGACGTGCGGGGTTCCCTGTCCGTGCGTAGTAACATAACCAAATACATTGGTCAGTGACTCACTCACTCATCCGCAATAACACAGTGGTATGGGCAACGGCCATATGCTAGCAGTATTGGAATATGCAGGAATTCCAGATAGCAGGGCGGGCTGTTGACAGGCCCTTCTCTTTGCCTCCCACGTCATCACACTGCTGACATTCTTGCACACAGAATGGCCTAATGATGGCGCTTGCTTCCTAGGGCTTCAATACCAACACTCCAAATAGGGGATAATGAAGACGCCTAGTAATGTATATTCCCAGGGACTCGCAGACTGAACATTACCGCCCCTTGGTGTAGTGGCTAGCGTAATTTTCTGGCATCTCTGAAGTCCAGGATTCGATTCTTGGCTCTGCTAAGATATCTAATTCTGGCATGAGGGTAGGGACGGGGTAGAAACAGCCTCGTGAGGTAAAACTGAAAAGAGGGGGTTCCTTATCGAACCTTAGCCTTCCTATAAGTGGCCTTCCATGGTTTCCCATAGTTACTCCAGGCAATTGTATTATAATATTATAACCCCAGGAACTACAGCTCATGAAGGGCCTAGGCCTACCAAGCGACCGCTGCCCAGCCATTCGGCCTGCATATATTGGGGTGACGCGTGGTCAGCGCATCGGGTCCATTCGGCCGTTAATCTTGGTTTTCGTGACCGGGGCGCTGCCTCACTGTCAGACAGCTTCTCAATTGTCCTCACGAGGCTGAGTCTACCCCGTTACAGCTCTCACGTCAGTTTCTAAAATCCCTGACGGAGCCGGGAATCGTCCCGGGGCCTCCGGATGATAGGCAGGCGTGCTACGCCAACACCACGGGGCCGGCAGGCAATTGCATGGATGGTACCTAATTTAACGTCGACTGGCTGCGTGGCTCAGCGATAACATTCTCCCCTGCTGATCCCAAGATAATGGGATTGAATCCCGGCACAGACAGTGGGCATTTGAGGGTACTTAAATGTGAGGGAGCCGTGTCAGTAGATTTACTGGCACATTAAAGATTCTCTTCGGGGAATAATTCCGGCACCCTGGCGCGGCGTCTCTAAAAGCCGCAGTAGTTAAAAGGGACGTAAAACCAATAACATTATTATTATTATTATTATTATTATTATTTAACGTCACAGTCGTCTCCTTCCAAAACCTTCTTCCAATTACAAATATAAGCACTTGTACATGCCAGACAGAGTCTACACATATTCAAGTACACGGGGATGATGATCACGGTGCTACAAGCATCTAAATTATATTAAAGACCAAAAACATGATACAATGGTGAGTTGCGGTTTGAGTACCAGCGCTGGCAGTGGCCACATTTAGTGTGATGCTTCCCACCACTGCAAGCAAATGGTATCTTACTTGAAGAATCTTCCTCAATCTTAGAATAACACACACTTCTATAGTCAACACAATAACACAGGTAAACAATGAACCCCATTTACGGACAACGAAAACGAATGAGTACATGAACTGATCACGGTGGCTACGCAACGGCATGGTACTGTAATAATACTAATAATAATAATAATAATAATAATAATAATAATAATAATAATCATAATAATGATAATAATAATAACATTAATAATAATAATAATAATTGTTACGCGCAATGCACGCCCCAATGTTTTTTAAATCCCTCTTCCCTGTTTTCGGGTGTTCCATGACATTTTGAATCGACCACCTGCTGACTTGATTCCGTTTGTCAACACGAGATAGCACCTGCTGTCGGACTTCGGGGGTTACTCCAAGTAGTTCCTTTTTCTCCGATAGAGAGTGTTTGCTGTGTCTTATAAAACTCTTCATATTCATGGCATAATTGAAAGACAATTATATTCTACGTCATGAAACAAATGCCTGTGTGTTTATGATACCGCCAAATTATTTACTAAATAATGACATTGTTGATTGATGTGTCAAGCCTTGATTGGACGATAAATATTTACATGAATGCAGTTCGGCATCTGACGGGGGATTGTCTCCGCCATCTTGTGGAGTCTTTTGTCTGTCGTGGAAGAAGCAACTTAACTGCAGGTGTGACAGAGTATCTCTTCAAGGGCTGGAGGCGCCCTTTGGCCCCCAGCTTTTACAAATATGAATGCCAATTCTACTAGGAAATTGCCTGTGCTCTTCAGGCTGTGAATTTCATCGTTTCGCCGTGAAGTGGACGTGTGAAATGTAATCGCATCTCGATGTAGACCTGCGCTTGTGACCAAAACGAAGCATGTGCTGGGCGGGCATGTTCAAGGCAATATAGTGCCATATTTTATTTTATTTAAAATGTGTTTTTTTTTTAATTTTCATTGTGTCTCCACTGTGAAGTTTTAAGGTACGTTTTTATTTTATTTATCTAATTATTTTATTTTGGGAGCTCCAATTTTGGCCTTGTATGAATGTTTGATCTTCTGTTTTGTTTTGCCTGATAGGCCCAAAATTTCTTTTATGTTTTAATAACGTTTCCTTATATATATTAATTTTGTTATTATTTTTGTACCTTCTGGAGACACATTTATAAGTTTATTTTACGTTTAAATTATTATTTATTTTCATTTGGCAATCTTGGGATTGTCATATTTTTAATCTGATGTAAGATCCGTCGTAACATAATTCGCCCTAATGTTAATAGTATTTAGACGTAATTGTTTACTTCCCTTCTTTCTGCTGATTTTAAATTTAATTAATGCTAATTGTTTGCCGTAGTTTCGATCAGGCATACGGTCTCCTGTTTTTTTTTGTGGCCATGTTTGTTTTTTGTTTTGACGAAATGCATTCTGGTCTCGAGGTCAGTCTCTTGGCGCCGGCCACGAAACTCAAACGTGTTGTGTGTTAGCTTAATATATTTTTTTTTAATGTAATCTTGTTGATTTTATTTTGTGGTTTTTGGTAACTGTTCCTGTGTTTTTCGCCGTCGTGCTAATCATATATTTATTTTCTAATCCCATTTTATTTTGTTAATTTAAATTTTTATTTCTCGTTTCATCGTGGCCGGGATCTCCGCATGTCGGATCGCTATTGCATTCCCTGGTAAATTATCAAGCCCTTTCTCATTGTGTTATGCCTGTAATTTTTATTTTAATCTTTGGGCTTTATAACATTTTAATTTTAATTTAATTCTTGTCTTTTTTGGTTTTGCAAGCATGTTCTGTTTCTGGTGAAGGTGCTCCTTTAAATTTTTAACATTACATTTTTATTTTAAATTTTTAATCAACTGTTGTGGCATTATTTCGCCGACAGCAATTCTGTCGGTTATGGGGGGGGGGGGGGGGGGGGGTGCCTGTAGAATAGCCTGTGCGTTCCCCTTCTCCCCTTTCCTTCCACCCCTTTGGAGCTCTTCTGTTGGGACATGTCATCTGGAGGTGATTTTGTTGCTGTGGAAGCGACGCGGACCTCTAAATAAACGGTAAGTTGGCCCATCCACGCTGGCCTTTGGGTGGTGTCATTCTGGTGAAGCAGAGCGTTGGTTATCGAGTTACCGACGTGCAGCTAGCCCTAAGCCGCCGCCGGTTGCATTCTGGTAGCAGAGCGTGGTTGAGTTCGCTTCCGTAACCCTCCCCTTCCTCCATACCCGCAGGCTCGTTTTATGGACCCCTTTAGTGCTGATGGAGCGGTTGTTGGTGGGATCTTGTCGGGCCAGTGCACTTGATGTTATGTAAAGCTAATCCTTGTCGTTTGTTTTATTTCATGTTTGCCTCTGGATATCCATGTGCTGTATGTAAGTGACCTGTTTAGAAGCGAGGCGTTTGCTGCTGTATTTTGTCCTGTTTGTGTGCAACATCCCCACTGAAGATGAAGCTCGGTGAGTGACTGACATGTGTTCTTGGCATGGGAAATGGGATTTCTTAATATTCTGATAGCCTACATGCTTCGAGTGAAGGAGTCCTGGAGCCCTGTCGGAAGCTGTTAGCCAGATGTTTTGTGCCAATTTTTGTAATTTAGCTTCCTGTTCTCGAGCCAAGCAGGTGGTGACGTATGCAGTTCTGGGCAGCTTGGTGCATGAATTTGTGTAGTATGGTGGCTGTGTTCGAGTGTCAGCCTAATCTATGGTGGTGGTAATTGGTGGTTGTGGTACTGTTGTGAAAGTGTAAACAGTCCTCGTAACTCCTAAAATTTGTTTCCTTCTGTATTGTCTGTCTGCATTCTGTGTTCTTTAAAATGGCCGACAACAATAGTGTTTTCGATTTAATTGACTTAAGTGATAACCTTGTGAATTTGGAGAGTTCTTCTGGGGTTGAACGTGAATCACCTCTGTTTACTAGGTCTGAGGTTTTGGGATCGATTTCTAGTAGTGGTTTGCCTGCCCCTCTTTTGTCTGGTTCTGGGTCACCCAGACCTCTTAACCCTGCATACGGTCATTCTTCTCACGTTAGGTCACCTAATGATTTCCTGGGTACTGCCGACCCGTTGCATCCCAGTTCTTTCTCTGGCAATGTAAATGTTTTGTCTCCCGTAGAGGGTGTGGGAGCGGGCTACCCTGGTAACAATGTCGCTTTTCCTAATGCTACATTCTCGCCTACCGATAATTATGGGTCGATTCCTCATCCTATTTCTGGTTTCTTTACTAAGTTATAGCATTTCAACCTAGATGACGTTACCCAAGTGGTGCAATTTTTAAAGCAAGTGGTCGAATTGGGTAACCATGCCTCGATTTTTGGGATGTCGGAAAATCAGATTTTCCAACTGTTATATCCGGTTGCTTCCGGTATGCTGCGCGATAAGCTAATGGAAGCTCTCCACCTCCGCATGTCCTTAGCCATGTTTATTAGGGAAGTGTTGTGGTTTTTTTTTGTCCCTGCGTGTGCCCTTAGTGCTCTCGAGCAAAAGTTTTTATATCGTGTCCAAAGGTTGGACGAGTCACTTAGCGACAATGTCAGTGACATTAAGGTGTATGCCCAGGTATTTGCATCCCCTTTAACTGAACGACAGTTGGTGTCATCTATTGTAAATGGGTTTTCGCCTCAATATAGGTCATACATGACTATGTGTACCAGGCCTTCGTCATTTGTCGAGCTGAAACAGGTCGTTATTGAGGCTATGGCTGTGAAACATGCAGATTCCCTTCGTGTAGCTAATGTTCCTCCTCCTTCCTTGATGTCTTGTCCCCCTCCTTCCTTGATGTCTCGTCCCCCGCCTAAGGTTATGTTCCACCCAAGACCCAACATTAAGTGCCACACGTGCGGTGGCGTGGGACATGTCAAGAAGGTGTGTCCGAGTAACCAGGTTGTGTATCGCCAATGACGGGATGTTGTGGAGACCAACTCGGGTGTTACTTCCAAGGATATTTCTGTGCATGTGAATTTGGGAAAACCCTGTGAAGTTTCTGGTCGCCCTACCAATGAAAGTCTTGATAACTCGTTGAAAACTAATTCTTCACGTGCTAATTCTGCTTATGTCGCTGACCTACCTAACCTGTTGGTGAGCAATGTCGTGGCAAGTCAGCCTAATTCTAAACATAATGTGAAACCTGTGGTGCGGGTGTCCTCGTCATCTAAATGTAATCGTTTTAGAGTGAGTAATGATCTTGGAATTTCTCCTGTGGCTAATGGAATATCCCCGTTTATTGAAATTTGTGTTAATGACGAGCCCGTTTCTGCGTTGCTTGATTCTGGTAGTGTCGCATCCTTTATAAGCGAGGACTGGTTTTTATCTATGAAGAGTGTTTGCAAATTTCCTGAGTTAGAGCCTAACAATGAATCCTTTATTTCGGCAAATTGTTCAAACTTAAATATTTCGGGTAGTATAACAGTCAAAATTCATATTCTACATTTTTCTTGGAAGTTTAAATTTTTTGTTGCCAGAAATCTTTCTTGTTCTGTGGACATTGGAGCTAATTTCATGTCACACGTTGGTATGCTTCTTGATTTTGGTGCTCGCAACTTATGGTTTAAGTTTAATCCGCAAAGTAAGTTATCGTTTAACCCGGTTTTATCTTCTCCTGCTGTCAATTCTTTTAGTGAACCTGTGACTATTGAGGATCTCGATCTGGAAAATTTAACGAGTTTTCAAAAGGATGCCATTAAGAGGTTATGTCAGGAGTATAGTGATGTATTTACGGACAAGTTGGGTGTAACCCATTTGATGGAGTACAAGATTGAGCTAACCGATTCTGTGCCGGTGCGTTCCAGCCCGTATCGCCTTGCCCCGCCCAAGATGGCTGAACTTCTTAAGATTATCGATAAGATGTAAGAAGAAGGTGTAATCCAACCCTCTATCTCTGCCTACTCATCCCCTGTATTTCTTGTGCCAAAACCTAACGGTGGTTTTCGGCCGGTGGTCGACTATAGGGCTCTTAATCAAAAAGTTGTTTTGCAGTCCATCCCTTTTCCGGACCTTCACACATGTTTTAGTTGGTTTCGCAACGCGAAGGTGTTCACGATCCTCGATTTAAATTCTTCTTACTTCCAAATTCCCCTCTCTCCGGAATCCAGGCATGTTACTGCTTTTTCCACTGACTGGAACCTGTTTGAGTATGCCCGTGTCCCGTTTGGCCTATCCACCGGAGCCGCTGTGTTGAGCAGACTTCTGGACAAGGTGTTTTCTGAAATTAAATTCAAGTTTGTGTACCACTACCTTGACGATGTGGTGATCTATTCTGAGTCCTTCGAGGATCACGTTGATCATCTGAAAATTGTACTTGATCGGTTGCGTGACGCTGGCCTTACCGTCAAATTGTCCAAGGTTTCCTTTGCCAAGCCCAAAATTTCCTTCTTGGGACATATTGTTTCTGAATCTGGTATCTCCGTGGACCAGTCTCGTACGCAGGCCATCAGAGATTTTAAACCACCCAAGACGGCCAAGGGTGTTGCTCGTTACATTGGTATGGTGAACTTCTTCCGTAAGTTTATCAGTAACTTTGGCGACCGTGCTGCTCCTCTAAATCAATTACGCAAAAAGGCTGTGAAGTTTGAGTGGGGTCCCTCTCAGCAAGCAGCCTTCGAAGATCTTAAGCTTGCGCTCTCTAACGCCCCTGTATTAGCCATTCCGGATTTTGGGAAGCAGTTCATTGTGCAGACTGATGCGTCTGGTCGTGGTGTTGGTTGTGTCCTACTGCAGGAATCTGATCTGGGTAGGCGACCCATTGCATACGCTTCTCGTACCTTAACGGACGCAGAGAGGAAGTATTCCATATACGAACTTGAGGGTTTAGCTGTGTTGTTCGCTCTAGAAAAAATCCGTATGTATCTTGAGCACACTAAGTTTCTCCTTGAGACCGATAACCAAGCCTTGAGCTGGGTCTTAGGGAAACCCCGTAAAACTGGTAGGATTGCCAGATGGGCAACTAGGATTCTGTCATTTCAGTTCTGTGTCCAACATATTCGTGGGTCCGAAAATGCGGTAGCCGATTCATTAAGCCGCATGTACGAGGAAACAGCTGAAGAGGATATTCAAGAATGTGAACCCGTAAACCTTGTATCTGCTGTAAATTGTGTCAATGCCGTTCTTAGCAATTCCCCTGTGCTTTTTGAGGATGTGAGACGATTCCAGAAAGAAGATCCCTCCTTATCTAGCCTTATTGACCGAATCAATTCTGGTGAAGTGATCAAGCCCTACTTTCTGAAGGACGGTGTATTGTGTTGTTCGTCTCGTCATGACCGCCTACCTAAAATTGTGCTCCCGTCAGTCCTAATTCCGGAAATCTTTCGTTACTATCACGAATCTCCTATTGGTGGCCACCTAGGAGTATTCAAGACCCGAGCTAAAATCAGACAGTTTTTCATTTGGCAAAGTAGGATGGCGACATCAGGAGGCTCATTAGGAATTGTGCTGCATGTAGTATTAGCAAACCTCCGGTTTCTACTAAGGTTGGCCTGTTGTCATCTGAACCGGCATCTAGACCCATGGAGAGGCTGTTTATCGACCATGTTGGGCCGTTCCCTCGCTCTGGTCGGGGAAACCAATTTGCGCTTGTTTGCACTGACGGTTTCACCCGGTTTAGTTGGATTTTCCCCACCAGACAGGCTACGACCAGTTCCGTCATAAAGTGTCTTAATTCGATCTTTTCATCTTTTGGGCCATGTCAGTACCTGGTGTCAGATAATGCCAAGTGCTTTGTATCTCATCAGTTCCGTCAATTCTTGTTTGATTATGCTATTTCGCATGTAACCACCACTCCCTATTTTCCTAACCCATCTCTCGCTGAGCGAGTCAATCGTAATCTCCGTTCTGCTCTGATTGCTTTCCACCACGACGACCATTGCAAGTGGGATTCTAATTTGCATTGGCTCAATTTTGCTTTCAACACGGCCGTGCATGAGAGCACGCAAGCCCCCCCTTTTTCGTTAATGTTTTCCTTTATGGCCAATTCTCCGTTGTCTAATCTGTGGAACCTGCACGATCTCCTTCCAGACAGTTTCACGCCCGAGGATATGAGGGCGAAATTCGACAAGGCTAGAGAGAATATTAAGGTATCACATGACCAACTTGCCAAGCGACACAATGCCTGTCGAAAGCCAACGGATTTGGAAATTGGTGATGTTGTGTACGTTCGCAATTTCGAGCCCAAGGGCGTCAGTAATCTAGTTTCAAGCAAGTTGACCCCTCGCTTCAAGGGCCCATGTTATGTAGAGGCATTCTTGACTCCCGTTACTCTGCTTATTAGAAACCCCAAAGCAAAGAAAATTTCCAGAGTGCATCTGTCGCACATTAAACGAGGTGGAGAGGTTTCTAATGAGGAAATGCTACCATAAGTTTTGTAAACTGATTTTGTATGATGTAGAGTATCCCTAACCTTCATTGAAGCCTTCAGGCATCTGTTCCTTCTGGAATTTTGAACTGGATATGAAAACTCTGATGGGATACAAAATGTAACTGTTGGGTAATTCCCATTTTATGGAATATTGTAAAATTGAAACTAAAATTTGATGTTTTCATAAAAGATGCTAGCATGTAAGTTGGGCTCGGTGGGAGACCTAACTCATGGTAACCTTGTATTCCTGTTCCCTTTGGGAATTTAAGTGGTCATTCCTCTACAGTAGTTCCTTCTAAATGTATTGTCGTTTAACTCATGTAATCTTGAATGGCATTTCTAGTCTGTAAAAAGGTAAACTTGTTAATGAAATTTTGTAAACACGGATCTAGGTCATTGTCAGAAATATTTTCTTCATATAAATTCAACTTTGTTTCTCTTTTGTAAAATGAAGTAAGAATTAGTAATTCTGTAAACCTTTTTTGAAATTAGATTAACTTCTATTTTTGTAAATGGCTGCCTACGCGTCGAATGATATATGGCACATTGCTTCCACCTACTTCGTCTAAAGCGAACTACATTGGACCTGTTGAAAATTTTCCTAACGTGTCTCGGACTATGAAAGCACTGCAGGTGCTGGTGTTCTGCGTTTCTGAAGAATTATGGACACAGGGAAGCTGTTAACTAAGTGGTTTGCGAGGTGATCAATTATCCATTCCCTGATAATCTGACCCTGCACTCTTCCTAACCAAAACGATGCGGTTTTTGTCCATCAATTGGAGTTAACTGGTGAACATTATCTTCTGGAAACATGCTTGGTGAATCGACTAGTTAAGAAGTACTGCCTATGCCTAGGCAAATTCGTGAACGGTGTTCACGCTTAAGGGAGGGAGACTGTTACGTGCAATGCACGCCCCAATGTTTTTTAAATCCCTCTTCCCTGTTTTCGGGTGTTCCATGACATTTTGAATCGACCGCCTGCTGACTTGATTCCGTTTGTCAACACGAGATAGCACCTGCTGTCGGACTTCGGGGGTTACTCCAAGTAGTTCCTTTTTCTCCGATAGAGAGTGTTTGCTGTGTCTTATAAAACTCTTCATATTCATGGCATAATTGAAAGACAATTATATCCTACGTCATGAAACAAATGCCTGTGTGTTCATGATACCGCCAAATTATTTACTAAATAATGACATTGTTGATTGATGTGTCAAGCCTTGATTGGACGATAAATATTTACTTGAATGCAGTTCGGCATCTGACGGGGTATTGTCTCCGCCATCTTGTGGAGTCTTTTGTCTGTCGTGGAAGAAGCAACTTAACTGCTGGTGTGACAGAGTATCTCTTCAAGGGCTGGGGGCGCCCTTTGGCCCCCAGCTTTTACAAATATGAATGCCAATTCTACTAGGAAATTGCCTGTGCTCTTCAGGCTGTGAATTTCATCGTTTCGCCGTGAAGTGGACGTGTGAAATGTAATCGCATCTTGATGCAGACCTGCGCTTGTGACCAAAACGAAGCATGTGCTGGGCGGGCATGTTCAAGGCAATATAGTGCCATATTTTATTTTATTTAAAATGTTTTAGTTTTTTTTATTTTCATTGTGTCTCCACTGTGAAGTTTTAAGGTACGTTTTTATTTTATTTATCTAATTATTTTATTTTGGGAGCTCCAATTTTGGCCTTGTATGAATGTTTGATCTTCTGTTTTGTTTTGCCTGATAGGCCCAAAATTTCTTTTATGTTTTAATAACGTTTCCTTATATATATTAATTTTGTTATTATTTTTGTACCTTCTGGAGACACATTTATAAGTTTATTTTACGTTTAAATTATTATTTATTTTCATTTGGCAATCTTGGGATTGTCATATTTTTAATCTGATGTAAGATCCGTCGTAACATAATTCGCCCTAATGTTAATATTATTTAGACGTAATTGTTTTCTTCCCTTCTTTCTGCTGATTATAAATTTAATTAATGCTAATTGTTTGCCGTAGTTTCGATCAGGCATGCGGTCCCCTGTTTTTTTTTTGTGGCCATGTTTGTTTTTTGTTTTGACGAGATGCATTCTGGTCTCGAGGTCAGTCTCTTGGCGCCGGCCACGAAACTCAAACGTGTTGTGTGTTAGCTTAATATATATATATTTTTTAATGTAATCTTGTTGATTTTATTTTGTGGTTTTTGGTAACTGTTCCTGTGTTTTTCGCCGTCGTGCTAATCATATATTTATTTTCTAATCCCATTTTATTTTGTTAATTTAAATTTTTATTTCTCGTTTCATCGTGGCCGGGATCTCCGCATGTCGGATCGCTATTGCATTCCCTGGTAAATTATCAAGCCCTTTCTCATTGTGTTATGCCTGTAATTTTTATTTTAATCTTTGGGCTTTATAACATTTTAATTTTAATTTAATTCTTGTCTTTTTTGGTTTTGCAAGCATGTTCTGTTTCTGGTGAAGGAGCTCCTTTAAATTTTTAACATTAAATTTTTATTTTAAATTTTTAATCAACTGTTGTGGCATTATTTCGCCGACAGCAATTCTGTCGGTTATGGGGGGGGCTGTAGAATAGCCTGTGCGTTCCCCTTCTCCCCTTTCCTTCCACCCCTTTGGAGCTCTTCTGTTGGGACATGTCATCTGGAGGTGATTTTGTTGCTGTGGAAGCGACGCGGACCTCTAAATAAACGGTAAGTTGGCCCATCCACGCCGGCCTTTGGGCGGTGTCATTCTGGTGAAGCAGAGCGTTGGTTATCGAGTTACCGACGTGCTGCTAGCCCTAAGCCGCAGCCGGTTGCAATAATAATAATAATAATAATAATAATAATAATAATAATAATAATAATAATAATAATAATAATAATAATAATATGAAATACGATTATCTTGAAACGTAAGACAGAGTTCCACATTATTCCAGACTCAAGCAAAAGGTAGGTTTGATTCGAATCCCAACGTCGTGGTCGGTCATACTTGATACGGTTTTCCTGTGGTTTCTTATTTAACGACAAACAAATGTGTCCCAATCACATACCCACTTTCTTCCCAGTTGCCTGGTTAACCATTCTTTCTTTCTTTCTTTCTTTCTTTCTTTCTTTCTTTCTTTTTTCTTCCTTGGTGAGTCTCTGGGCAGTAAACTGATGATCTTCCCCAGCATTGTAAACCAGACTAACGAGAGTAATAAGGATTGCATCTAAAATGTTAAGAAAAGAAGGCTCTTTATTTCGTCATGGAACTACTTGTTATGGTTCTTGTCTGAATTGACTACACCTTACGGATATTAAGTTTTGAGTTTGAAATTAATATATACTTTATCATAACATAGGCTAGGTCGCGTACCAAAATCTATGGAAAATCCTTTTAATATGCGGGAGAGTTATTAATGGAAAAACTAGTAGAATAAATCAAAATAGGTACTTGAATCCCTGAACTACTTGTTACGTTGGTTGAAAGCGCTTGGTAAGTGATTTTCACCATGTGTTGGAGTTCATTTGGAAAGTGTTCTCGAAAAGTGGACTACTTATACACCAGGCCGATTTTAACAATTTAATGTCGTTCGAAAGCTATTCCAGAATATTTAAAGAAGTTTTCCAACGTAACAATTTATTTTGTACTAGCAACCCGCCCGGCTTCGCCCGGGAACAGTAATGAATGCATTACATGATAAGCGCCTTTACTTTCGATGTCAATGAACTACGACCTATATCCGGTTTACGTCTCAGCATGATGGGTTAAAATCTCTGACTGGATTATTAATTAAATTATCATGGAGATGCATGTGCAACGAATTCTTGTCAGACGTAATTTAACAATGGCGAGGTGCATGGAACTCAAATCCACCTTCCATCCAATCTAATAACACTTATAGTAGGCGATGTATTGAAGATAGAGATATGCCCTCGTGGCATTTTTTGTAGAACTTTTCATGCTAAACAATTCTTACACTCATAGTATTGAACCCTTGCAAAGAAGCATATGAGACTCAATTTCGGGGGGGGGGGGGGGGTGAAACAGTCCATTTCGTAAAGTTGTTGTTAAGCGCTTCTTATAACATGCAGGGTAATATATAACAAAATAACATGCAGGAAAAAGTGAATATCAGGATTAAAACATATGAATTTAATAACAGATCAACAAACTTACACTATTTACAACAACAAAAACAAGGTCTCCCAAATGACACCCACTTGAATTATTAAAATTGCCAAACTAGGCCTGATCTCTGGAGAGATCGTAAACATCTGGACCAAATGTCCCAAAATACTGCAATGACATGTGTGTGTGCGGCTTTTCTACATGCGTTACGATGTGTACAAATTAATGCGAGATTCGTTACCATCCAGTAAACCTTCAGGGGACGAATCTGCATTGTCTTAGAGCTAGACAGACACGAGGAACCAACTAAACACTAATTAAACTAATCCGACACTTCCTACACTAAATAAAACAAAATAATTTCCGCATGAAATTGGAATCAAGGAACTGCCGTAGCAAACAACATTAACGCCTAAAATTAGGACTTTTCAAATCAACACAAGTAAATCAACACGTGACCAATCAAGATAAATACACATATGGCCGCTTGCCATTTTTACAAGAAAATACAAAATACACCCAACGGTGTCACAACAAACAGATCTAACAATGAAATGAGTCATAGAAATCACTAGGCTCAAAGCAAACATTTACATCATAAACAAATATTTCATTTCATACGATATGCGGTAATTCGTAACGGACATGGCGAACTCCCAATTTCATTATGATCCAATGACCATTAAAAGAACAGGTTTGCTACAGATAGCTTACAGGGGTCAGTCGGTCAGCTGGACTTCCTAAACGATGAATCACCAGACATAGACGGGCGCAAGGTGGAATCTGCACATCTGTCAACCCACGTGTTAATTACCTCGACCTGCCGTAGCAATGGCTCGAGTCTCGAAGAAGCGTGCTCCCATAGCACATAATATACGTGTGTGTGTCAAAATAAAATATCTTAGCATTTCCCACGGAAATCCAAGAATTAGCACAGGACAAGGTACAGTAGCCTCGAAGAGCGCTCTGCTTTTCCATAAAAATACAACAACAATATTTGAGGGCGGTAGGCACATTCTACCCCTCATCACGAAGAATCAATACACACAACTTGACACAATACACACACCAGAATCACACGTATGGGTTTGACAGAAACCTGAAATGAAGGACATAAAATATTTTCCACCGACTTGCGCTCCCAATCTAGTCCGTGACTAAAGAACCATAAAGGAATCTCAAAAAAAAAAAAAACTCAAAAATATAGAACTAAGGTGTTCTACAGTGACATCTTAACTTGTTGCGCTCGGCAACCCTAGTATGAATAAAAACCTGTTCGTAAAACATCTAACAACTTTTACCCCCTTCTCCTACTAAAATGAATTTGAATAAAAGCACCATTTATCGACCATGACGAATTTCGCATTCGCATGAATAAAACCAAAATACATACACGCCGTGCATACTAATAATGACTCATAAGAAAAATATACAATCAAACAAATATTTTGGCCACGTGCCAACGTACATTTAAATATAACAGTGTCGGTGCACAAAAATCTAAATACACAAGAAAACAATGAATAAAATTATTTACAACGTTCCCGCGTCTAATCTAGCTACATATTGAATAAATCAATGGTTTGTACATCACCGTGCAGCTTGTAGAAAATCAACCTCCATCCCAAGGCATTTCCCCACGGGAAATCTACTCGTTCATCGTCGACGTTCTGGTAGAGGCGTAGCACTTCATTCCACCAATCGACCTTCCCGTAGACATCTTGGCGTGGCTTCTTGGAAAGAAATGTTCAAAGTTATTATTCTACCTAGCTAGAATCGCTATGAGCTACTGACTTTCACTCAAAATTGTCCTGGGCGATTACTCAACGTTGAACTGGCCCTATCTAAGCATTTGCTTACTTCACACGCACATATACATCACACAAAATATAACACAAAATTTACAGAAAATATTGCAATCTTCGTCCATCACGCACCTGGCTTTTAACAAGTCTCACAAATTACGTCTACCACGTAGCACTTATCTCAACTAGAGATCTCCCTCCGCTAAGCGTGCACTCTGCTCCCTAGAGCACAATAAAATGTTCGTTCAAACAGACGTGAAGTATGCTCATAGCCCAGTCAATAAAGGTTTAGCGTCGCAACTAATTAGAGGAAAGCTGATTTTTTTCAGGATGTTAGTATATAAAGTATAAAGTAAAAAAACACAAAGTCCCGACCCCCACCCCCCTTGCTTCCACCCCCACCCCCTCCCCAACCTTACAAGAGGAGTACTCTGGTTTAATGCTTACAGTTAAAGAACTAATGAAGTTACTAACGCGATTTTTAATAATCTTACGCCTAACATTATTCTAAACAAATTATGCCTTATAAACGTTTTATGAAGATAGCGTAATTTCACCGTAATACTCCAATATATGCAAAAAAAACTGCCACTACAAAACACCAAAAGTAACTTCAACCTATTGTACCTTTTTATCCTTCCGTCATACAATGAAATGTTTTGCACAAAACTTATAGACAATTTAATTAGCTTTAAAAATATGTGTCTACTATAATGCTTACCGTTCAAATGATGGCTTCAAAGAGAGCGATGAACAGTAATGGCCACCGCGTCGCCGCGCCGTTGTCACTCGATGCTGAAGGGCACCGCTGTATGTACTCATATCCTTAATCTTGAATAGTCATTGAGTTTATGATGATGAAATATAAAAACTTTAACTTGAATTTTTCATTACCAAAATCCTGTACTTAGTACACTTTTATAGCTGTCAAATAATAAAGTTTCATTGTATAGTATTTTTGATAACTTATTAATTCCTGCACAACTAACACGGCCTAATAATAAACAACGTTTATGTTTTTCCTTTTTTTTTTTGGTATAAAGGGTCATTTTCTAATGTTTCATCGGTTTGGTCTGAAGAATTTTTACAATACATTCCACTGCAGTTCACACACATAGATGTGCAATCGAACCCAGCTTTACGACAACTACAGTTTGTAACACACAATGTTTTGCAATTACAAGTTATCAGTAGAAGAAGTTCACTCGGAGCAGCAGGATTCGTCATGGGCTTAGGTATCAGTCTGTTATTTGATGTATACTGCCAACCCCATTCGTCTGCCGGAATTTTACAACCTAACCAAGTTTGCATCTGGTAGTAAACCCTCAAAATATGTTGATGAGCAGCATCTGAAGTTGGTGGAAGTTTTGCTAAATCAAAATTAGACTTGAGAGACATTTTTGCGGTTAATTGCTTGAACTTAAAGTACCTGGCTTCATTGAGGGTTTTGAACTTTGATAAGTTGTACATGCTTAGGATAAACTGTTCTCCACTTTCTAGAAGGATATCTTTTGTAATGTCTTGTTTTGTGAAAAGCTCAGCCTGAGATCTAGCTTCAGTTGATTTACGTATCATGTCGGCTGCTTTTTACTTCCCTAGCCCATAGAAAGCAGACGTCGTATCACAACCAGTCATTGAATGAGAAAAAAAGCAGTAAAGTTTGCTGCTTGGCATGTTGATTTATAAGAAAATCGACAGAGTACAGTTTGGACATTGACGACGAAGGCTTTAAGAAGAAAAGTTTGGCGTCTTGCTGGGGAGCTAATGCTACGAGTAAAACCAAGAGATCTGTATCAGTTCCCACGACAACTGTAGTATTATTAGTTTGCACATATTTAATTGCCTGGTCGACAATGACAGTGTCAGCGTCACCTTCCGCAGAAAAAAAACTTTAATATCCTCAGTCACACAAAATGTTGTAATTGCTTCTATCAACCTCTTTTTTGTTATGAGGGTTTGCTAGAATGTCTGCTTGTTGTGTTGTGCAAACTGTATTTTCATAAAAAAATATGTGTGAGAAGATTTCTTTGACGCTCTTCTCTCTTGTTCTTGCTCTTTTGTGGTTGGAAAGTTGGAATAACCGTCGAATACCACTGTAACTTTATTTCGGTATTTACAAAGTATAGAGCTTAAATAAGAATCTATTATTTCCTTAAAAGTGCCGTTTTTTCTCCAAACCACAGCATGCAACAAATATTCACCATCCATCACAAAAACATCTTCATTTTCCTTGAAGCTTTCTTCAACAATTCCATCTTCAAATAATTTCATAAACGATGCTTTCGTACCTTTACGTATTGATGCCTCGTCAAATAGCGACGGTGGGTGAGATGCTAATTCGAACTCAAAATAAGATTTCAACTTAACGGGGCTGTCACAGATGCATAAAATTCGATTGAATATTTGCTGGGAGTTAATTGAAACTTCTTTAGATCTCACTTTGATAGACTTGAAACTTGCCTGTGTTGTATCCATATCCTTCCGCTGTAGTGTCAATGTTTCAGGAATCAAATCATTTGATACAGTACTCACTTCCTTTTCACTTGCGTATTTTCCACAGTCATAATTCATTTTTTGTAGCCTATATCTTCCCTAACGATTTCTGCTGCTGTTCTAACAATTCTTTTACGTTCGTCTTCAGTAGGCCTAGTTGTTTCTCTGTTTTTGTACCACGAATCTAATACCTTGTGACTAGTATGTGACACATAAAATACTTCTCTTTCCAGATAAATTATGTACAACTAGCCGATCTTTGAAAAAATCTACAAGTTTTGACTTGAGATAATAATCACTATAGTCTATATCAGAACCACATAACTCCACTACTATCTCTCTTAATTCTTTTAGTGAATACTGGCACTCATTGTCGCTCTCAAGGTAATTAGTAAGCAAATTAAATTTATCTACAGACTCGGCTAATAATGGACGTCCTACCTTTTGTTCATGAGGTTTAGGTTTACAAAAGTCCTTATAACATTGCCCATGATATCGGGCTTCGGCCGCAACTAAATCAATCACATCTAAAAGCCTGGACTTAACTTTACAGGCCCAATCATAATTCCTATTATCACAAGCATTAAGGAGAGTTTGCTTTATTTCAATTGTTGAAACCTCATGAATTTGGGTTCGGTAATGAGAAGGAAGTTTTGGGTCAAACACAGCATTTTTTTTCACATAACAAACAGTCATGCTTGAAATCAAATTTGGTGTCTAATTCTCTGAGGCGCTGCGAGGTGGAAGATTCCGAATTTTGAGCTTTTAATGCTGCTTTAATATTGCTAGGTCTGGTATAATTTTGCCTGCATACAGTATGTACTTTTATTACATCGACGTTAACAAGTAACCTATGGATTTCGTCTTTTCTCTCAATACTACATTTTATTAAAGTGTGTATACCTTTAGTGACTGTTACCCCGGCATCTTTCACTTCCGCATTACATATTACGCATATATTTGTAAAATAAGTCTTTATTGAAAACTGTTGATAATAAAGAGCGCCTAGCTGTAAAGTTTGTGGGTAACAGTTCAGATTTAACAAGTTTTTACTATTTTTAAGGGTTACCTTTTATCTTGCTTATCTCGCTCAACAATACATAACAATAGCAAAACTATCAGTATTTCACTGCACTTGGCACAACACAACAACTTGTATTTCTGTACAAAAAGTAAAACTATCACGAAACACAAAATGCAATGCCATGGTTAACCGAACACTAAACAGGCAAGGCCCACTAATAACGAAAAGGACTCAATAAGCAGCGTAGTAGAGATAAGAGGGCAGTAAACAAACAAGTTGCAACGTGCAGTCTGACTCATGCAGACAGCCAAGCGGCCGAGTCATCACACCATGCTATACCTGGCTGCCCGGCGGGATGCGCGGTGTCCGCTACTGTTCATCGCTCTGTGAAGCCATCATGTTAACAAATATCTTTTGTAGACCCATAACGTTAAAGATAATAACAGTAGCTAAACATTTTAATAGAACATATATTTTCTACGACATAAGGGTAAATAGTTATAATTAGTATAAATTACTTTTTGTTTTTTGCAATGACAGTTTTCTGCATATATTAATGTATTATGGCGATAATAGGTTGTCTACATAAAAATGTATTCTTAAATAAATTGTTAAAATATTTTAAGGAGTAAAATAAAAAACAATCACGTCTGTAGCTTTATTAGTTTTCGAGCTGTAAGCATTTAACCATAGTACTGCTCTAGCAAGGTATAGGAGGGGGTGGGGGGGAAAGCAAGAGGGGTGGGGGTCGGGACTTTGTAATTTTTGGCTATTTACTTTGTATACTAACATCCTGCAAAAATTCAGCTTTCTTCTAATTAGTTGCGACAAAGCGTATATTTTTACCTTTATTGACTGGGCTATCACTAGAGCCTGATAAAATCGTGCCTCAAACTGGCGTGAACGATGCTCCTCGGAGCCCGATAAAGTTGTGTCTCAAACTACTCATCAGTGATCAATTTATTAGAAACTGACAGAAAGGGGTGGAGTGGGGGCAATTTGTGAAAATAATCTGTAATTTTCAACTCACAGACTTGGGACTAGTATAAATCTTCTTCTTTTCATCCAAACGTCTCAATGGACTCATGCGCAATCCTATCGCATCGGCGGTTCTTCATACACGTGTTTTAGCGCCTTTTTTATAGTACGCAAATCTCCGCGTGGTTTAGGCGTCCTCTCTCCTGATTCGTTGATTCAATCGTGTATCGGTTGGAACTTCACCTCTGGTACGCCCATAATGACGCCGACTTGGATGCGCGTTCATCCTGAATTTGTCCTTGAACTCGGCTTAACCGGTCATCGTCAGGAATAACTACCACGCTACTTCTGTTGCAATCGTTGCGACACACTACCTTTCTTCCCTTTGTCAATCTCCAACATGTTCTGCCTTGATATCAGTAATAATAATAATAATAATAATAATAAAAATCATGAAGACTTATTGATCAGCAAATCAATAAGGGTTCAGTATATTGATATTTTTAACGGTTTGCCGAGCGTAAGCTTAAAAAGCGCACAGACGCCAGGCTTTTCTTTCGACCTTTTCACTGAAATCGTTGCTGATTGGCTTCCTTTGATCATAAATAAATTATTTTCTACAAAAGCCTTCCTGGAGATATCCTTTAGAGAATGGTGAAAACCACATCAAAATCCATCCAGTGGTTTCGAGATTACCCGTGACATCCAAGAATCAGGGACTGGGCTTTATACTAAGTAGAGATTATATGCCAATCAGTATAATTTAATATAATATAATCCCCCTTCCGTCCAATCTTAAATTGACTGTGAATTTTGCGGAACGAAAAGTTCCCAGGCGTAATGAGAGTTGCACTTCCAGGGAATGGTGAGGTGAATAATACTCAAATCCCCCTTCCATCCAATCTTAACTTGAGTGTGTTTCACAGGCGAAATGAAGAAAACCCGAGTTACACTTCCAGGGAAACTCCAAACACAACCACCTTTCTCAGAAGTCTTAACTCAACACGACTCGACGGTTTACTGCTGGCTGTATCTGGAGCAATAGGTTCGCCCGCTATCTAGGCTATAACAGGGATGATAGACTCGCCCTTAGCTAGGATGTAACTTGTTTCACAAGGAGGACGGTAATAAGGTCATCTCACACGTGTTCACATGTATTTCGTCACTTTCCTTTCATATCGTTATCACATTATAGTAGTGGGGGATTAGTGAACAACGTCAGTTCAACACACTGCTTTACACGCAAAATGTAGTTAGGCCCTTTGACATAATTTAAATAAATTCATGGGCTAGTCCATAGGGACCAGTCCAAAGGGACTCATCCATAAGGACTCGTCCACAAGGACTCGTCCACAAGGACCTGTCATCAATGACCAGTCAACAAGGACTCGTCCACAAGGACCTGTCAACAAGGACCCGTCCACAGGGATCCACTCCCCCACCCTCTTACAAAAGCTATGAGTGGGCATGCATAAAAACAAAAAACAAGCATGTTAATTCATAGTGACTATCCACCGTATACATGTCTCTTGTGTAGAACAACGTTTCATTCCATATTGGCATTTAAACTCTCACATGTTGCACTTGGAAAGAGAGATTCTCTAAAAAATTACAATTTCACCCCCTAGTAGGGGTAGGTTTTATTTTGGCGTGGAAATATGTTGTCCATTGGAAAGGGGGTATCAGCCCGAGTTCAATGACACCTCATTCGTCAAAATCTGACCATGCGTTCGAGAGATATCGCGCCGCCGCCATCTTGTGTGGAGGAATATGGAGGTGGAGGTCACAGAACTCTCACAAACACACTACTGTTCCCATCTTCGTGCCCTTTGTTGTGTTTAAAATATTCATGTTGTGATCTTCTTCCTTGTGAGTGTGAATCGGAGATTGCGTTCTTGATTTTTTGTTTAATTTTATATTATCTGTTGTGTCTTCTGGTGTAAGGCAAATTTCCTTCAGATCCGCTATTATTTCTGTAATCCATCTGCATCCTGTCGTGATATTTTTTGAGTCGAGATTGTATTGTACCAGTTGTTTCACAAGTCTCGAATCCAGCATTCTCATTACGTGTCCAGAAAATCCCAGTTTCCTCTTACGCATAGTATCGGTAATGGGGTTTTTAGTGTAAGTTATTTTTTATTACTTCTTCGAAGTATTTGAATTTGGTTACAAGTTTGACTGTATTACCATTTATGGTTATTTCTTTTAATGATGTTGGTTTTAGGGACATAATTTCTGTCTTTTGGATTTCAATATTTTATTTATGATTGTCTAATTTTAGGTATGAAGATCAAGTTTATTCGATGAATTTCTCAAGTGATTCAGAAACTGATATAGGCGACAGCAATCAGTCGGATTGTGATTTACCAGTGCTGATAGTTGAAACAAGTACAGAGACTAACGAACTGCCTCCAAAATGGCGACGCATCGTTGACATTGGTCACGTTATGGAACAACTCGAATTAGTAGCAAGCCATTCCAAATATTGTTCCATGGGAAAATACAAATATAAAAAAGAAATTAAAAATGGGTTATTTTGTACATGGATCTATTACTGTGGTAATTGTGAAAGCGAGTATGCGCTAACTTCAGAGCGTCTTCACCGAAAAACGGAAGTAAACGATGCTCTGGTGTGGGGAACCACGGCAGTGGGCATTGGATATTCACAAGTTGAAGAAATATTCAGTGTTTTGGACATACCAATCATGGGCCGCAAGAAATACACAAACCATGAAATAACAGTTGGCAATATAAGTACTGTTTGTTGATCCATATTTCCTCACATAAGAATATATATATATCTATCCCAAATTAGAGATTAAGTAAAGGAAGACGAATTAAAATTTAGTGAAACAATGTATTTAGATTTACTATTAGATCACGTCATGAAATGGTTATATGTATTTTAATATTCCTTTCAGTGTGGATTTTAACAAAACGGTACGAAGATGAACTACTTGAAGCATAAACCAAGAATTTATGCTGTTATTATATCATAACCTACTTATTTGAACAAAATTTTAATTTTTAATCTATTCTAAAAGCATTATAGATATAGTAATAACGAATATTTACATAAAATTTCGATTCATATCAACTTTTAATTTGTGTCCCGTATTTTGATTTTGGAAATCTGGTCACCCTACAGTACCTCAAAAGTTGGTGTTTTATTTTCGACAATGGAACAATTATAATCAATTAAAAATGTAACTTGCAAAAAGATATCACTATGTGCTTTTCATTAGGATTTTCAGTAAAACTTTAAAATCGCTCATCTTCAATGATAATAAATAAATAGTGTATTCACTTTAATATTTCCTAATTGCTTACCACACCGCTCAACGAGTTCATCCCATGTCCACACGACCTCTTCGCCCAGCCACCGTCACCAATAACAGTTACAGTATGTATGGTACACCATTTAAACAGTTGTCCTTTTCAATGGCTATACGTCTCCTTCTTCCGCATTAGTCTTCATTTTGCATATGAGAGTTTCTTCCCAAGCCTAAAAGAAGCCGAGAAATGTTAAAAGAATAATATATTTGTGTTTTAAAATTTTTAATACGTCTCGAACAAAATGTTAAACATTTGTCTAAATATAAAAATGTTTTATGAGAGTTTCTTCGCATAATTCATCAATGTGTATTTCTAAAGATAGATTACTATTCAGTCTACGTTGCCGCCTGCGCCTGAACGTCTCCTCCACATGGTAAAGTGTGCATGCAAGGGAGACTGCACAAGAAACTGCGAATGCAGGAGAGTAGGCCTCCCATGTACCACCATGAGCGCCGTATGTGCAGGAGATGCATGCCTGAACAAACGCACTTTCTTTGATGACGAGGAAGAAGATGACCCAGAGGAAATCGAAAATGAAACCAATGATGCTGCCGCCGCCGTCTCTGTACAAAAGAGGTCTAGCATCGCCCCCAAAGAAACCTCAAAGAGAAGACGAGTTGTAAACAAATAAATGTTGTCTTAAAATGTGTCAATGTCTAATAAACGTAATCTTCAAAGCAAAATGTCTGCAATTTGTGTATTGTTGTTTATAGTACTAATATTTTGTAATGTCAGTTTTAGCTAAAATTATTTTTTTGTAACCTTTGAACATCGTAAATCCAAAAACTGTAAATACTCTGCTATGAGCATTAGAGTTTGTTTATGCAATATAAGAGTTTATTATGACGTTTTTTTTTCTAAATTTAGGGACGTTCCCCCTTCGTATATATCCAGTTATTTGATGTACACAAGTTGTGAATGTTAATCTAAACGTGTAGACAGAATAGCATCCTTTTCACTTTTCGTTCAATAGTTACATAGATTTTTTTTACAAAAATCTAAGATATCAAGCGTCTTTAAAAAAAATAATTAAAGACGGTCCCCGAGTTGACTGTTAATATTAAGCACAATATCAAGAGCTAATAGTAAGTACAACATCTAAAAGTAGAAACACAACTTTTTGGGGAAACCGCATTAAGTTTTTACTTTTTGTACGTAAGCTATAGCATTTTTTTAAATCCAAACATTTAAGGACGGTCCCCGACTTGATTGTGAGTTTTCATAGTAAGTACAACTAAAAGTCGACACACAACTTTTGGCGAAAACCGCATCTTATTTCTACTTTTCGTTCATAAGTTATAGCAGTTTTTTGAAAAATCCAAGATGGCGGACGTTTTTTGAAAATTTAGGGGTATTCCCCAAGCCCGATTTTTGGCGATTTTTCTGGGGATGTTCAGGGGGTCCTATATAACATGTTTTTGAAGAAATTCGTTGTCATTTAATTTTTTCCGTCTCTAAGCCTAATTTGACCGTACTAAATTGACTCTGAATAAATGAAGAGCCACATCAGGGATTGAGGATCCCTAAAGAAAGATTTTACAATCACATGGCATTTGTCTTGAGACAAAATGTACGATTTAATTCATCGTAAATATCAATAGGCCTAATTATTTTCACAGCCGGTTAAAAGGAAAGCCATCTGCTTTTTACACTAACAAGCACTTGTTTGTACTCCACTTCAGCAAACTGGCAAAACTTTTTCAGTTATTCAACACGAATGATGTAAATGTGTAAATATTGGAAAATGTTGTTTACAACGGTTTCTATGTCCACAGGGAGAATATCCCCACTGATTTGTACCGCATTATGTATGCAGCACAACCATAAATGTTGCTCTTCAAAAACTTTGCAAAAAATTGTTTTGTCCCTATCTCCCTGCACATCCGAAGTTTGTGTTACAGTTTGGTTTCATCTTTACTCTTTGGGTATGACCACAGTTGTTCTCCACTTGGTTGTGATACACGTTACTTAAAAACACGCTATCTCAAAATATACGGGACCATTAATTTTAAAAAACGGGACAATTTGCGTCCCGTATGTATTTTGTCGGGACAACGGGACACACTACGGAAATAAGGGACGTGCCATGAAATACGGGACGTCGGGTCACCCTAAGGTACTATATTAAATTTATCACGTTGGAGATAATAATCTATTTCTTAAAACTATTTCATTTTCAGGGGGCTATCATTGGTGCTCACACACAGAAGTTGATATATCTTGCCATCCGAAACAATTTCTGCTTCGCTTGTGCAAACCCAAAGAAAAAAGAAACTGAACACCTCTGTTTTAAAAACTACAACCCTCCATCCACTGGAATAGAAAGTAGTGTTGTGCCTGAAGGGTTTCGTTCTAGTGAAGAGAGCTACGGCCTCATTTACAAATACTATATCGGTGATGGGGATGCGAATGTGTTGGCAATGATCCAAGAGGGGTGCAGTTATGGAAGGTACATACAAAAATTGAATGTGCTAACCATGCTACACGTTGTCTCAACGACCATCTACACAAGCTGACCGAGAACACTAAATTTCCCTTGGAGTCACGGCAGCTACTAAGTAAGCCCGCGCCAGGTGAATCTATTAGACGCTTGGAGCGAATGGTGAAAGGAGTTCGCACTGCTCTCAAAGAAGCAGGTGTGACCAGAAGCAGCTCTGACCTTGCCAACCTCCGAAGAGACCTCAAGAACGCGCCCAACCATGTCTTTGGAAATCATGTTAACTGCCGTGATTTTTGTAAAAGAAAAGAATCCGGAGAGGAGAATATCATTGACAAAGGTGACAAGGAATTTATGATCAAAATCCGTACACTCATCGGAAATCTTGAAAGCAAGGCTAACAGTTTGGTGTTCAACCAGACAACAAACGTCGCAAAGAGATATTTATATAGGAGTTATTGCAATTTAGCGTAGGCCTATATCAACGCAGCCTAATGGAGTGTAACTTACCCGTAACAATTTGAATGAGTTCTCTAGATTAAAACGAATTTGTGTTATAGTAGATTACAGTATTTACAACATAGTCCAGTTTTCATTGAGATTAATACCTGTTTTTAATGATTCTATTTTACAAAATGAGGCACCAATCAATTTGGCGTAATATTTTGCATCTTTTGTTATTCTTTCAAATTTTTTTAGGACAAATGTAGTGAAACACTTCTTTGTTAGAGGAATGAAACACTCATATTGAATTCCATTGCATTATCTTTAGGCCTAGTAGTTTTTGAAATGTTATATTTTTACTAAGAAACGCATACAGGCAAATAGGGGGCATCTTTATAGGAACGTGTTTCTTTATCATAGAATAATTTCCCAAAGTTTGTTAACAGATTTTAATGTTTGCTTTTTTTAGTTACATGGGCATCGTGGCTAAATTTACAGGAGGGAAACGCGTAAACTACTCTAGCGGGGGATCTTTCAAGAGAAGATGTATAGGTGCAGGCCTGAGTCACACAGCTGGACCCTCTTGGCATCTCAGTCCTTGGAGAAAATCGAATGGAAGCCCATGTAGTGTCTTGAAGGCGAATATTCTCGCCAGAGAGAAAAGACGATCAAAAAGGAGATTAGCATTTTCTCAAAAACCACCAGTAAAGAAAAGACGAAGAGCTGGGAAGTGTGACGAAAACTATGGGCCACTAGCGCAGTTGCCCGACGTTGTAAATGAAGTCCTTGAAATAAGTTGAAAAAACTTTTTGAAGAAAATGGCTGACGAAGTATCAAATAGTAGCCCTATTGAGGTTTTAACTATGGGGCAGCACACTAACCAGATGTGGCACGACCCAAGAGTAAATCGGTTGACAGATTCCAAGTTTGGTCCAGTCATTAAACGTTTACTTTACACCCTTGTAAAAATCTCTTCAAAACAATTTTATATCCAAACAATCTCACCTCAGTTGCCGTCACATTTGGAAGAGATAATGAGGACACTGCTATAAAACTGTATGAGAACAGAACTGGCAACATTGTCACAACGTGTGGGCTCTTCGAGGACCAAGAACATCCATTCCTCGGAGCCAGTCCTGATGGTTTGGTTGCTTGTGATGGTGTCGCAGAAGTGAAATGCCTCGCCTCCGTCACTGAATCAGATTTGAGTGAAGAGGTGACTAATAAAGAGAAAAAAGGTTTGTGCCTGGAACTTTCAGAAGAAAAATTGCAATTGAAGCGAAGCCACAACTACTTCTTCCAGGTGCAAGTTCAATTGATTATCACCAGGAGAAAATGGTGCGATTTTGTAGTTTATACGAAGAAAGGAGAACTCTTCGTGGAAAGGATAGAAATGGATGAGTTGTTATGGCAAACAAAGATCCTTCCAAAATTATTACAATTTTATAAGGAGTGCATTTTTGCCAGAAATTGTAGAGAGTCGAGTTGTTCGTGGCATGAAAATCCGAGATCCCACCTTCGTGCTGGAGGCTTAACGACAAAAGCAGGCAGTAGATACTGTACCCGATACCTAGTTGAGGATATCGGATACGCCAGCAGACATTAAGCCGTAGTTGAGGTTTTGAGAAGAGTTAAGGAAAGATAGCGCTCAGATCGAGTCAAGAGGAATGTCAGGATGACGTAGTAGGTCTAGGATCAAGAAGGCGCTGACCGCAGTTAAGCAGATGGATTTATGAATGGAATTATAAAGCTTTATTAAGATCTATATGGAACATGGTATTTAAACATCTTAGAAGAGGAGATATAACATGCATTATATATGGTAATAATTTGAAGGAAGTCAGATAACCCTTAAGTTGTTTTATAACTTAACAGCCGAGATGATGGGGGTTCGAGATTGTATTTGTGACGCAAGACCACGGTGGTGGGGAGGACGCCACGTGACCGCACCAAGCAAGTAAGGGTCGAGGCAGTGCAGGAACTGTCAGTCTAGCTCTGTGAGCCAAGCAAGGAAGTCAAGCTGAGTAACACACGCCAGGCGCATGGTATAGATCGTGCAGCGAACAGAAACTGTCACGGAAAGTGCAGGCGACAGTTTCAGCTTCACCGAGCAGCGAACAGAAACTGTCACGGAAAGTGCAGGGGACAGTTTCGGCTTCTCCGAGCGGCGAGCGACAAGTAGGTCAGTGGGCCAGGCGGACTTGCGGAGCAAACAAGCATGGACGGCCAGGATATTTTAAAACAGCATTGCGAGTAGTTGGAGAACTTTATTCCAAGCTGGATTTCAACGTAGAGCGACATGGCGAGGCTAGCTTTATGCGGAGATTATTATGGCATAGCAGTAGGGCCGTGCGGGTTAATTCCCATTATTATACGCAAGCATTATAACAGAAGCTGAACTTCATTACTACGTTGAGTTGGAACGTTTATTCAGCACTTGAATTATAAAAACAAATAGTTACGTGATACTGCAACTTTGAACTTCGAAAGAACATAGTTTTTCTTAAATGACATTACGACTATGCATTTCATAGCGCATTCCAAGTAACATTAACAATTTTAAGCAAACGGAATGTTGTAAGCAAATGCACTTAGGAACATTAGCTCGTGCATTAATGCAAGTCAGTCTTAAGAAGTGTTATGAATTACCGAGTATGAACACAGCTACAGGGTGTTTCATAAACTTAGACACTCTGATAAAACAATTTTATTTTCTACAAGTAAAACTAAACCGCTGTGGGAATTGAAATTTCAACACTCAAAGCGAACATTGTATAGAACAGTGGCGTAACGTAGAAGAGGAATAGGGGGTCCGCCGTTTCTATGAACTTTTTCGTGAGGATTTGGACAATATCCGCTATGGATAACCAGAAGTTTATCATGTCGGAGTAAACGCAGACAGAGACGCGATGGCACCACGGAGCGATGGATTCGATTCCTGACGAGGAGGAGGTCCACCAGCTGATTCGCTTGGGATTCGAAGGCAATCGTCATTGCATGGATGGAATGATATTCACGCCGATCTTTCGAGAAATTCATTACATAGGGAAAATCGACGATCTTTGAAATTTAATAACAGCTGATTATGAGAAGGTACTGTAAGAGTTATAACTTTCTGATACGATTATTTTCATGAATACTGGGCACACATGTATATTTTTCTAATAGGAGTGATACGTTTGTTTAAGACATGGCTTTGACTTATATGCTTCGAAATTTTGCTAGAATATGGCGTGACCATATGATATGGCAGGCATCATTATACAAATTTCTCACCATTGGTTGGCTTTATTAAGCAGATGTTTGGTCTTTTAGATATTTTTCCAGCAAGGATATTTTTCATGAATTGTTTTTTTTTGTGTAACGAGTATTTCGAACTCGTGATCTGCAATTGATTATCTAAAATTACTTTGTCAGTTCATTGCATACTAGCGAGTGTGTATTATTCATCAGTAGGGATTTTTTCCATTGGATTGTTTGGAGATATTAAGATGTTATTCACTTTAGTGAATGAATATCGCTTTTATATGACAACTAGAGACTTGTTGATTCCCATCTGGTACATTCACTCATATAGTCTTCGAGATGGGGTCTTTCGTATTTATACGATTGTATGGTGGTTACTCATCTTACCCATCGCTTAGGGCACTATCATGATTAGTCGACAGGGCGAGGTCTTTCGTATTTATACGATTGTACGGTGGTTACTCATCTTACTTGCCATTGAGGGACTCATTGTTATCATCCGAGTGTACATGAGATTGTAAGTGAATCAAACAAGGAACTACTAGTCACATATCAGTTGAAATTTTGTTAAATAAAGTAACGATAAATGTCAGCAGGGTTACATTTGTAATTCTTGTTTGCCAATCCAATATTTTGTTGCTATACTCTTTGAGAGTAATTTCAGTTTAACAGCTGTTACAGCTGATGCTTTTGATGATTTTTATAATTGAGTTTGATACCTTTGATAATGACTTAAAGTAATTGAATCTTGTAAGATGAATCATTAATGGTCAGATTTATTTTAAGGCAGATCAGTATTGCAGATTTTGATATGAGAGATTATCGCACATTGGTGTTTTTCTGTGATGTGAATTATGAGAATTGTAAGAGAATTTATGCTATTTGAAAGCAAATCTTGAATTACTAAGGTAATATTTTTCCAATTGTTTAAGAAGTTGTCTAGATGCGATCAGATTAATTACAGTTATTGGAGATTGTGCGCGTTGATAATTTGAAGCCAGTTATATATTTTTTGTAGATCATGCAACATGGTTAAGTGAAGTTTGTGATAGGCATTTTGGGGAAGTTGCCAAGTGATAGTTGCAATGTTGCTAATGCATTTTAAGGCAGACATGAGGTTGTTGAACCCAGTCTAGCGTAATTGTTGAGATTCATGCTGTATGTGCTGAATATTTATGAAGTTTTGTGGAATAATTGTTGTATTCAAATGTGATATTTGAAGAATTGAGGATATATAATGTAGTTGTGGATAGTCAGATCCAACGTGATGTCGTGAAGGCAATAATATTTTTTGGCAAGAAAATTAAATACGAGATATAACTTGGAAGTGATAAGACTGTAATACAACGTTCTATAACCCATATTAAACAATTTGTTAGGAAATTAAACAAATAAATAAAGTTGATAATACAAGACTTTCTGAGAATAATAATTAATGAAATAATAATCTGAAAATTAAGCATATTAATGATCTGACCTAAAGAAATAAAGATCAGAATGACTAGAAGAAATAATGAAAATCTAAATAACCAGAAGAGTAAAATTTAAATAAGTTGATAAATTAAATTTTGGAATAAATCAATGAATTAAATAAATGGATGAATTAAAGTTTGGATGAATAAACTGATTTAAATAAATTAATAGATGATTGGATAGATGATGAATAACTGAATTAGAAGGTGATAATTAACTAAAGAAGCTGATGATTAATGAATTTATATGGAATTAAAATAAATTTAATTGAGATATAATTTGAGGAGTTGCAACTTGAGTTGAGGAATTAAACAATTCGTATTGATGATTTAAGACGATTTAATCTGAAGTAGATGATAAAATAAGAGTGTGTGAATAATTAGAAAGCATAATGAAGTGATGATAATAATTTTCATTTAAATGATTTAATGGTGATGAGTTAATGATTCTGACAGGAATATGTTGAATTTTGAGATGAGAATTAATGTGAGAAATATTTAATTTTGATGATGATGATGATAATGATGACCAATGAGAAGTGAATTTTCTGTAATTCACAAACAAGTAATTATGAATGACAATGTAAATAGTGTAAATTAATTATTCAATGTTTAGGAGCATTTTACTAACGTGTTCAACATTTAAATTATGCCATGCAAGCCATAAAATACGTGATATTTAAAATATGTGATTATAATATGTGTATGTTTAGACAGATTAATAACTTCTTCAAATCCACATTTATGATGTTAAATTAAAGAGAAATTAGGTCTCAGGTATCACAAATGTCAGTGACGAAAGACATAGTGCTACAGTGATCCTGAGAACCCAAGAGAACTTTAGAGCTTTTTCTGTTTTATGTGGATGAAATATTTTTGATTAGAAAAGAGATGGTTCGATTTTTGGACAATGACAATTTAACGTTGGCATTCGACCATACTCTCAGGTAGGAGGTATATTTAAAATGTCTGTCTGACTATCAAAGTGAAATAAATTTGTTTTTATCTTAGTTGTGATCTGATGATGGTGTGATTTTCCTTTTTCTTTCCTTGACTTGAGTAAGGCTTAACCAGGAAAGGAGGTGGTTTGCTAGGAATTCAGTTGATGGCGCCCATTTATATTTGCATTTATTTTTTTATTAAACTTAAGCCCGTAACGACCCTAGAGATACTTTGTCTCGTGTTACCCACTGCTTTTTCGATAACTCAGCTGAATTTCCGACACATTCCTTATTTGACTAGAGGTTCATTTAACTCCGCTCTGTCCTGGAACTCCAGGAATGCGATGTAATAGCGGATGGGTCATCGCATCCCCAGGACGAGCGGGTACAGAGAGAGAGGGAGAATTGGCGCCCAACGTGGGGCTTCGATTTTGTTTATTCTATGAAATCACATCAGATTTAGATTACTGAGAGATAGATCTCAAGTTCATTTAATTGTGTTACAAAATTTATTAAACTTAGTCAGACAATATACTTGTGTGCCCATTTCAGTGTTCATGTTAATCGTATTAGTATTATATCATGTTAGTTATAAGTCATTTTTTCCTATACCCAAGTGAATGCAGGAATTGAGACATTGTGATGTGTTGTTGTCTAACGTCTCTGAATAAAACGTCTATTGAAAATATAATTATGTTGCCGGAAGATTTAGCTAAGGTGTTAGGAGAGTTGCAGAGTGGTATGTCTGGTATTGCAGAAACTATTTCTAAAATGGAAACGGAAGTTAAAGAACAGATAAATAGTTCAGAAGCTAGGTTAGAAGCTAGATGTAAAGAAAATGTGCAAGCATTACAGACTAGTAATGAAGAAAATTTAAAATCATTACAGATTAGTAACGAAGGCAATCTGAACGACAGTTTAAAGTCATTAGAGACCAGATTACAGTCAAATAGCAAAGATGAGTTGATGTTATTAGAGACCAGGTTACAGTCAGATAGTGAAGACAATTTTAAATCATTAGAAGAGAGATTACAGTCAAATAGTGAGGATAATTTTAAATCATTAGAAGAGAGATTACAGTCAAATAGTGAGGATAATTTTAAATCATTGGAAGAGAAATTACAGTCTCGTAGTGAAGAAACTAACACAGAGTTAGAAAACAAGTTAACTGGGTTAGAGAATAGATTAACTTTAAAGAATAATGAAATGATTAAGACTTTACAATTAGATATAATTGCAGTAAATATGAAAGGAGAGGAAAATGTTCAAATATTAAGAAAGAATATTATTGAATTAGAAAGTAGAGGAGAAGAAAATATTCTTACTTTAAGAACAGACGTTATGTCCATACAGAAAGACATTAAATCGGATGTATCGAAGTTGAGATTCGACATCGATGGTTTAGTGGCAGATGTAGGCAAAATTCAAGAGTGGTCTACCGAAGTATCTTTCGAGACTAAAATCAAAGGTCTAGAAATGAATCTAGGTAATGAGATTAAGGATTTAAAGTCAGTAATTGGGACCATTAAAGAGGATGTCTTAGGAGAGGTTAATTCTAATTAAAATCATTAGAGAATCAATTGCAGAAAGATATTAGGAAGATGGACGATGATATAGAGCAAAAGGTTAATGAAAACTTAGCTTTATTCAAAAATAGAGTCGGTGCAATCGTGGAAGAACGGTATAGTGAGGTCGATGCCGAAGCAAAAGAAAATCGTGCAGGATTAGACGAGAAATTAATCGCAGTTATGGCGAACTTAGAAGCGAGGTTTACGGAGAACAAGGAGGCGATGAAGATAGATTCAACTCTATTTAGGACAGATGTTGATCTGTTAAAGGAACAAGTCGCGTCAGTAAAAAATACATGCGAAGACAAGATTGACAAGTTGAAAAACGATTTAGACGAGAGTAACAAAACGCAGAATGTTACGTCGTTAGATGAGTTGAAGACTCAGGTCAAGACCGTAGAGAAATTGGCAGAAGATAGGATAACTAAACTAGAATCTATGATTAACAGTTTCACCAGTCAAAATACTACATCAGGGGAAATGTCGATGAATCAGACACCGATAGACCGCAGTATGGGTAATCAAGAAGTTAGCATGGGAGAAGACCGTCAAACGCAACCGAATGTGACATTCGAAAGGGCAAGTTCAACCCCTCAGGATAATCCGAGTTCAAATAGGAGTACGTTGGGTACAAGCGAACGATACTCAGGTCCAGTTACCATTATTAGAAATCTGGATGACAAGCCGAGGAAGTTTTCTGGAAATACAGGGGTCACACCAGTCGAATTTCTGCGAGATATTCGAGACTACATGGCGGAGCATAGAGTAGCCAAGGAAAGAGAGCTAAGGATAGTCGAACGCGCCTTAGACGGGTCTGCGCTTACTTGGTTTAGAGCATTCAGAAGCAATTTTGCGAATATGGAGCAATTTGCAATAGCATTCCTAAGGAGATTTTGGAGTGCAGAGGATCAACTGAACGTGAGAGCAGAAATGTAATCGAAGCGTTATTCTACGTCACATCCGACGCATTATGCCAATTATTTTACGTCACAGCTGGCTAAATTGCAGTTTCTGATTCCTCCATTGCCTGAAGAAGAGCTTTTGCAAGCTATAGCGAGACAGTTACCGATTGAGGTACAGCGATCACTCATAGCGTCGGGAGCAAACACACTTGAGCACTATGACGACATTTTACGGCGATTGGACTATACAAGCGCTCAAGTTACGCCTAGAAATACAATAAACGACAATAGAAACACGCAAGAGGTGAATGCGGTAGTCGTTGATAACGCAGCTCAAACGGACAGAAGAGATTCCTGGGAAAACAGAAGGAACGAAGGAAATCGAGGAAACATCCGTAACGTTCGTGGAAATGATCGGTATAGAGGACCATATGAGAGGCCATACGATCAGGAAGCAAGAGATAGCCGATACAGAAATTATAACCAGAATTCCAGATATCAAGATAGGAATCGATACAACAATAAATATCGTGGTAGAAACAACTGGAGCCAAGGTCAACAGTATAATCGGAACGACAGGCAGGATGGCCGAAGAAACGATCCTAATGAAGGACGAGATAATCGTGAATATGAGAGGTCGAGGCAGGAAAATAGACAGCCTAGTGCACCACTCGAGGAGACAGTCAGAGATGTCAATCGAGCAAGCACGAGTGGCGAAGGAAGAAACAGACGTCAAAGTAATACAGAATCAAGATGCTAATCATTGGAAATCAATCATCATTGTTGAGAGTTAGAAAGTACCATCATGCTGATTAAGAGAATTGTAGAGCTATCGTGTACATGTGTTATATATATAGAATGCCTGAGAGTGTATTTTTTCCCAATCCTGATAAAAAAGGAGATGTACGGGAGAGATATACCCGATACCTAGTTGAGGATATCGGCTACGCCAGCAGACATTAAGCCGTAGTTGAGGTTTTGAGAAGAGTTAAGGAAAGATAGCGCTCAGATCGAGTCAAGAGGAATGTCAGGATGACGTAGTAGGTCTAGGATCAAGAAGGCGCTGACCGCAGTTAAGCAGATGGATTTATGAATGGAATTATAAAGCTTTATTAAGATCTATATGGAACATGGTATTTAAACAACTTAGAAGAGGAGATATAACATGCATTATATATGGTAATAATTTGAAGGAAGTCAGATAACCCTTAAGTTGTTTTATAACTTAACAGCCGAGATGATGGGGGTTCGAGATTGTATTTGTGACGCAAGACCACGGTGGTGGGGAGGACGCCACGTGACCGCACCAAGCAAGTAAGGGTCGAGGCAGTGCAGGAACTGTCAGTCTAGCTCTGTGAGCCAAGCAAGGAAGTCAAGCTGAGTAACACACGCCAGGCGCATGGTATAGATCGTGCAGCGAACAGAAACTGTCACGGAAAGTGCAGGCGACAGTTTCAGCTTCACCGAGCAGCGAACAGAAACTGTCACGGAAAGTGCAGGGGACAGTTTCGGCTTCTCCGAGCGGCGAGCGACAAGTAGGTCAGTGGGCCAGGCGGACTTGCGGAGCAAACAAGCATAGACGGCCGGGATATTTTAAAACAGCATTGCGAGTAGTTGGAGAACTTTATTCCAAGCTGCATTTCAACGTAGAGCGACATGGCGAGGCTAGCTTTATGCGGAGATTATTATGGCATAGCAGTAGGGCCGTGCGGGTTAATTCCCATTATTATACGCAAGCATTATAACAGAAGCTGAACTTCATTACTACGTTGAGTTGGAACGTTTATTCAGCACTTGAATTATAAAGACAAATAGTTACGTGATACTGCAACTTTGAACTTCGAAAGAACATAGTTTTTCTTAAATGACATTACGACTATGCATTTCATAGCGCTTTCCAAGTAACATTAACAATTTTAAGCAAACGGAATGTTGTAAGCAAATGCACTTAGGAACATTAGCTCGTGCATTAATGCAAGTCAGTCTTAAGAAGTGTTATGAATTACCGAGTATGAACACAGCTACAGGGTGTTTCATAAACTTAGACACTCTGATTAAACAATTTTATTTTCTACAAGTAAAACTAAACCGCTGTGGGAATTGAACTTTCAACACTCAAAGCGAACATTGCATAGAACAGTGGCGTAATGTAGAAGAGGAATAGGGGGTCCGCCGTTTCTATGAACTTTTTCGTGAGGATTTGTACAATATCCGCTATGGATAACCAGAAGTTTATCATGTCGGAGTAAACGCAGACAGAGACGCGATGGCACCACGGAGCGATGGATTCGATTCCTGACGAGGAGGAGGTCCACCAGCTGATTCGCTTGGGATTCGAAGGCAATCGTCATTGCATGGATGGAATGATATTCACGCCGATCTTTCGAGAAATTCATTACATAGGGAAAATCGACGATCTTTGAAATTTAATAACAGCTGATTATGAGAAGGTACTGTAAGAGTTATAACTTTCTGATACGATTATTTTCATGAATACTGGGTACACATGTATATTTTTCTAATAGGAGTGATACGTTTGTTTAAGACATGGCTTTGACTTATATGCTTCGAAATTTTGCTAGAATATGGCGTGACCATATGATATGGCAGGCATCATTATACGAAATTCTCACCATTGGTTGGCTTTATTAAGCAGATGTTTGGTCTTTTAGATATTTTTCCAGCTAGGATATTTTTCATGAATAGTTTTTTTTTGTGTAACGAGTATTTCGAACTCGTGATCTGCAATTGATTATCTAAAATTACTTCGTCAGTTCATTGCATACTAGCGAGTGTGTATTATTCATCAGTAGGGATTTTTTCCATTGGATTGTTTGGAGATATTAAGATGTTATTCACTTTAGTGAAGGAATATCGCTTTTATATGACAACTAGAGACTTGTTGATTCCTATCTGGTACATTCACTCATATAGTCTTCGAGATGGGGTCTTTCGTATTTATACGATTGTATGGTGGTTACTCATCTTACCCATCGCTTAGGGCACTATCATGATTAGTCGACGGGGCGAGGTCTTTCGTATTTATACGATTGTACGGTGGTTACTCATCTTACTTGCCATTGAGGGACTCATTTTTATCATCCGAGTGTACATGAGATTGTAAGTGAATCAAACAAGGAACTACTAGTCACATATCAGTTGAAATTTTGTTAAATAAAGTAACGATAAATGTCAGCAGGGTTACATTTGTAATTCTTGTTTGCCAATCCAATATTTTGTTGCTATACTCTTTTGAGAGTAATTTCAGTTTAACAGCTGTTACAGCTGATGCTTTTGATGATTTTTATAATTGAGTTTGATACCTTTGATAATGACTTAAAGTAATTGAATCTTGTAAGATGAATCATTAATGGTCAGATTTATTTTAAGGCAGATCAGTATTGCAGATTTTGATATGAGAGATTATCGCACATTGGTGTTTTTCTGTGATGTGAATTATGAGAATTGTAAGAGAATTTATGCTATTTGAAAGCAAATCTTGAATTACTAAGGTAATATTTTTCCAATTGTTTAAGAAGTTGTCTAGATATGATCAGATTAATTACAGTTATTGGAGATTGTGCGCGTTGATAATTTGAAGCCAGTTATATATTTTTTGTAGATCATGCAACATGGTTAAGTGAAGTTTGTGATAGGCATTTTGGGGAAGTTGCCAAGTGATAGTTGCAATGTTGCTAATGCATTTTAAGGCAGACATGAGGTTGTTGAACCCAGTCTAGCGTAATTGTTGAGATTCATGTTGTATGTGCTGAATATTTATGAAGTTTTGTGGAATAATTGTTGTATTCAAATGTGATATTTGAAGAATTGAGGATATATAATGTAGTTGTGGATAGTCAGATCCAACGTGATGTCGTGAAGGCAATAATATTTTTTGGCATGAAAATTAAATACGAGATATAACTTGGAAGTGATAAGACTGTAAGACAACGTTCTATAACCCATATTAAACAATTTGTTAGGAAATTAAACAAATAAATAAAGTTGATAATACAAGACTTTCTGAGAATAATAATTAATGAAATAATAATCTGAAAATTAAGCATATTAATGATCTGACCTAAAGAAATAAAAATCAGAATGACTAGAAAAAATAATGAAAATCTAAATAACCAGAAGAGTAAAATTTAAATAAGTTGATAAATTAAATTTTGGAATAAATCAATGAATTAAATAAATGGATGAATTAAAGATTGGATGAATAAACTGATTTAAATAAATTAATAGATGATTGGATAGATGATGAATAACTGAATTAGAAGGTGATAATTAACTAAAGAAGCTGATGATTAATGAATTTATATGGAATTAAAATAAATTTAATTGAGATATAATTTGAGGAGTTGCAACTTGAGTTGAGGAATTAAACAATTTGTATTGATGATTTAAGACGATTTAATCTGAAGTAGATGATAAAATAAGAGTGTGTGAATAATTAGAAAGCATAATGAAGTGATGATAATAATTTTCATTTAAATGATTTAATGGTGATGAGTTAATGATTCTGACAGGAATATGTTGAATTTCGAGATGAGAATTAATGTGAGAAATATTTAATTTTGATGATGATGATAATGATGACCAATGAGAAGTGAATTTTCTGTAATTCACAAACAAGTAATTATGAATGACAATGTAAATAGTGTAAATTAATTATTCAATGTTTAGGAGCATTTTACTAACGTGTTCAACATTTAAATTATGCCATGCAAGCTATAAAATACGTGATATTTAAGATATGTGATTATAATATGTGTATGTTTAGACAGATTAATAACTTTTTCAAATCCACATTTATGATGTTAAATTAAAGAGAAATTAGGTCTCAGGTATCACAAATGTCAGTGACGAAAGACATAGTGCTACAGTGATCCTGAGAACCCAAGAGAACTTTAGAGATTTTTCTGTTTTATGTGGATGAAATATTTTTGATTAGAAAAGAGATGGTTCGATTTTTGGACAATGACAATTTAACGTTGGCATTCGACCATACTCACAGGTAGGAGGTATATTTAAAATGTCTGTCTGACTATCATAGTGAAATAAATTTGTTTTTATCTTAGTTGTGATCTGATGATGGTGTGATTTTCCTTTTTCTTTCCTTGTCTTGAGTAAGGCTTAACCAGGAAAGGAGGTGGTTTGCTAGGAATTCAGTTGATGGCGCCCATTTATATTTGCATTTATTTTTTTATTAAACTTAAGCCCGTAACGACCCTAGAGATACTTTGTCTCGTGTTACCCACTGCTTTTTCGATAACTCAGCTGAATTTCCGACACATTCCTTATTTGACTAGAGGTTCATTTAACTCCGCTCTGTCCTGGAACTCCAGGAATGCGATGTAATAGCGGATGGGTCATCGCATCCCCAGGACGAACGGGTACAATACCAACAAACGAAAGAGGAGGGAGAGATCAGATACCATCAAACATGGCAAGAAAAAGGCATAAGTTTAGTTACGGTACTACGGTCGGATGGTATTCGTGCGTAAGTTGTTCAGAAGATGATGTGTAGGACTGAGGAAAATGTCGACCCTGCATGAGTGGTATAATACAGTGAAGAAGAAGAAGAAGAAACATAGACAATATTGTAAGTCGATAAAACTCTTCAAAAAATTGATGTGATGATTTATTATTTAAGATGGTTAATATTAGAAGGTAAAACGCAGTTGGATGTCATTTACATTGACCTGGCTAAGGCATTTCACTCCATAAACCATAATCTGGTAACATACAAACTGTCCCACAGATAGAATATTCATAGCAATCTTTCAACACTCATAAACATCTGTCGTACTTCCTGGTCCTATCTACTTATGTCTTAATGTCTCGTCTGGCATCCCACAAGGAGGAATTCCATAATCTCTACTGTTTTCTCTTTTTGTAGATGACCTAACAGTTGAAATAAAGACCACCCCCCATGTTCCATAATTGCTATACGCAGATGATCTAAAAATGCTTTAGACTTGTGCTACGACTGGGTAACTAGATGGAAACTGAAGAATGTCGATCTGCCTAAATGAACGTGAGCTTACCCACAGGTATGAAATAAACTGCACTCCTATGAAGGCTGTTACTCAGGTCAAATTTCTTGGAATAATAATTCATGATAGCAAATTACATTTCTTCATATAGACAAAGTTAAATCCTGTGCAATGAGGTCTCTTGGACTTTTGTTCAGACTTACTGAAATTCGTGACTTAAACGCTCTTAAATTATACCTCTGTTCTTTCTATCATTGATTTCTGCTCCACAATCTGGTCTTCAGCTGGCCCCACAAATGTCAGTAAAATTAACAGCGTATTCTCATTCTTTGCGTACATTGTGAAAGTCCGTGACCCCGACCATAGGCAGTACAGTACCAACCAAATTCATATTTCAACATCTTGGACCTGAATAAACGTCTTCAGTACATAGATCTCTGCTTTCTTCACAGAATTTTAATGGTACTCTTAAATGCACATCTTTGTCACCTCATTTTCCATTATAATGTTAATCCACGTAAGCTCCGAAATAGACCACTATTCCATATTCCTCGTATGCACCTGACACTCCAGCAACACTCCATATTCTATCGCCTTCCCACAACAGCAAATGCCCTGCATGAAATTGACATCTTCGTTCCCTATCATTTCCTTAAGACGCTTGTGGTTTAAAGGGGCCTAACATAAATGGCCATCTTTAAGACGAAACTGAAACATGCACTAAACGAGTAAGCTCTCGATTCTCTGTTGACAACCTGGCCAGAACATTACTAGTCACATGGAAATTATACAGTATATATACATATCTTTATAACCTCTGTTATTTATTTTATTTGTTACTTAATTTCCAATGAATTTGTTATTATTAAGTCCCTTTTTTGTTAAATTTTATTGTTTGTTTTCTTAGTGTCAATATTTTATATTGTTACATAGTGTAAAATGGTGTACTACGTACCTGTACCAGATTATTACTAAAAAAGGTGTTTCAATATAGCACAATATCACAATATGATATGTAAATGATTTTTAAAAATCTGAAATAATAAAATATATTTTCATTAGAATATTTGCTCATAATAAAATATGTGTCTGCTTCGTTTAAAAATGTTAAAAATTATTTATAAGTTACTTTATAAAATTCTGTAAGTTATACTCGCAGAATAAAACATGTTTATGAACTTATTCGAGTTGTAATCTTCAAAATATATCAAAATAATATAAATTATATATATTACAATTTGCCTTAGGTCGCACCGACACAGATACTGTAGGTCTTATGTTGACGATGGGATAGGAAACACTAGGAGTGGGAAGGAAGCGGCTGTGGCCTCAATTAAGGTACAGCGCCCATTTGCCTGGTGAAAATGAGAAGCCAGGGAAAACCATCTCCAGGGCTACCGACAGGGGGGTTCGACCCACTATTTCCGGAATGAAAGCTCACAGCTGCACAACCCAAACCGCACGGCCAGCTCTCTCCGTCAATCATATCATACTATATAAAAACAAGATGTTCAGGAAAGAACATATAGCCTACTTTCTCCAAAATGCATGGGTATTGTTATAACTCTTTGTCCTTTTCAAGGAGTATGATTGAATGTTGGTTGTAGTAGCTTGTTGAAATACAACGTGCTATAGGGATATTAAACATGAATATGAGGTGCCCTTTGCTAGTGCTACCTCTGTACCAAATTTCGTTCAATTCGGTTTCACCGTGTTTGAATTGATAGGGGGAATCGATTTGCACACATACTTGGCCACCATCTGCAAACTATTGGGCTGATGTTCTTGCAGTTTGGTCTGAATATGTTTCCCACATAAAGATATGGTGTTGCAAAATTTGGTAGAGACTAGATTATTAGGTTGGTCGTAATTACATTTTAGCTTTTAACATTTGGGTGGCCGCGATTACGTTTCCGTCAAGATAGCGGTGATATAAAACATGACACTGAGGTGCCATTTGCTAGTGTTACCTCTGTACCAAATTTCGTTCCATTCGGTTTCACCGTGTTCGAATTGATAAGGGGAATCGATTTTCACACAAAGATGGCCGCCATCCGCAAAATAATAGGCTGATGACCTATTAGTTTGGTCAAAGGATGCTCCCCCCATAAAGGTATGTTGTTGCAAAGTTTGGTAGAGATCGGATGGTTACGTTAGTCGTAATTTGATTTAAGCTTTAAACATTTGTGAGGCCGCCATTACGTTTCTGTCAATATGGCGGCGATATAAATCATGACACTGAGATGCCCTTTGCTAGTGCTATCTCTGTACCAAATTCCGTTCCATTCGGTTTCACCGTGTTGAATTAATAGGGGGAATCGATTTTGACACTAAGATGGCCGCCATCCGCAAACTATTAGGCGAATGACCTATTAGATTGGTCAAAGGATGCTCCCTCCATAAAGGTATGTAGTTGCAAAATTTGGTAGAGATCGGATGAATAGGTTAATCGTAATTTGATTTAAGCTTTGAACATTCGTGTGGCCGCCATTACGTTTCAGTCAAGATGGCGGCGATATAAAACATGACACTCAGGTGCCCATTGCTAATGCTACCTCTGTACCAAATTTCGTTCCATTCGGTTCCACCGTGTTCGAATTAATAGGGGGAATCTATTTTGACATAAAGATGGCCGCCTCCCGCAAACTATTAGGCTAATAACCTATTAGATTGGTCAAAGGATGCTCCCTCCATAAAGGAATGTTGTTGCAAAGTTTGGTAGAGATCGGATGGTTATGTTAGTCGTAATTTAACTTAAGCTTTGAACATTTGTGTGGCCGCCATTACGTTTCTGTCAAGATGGCGGCGATATAAAACATGACACTGAGGTGCCCTTTGCTAGTGCTACCTCTGTACCAAATTTCGTTCATTCGGTTCCTCCGTGTTCGAATTAATAGGGGGAATCAATTTTGACATACAGATGGCCGCCATCCGCAAACTATTAGGCTAATAACCTATTAGATTGGTCAAAGGATGCTCCCTCCATAAAGAATGTTGTTGCAAAGTTTGGTAGAGATCGGATGGTTATGTTAGTCGTAATTTAACTTAAGCTTTGAACATTTGTGTGGCCGCCATTACGTTTCTGTCAATATGGCGGCGATATAAAACATGACACTGTGATGCCTTTGCTAGTGCTACCTCTGTACCAAATTTCGTTCCATTCGGTTTCACCGTGTTTGAATTAATAGGGGGAATTGATTTTCACACAAAGATGGCCGCCATCCGCAAACTATTTGGCTAATGACCTAGTGATTTGGTCAAAGGATGCTTCCTCTATAAAGGTATGTTGTTGCAAAATTTGGTAGAGATCGGATAATTAGGTTAATCGTAATTTGATTTAAGCTTTGAACATTTGTGTGGCCGCCATTACGTTTCCGTCAAGATGGCGGCGATATAAAACATGACACTGAGGTGCCTTTTGTTAGTACTACCTCTGTACCAAATTTCGTTCCATTCGGTTGCACCGTGTTCGAATTAATAGGGGGAATCGATTTTCACACAAAGATGGCCGCCATCCACAAACTATTACGCTGATGACCTATTAGTTTGGTCAAAGGATGCTCCCCCCATAAAGGTATGTTGTTGCGAAATTTGGTAGAAATCGGATGATTAGGTTAGTCCTAATTTGATTTAAGCTTTGAACATTTGTGTGGCCGCCATTACGTATCCGTCAAGATGGCGGCGATATTAAACATGACACTGAGGTGCCTTTTGTTAGTACTACCTCTGTGCCAAATTTCGTTCCATTCGGTTGCACCATGTTCGAATTAATAAGGGGAATCGATTTTCACACAAAGATGGCCGCCATCCGCAAACTATTACGCTGATGGCCTATTGGTTTGGTCAATGGATGCTCCCCCCATAAAGGTATGTTGTTGCAAAATTTGGTAGAGATCGGATGATTAGGTTAGTCGTAATTTGATTTAAGCTTTGAACATTTGTGTGGCCGCCATTACGTTTCCGTCAAGATGGCGGCGATATAAAACATGACACTGAGGTGTCCTTTGCTAGTGCTACCTTTGTACCAAATTTCGTTCAATTCGCATTCACCGTGTTCGAATTGATAGGGGGGGACCGACATTCAGAGTACACACACTCACACACAGACACACACACACACACACACAGACTCACACACATACACACACACACACAGACTCACACACACACATACACACACACAGACAGACACACTTTTTTCGCCCTGTGTTGATCTCATAAGTCTACTTTCATTTTTTGCAAAAATCGAAATTAGGCTAATAATCATAATAGGCCTATATCATAATATGATCTTTTTAATTGGGCTGGACGGAGGGAGAGTACCTAGTTCACAAATTGGTATTACGGCTCGGAAAGCAAGTCTGGTTTGTTTTTCAGAAGCAAAGCAACGCTCTCAGTGAGAGAGAGAAGACATTGAGTGACGAGGAGTAGCGGTTATAGTAGGGGCGGAAGGAGGTGTTAAGTCAAGGGTAGACACGTCACTAACACAAATGCAGTGGCTGCCAAACGGTAATAATGCATCCATCTCTTGCCTTACGATTGACAGCGGAACTGACCGCACAGCCTTAACATTATAACGTGTGAGTAGTTGTAAATCAATAAATATCAAAAAGAACGATGTAAAGAAATTTGAACCTGCGGTGAATTGATCCACGAACCCCAGACTAAGAGCCCAAATCGCTACCATTACGCCACGGATGCCCTACGTTAATACTAGATAAACAACTAGTCTAGTATAACTGTATCATGTTTTGTGTTTCATTAGCATTTTCTGGCGATTCTATAAACCATTTGATACTAAATATGAATTATTTTGTTCAGTACATTCCTGAAAGGATAGAAACTTAGGAAGTTACGGAAATATATGTATTTACGAGCAAAAATAGCAGCCATGTTGACAACGGGACGGCACGTGCCCACAACGATATGGCACGTTAAGCCTGACCTGTTAGTCACTTCTACGGTTTCATATTCTATCATAAGATGCTAATATCTTACCGGTCACCTCTTTGAGGACAGATTAAACCTCCCTATGTACGATAACTGAATGGTTGAGGCTAAGCCTTGTTTAATCATAAGTTACGGTTAGGCTATAATACTTGCATGATTCATACATCCACCACCTGGAAACTATTTGGCTGATACCTTGTAGTTTGAGTAAAAGACGCATCCCACATTAAGGTAGGTTGTTGCAAAATTTTGTAGAGATTGGATGATTAGGTTAGTCGTAATTTGATTTAAGCTCAGAACATTTGGGTGGGTGCCATTCCTTTTTTGTTATGATGGTGGCGATATACAACATGACAATGAGTTTCCCCTTCCTAACGCTACCTCTGTACCAAAGTTGGTTCGATTTGGGTTCAGTTATGTAGGAATCGATAAGCGGAATGGATTTGCACACATACATGGCGCCATCTGCAAATTATTGGGCTGATGACCTTGTAGTTTGGGCAAAATATGCTTCCCAAAAAAAGGTACGCAGTTGCAAATTATAGTAGGGATCAGATGATTAGGTTGGTCGTAATTTGCTTTAAGCCTTTAACATTTGGGTGGCCGCCATTACGTTTCCGTCAAGATGGTGGCTATATAATACATGACACTGAGGTGCCCTTTCCTAGTGCTACCTCTGTACAAAATTTTGTTCAATTCGGTTTCACCGTGTTTGAATTGATATGGGGAATCGATTTGCAGACATACATTGCCTCTATCAGCAAACTATTGGGTTAATGACCTTGTAGTTTTTTCATAAGATGCTCTCACAAAACTGTATGTTGTTGCAAAATTTGGAAGCAATCAGATGATTAGGTTAGTCGTAATTAGATCTAAGCTTCGAACATTTGGGTGGCCGCCATTACGTTTCCGTCAAGATGGCGGCGATATTAAACATGACACTGAGGTGCCCCTTGCTAATGCTACCTCTGTACCAAATGTCGTTCAATTCGGTTTCACCGTGTTTGAATTGATAGCGGGAATCTATTTGCACACATACATGGCCGCTATCTGCAAACTGTTGGGCTAATGACCTTGTAGTTTAGTCACAAGATGCTTCCCACAAATCAGTATGTTGCCTCAAAATTTGGTAGAGATCAGATAATTCGTTTGGTCGTAATTTGATTTAAGATTTCAGCATTTGGGTGGCCGCCATTACGTTTCCGTCACGATGGCTGCGATATAAAACATGACACTGCAGTTCCCATTGTTAAAGCTACCTCTGTATTATATTTCGTTCAATTCGGTTTCACCGTGTTTGAATTGATAGGAGGAATCAATTTGCACGCATACATGGCCGCCATCTGCAAAGTATTGGACTGATGACCTTGTAGCTTGGTGAAAGGACGTTTCTCACATAAAGGTATGTTGTTGCAAAGTTTGGTAGAGATCACATGATTAGTTTGGTCGTAATTTGATTTAAGCTTTTAACGTTTGGGTGACCTCCATTACGTTTCCATTAAGATGGCGGCGATATAAAATATGACACTAAATTGCCCTTTGCTAGTGCTACCACTGTACCAAATTTCGTTCAATTCGGTTTCACCGTGTTCGAATTGATCAGTGGGGGGGACAGACAAGCAGAGTACACACACACATATAGACACACGATTTTTGGCCTTGTAGTGATCTCATAAGTCTTCTTTCATTTTTTGCAAAAATCGAAAGTAGGCTATGATAGTTATGGTGTTAGAAGACATTTCCAGTGTTGAATTAGTAAACTAAGTTTGATGTTTTCCAGTCGGTCAACACGATTGTGATAATATAATATAATATAATACAAAATAATATAATATAATATAATATAATATTATATAATAGTAATTGTCAATAACATATTTTTCCGAGAGCCATTTGTGTATTTCCATGCTTGTCTTGTCATAAATCTCCGTACTGCGAATCATTTCTCTGGGCAACAGTGGCTTTCTGTTGCCCAGAATATAACTAATGATCCTACCGTCATGAGGGCAAGAGAAGGATGGAAGGAAGGAAGGGCGCTTGTAGTTTTACTTTTAAATTAATCTCGTGATCTTAAGCCACAGGAATTGCTTTTATACGTGGGATCCGAACCACCGAACGTGATATTTTATCTCGATAATCCCACTTGCATGAACCGAGAATTGCGCCTTTTTGAGAGACAAACAACTGAGCAAGCGACGTGGAGTTGGAAAATATCAGAGCATTGTAGGCAGGGGCGCTGATTTCTTTTAAATAAATGGGGAGGGAAGTAGGGCTATGCAACGAAATCAGATATTAATATGTTTGCTATAATTATTACGATGTTGTTTCATTTAGGAGCTTTATGGCATCGTGGTCATCTAGCTCCGTGTACTTGGGTGTGTGGATTTTTCTCTGCTAACATGTGTAATTGTGGCGACTGTAGTCCGGAGATCAGAGATTCGTATCAGGTGCTGATTGCGGCTATCCTGAATGTGTTTTTCCTCGGGAAGGAGGCGGCCGTGGCCTTAAGTCAGGAACCATCACGGCATTTGCCGGTAGTAAAAGTGGGAAACCACGGAAAACGACTTCCAGGATGGCTGAGGTGGGATCCGAACCTGCCATTCCCTAGGAGGCTGAGTGCACCCAGTTCCAGCCCTCAGACGAGAATTTAATTTGTTGGCATAGTCGGGAATCGAACGCGGAGCTCCATGGCGACAGATAAGGGGGTCATGAATGTCTCAGTTCTTCACTTCATCCACATGACAAACGGACGGTATTTAGAAACGAGAAACATAACCTGAACTTAACCGTAGAACAAACAGTATTGCAGCGGCGTGTAGCATCATTGCCAATTCTCTGTTGGCTGTTCTAACATGTCATAACTAGCGCGCTGTTAGTGAAGGAGGCCTACTGTATGTTCATATTGAGAAGGTCTGCAGTAGAATGGACGCCCCCACAGTGTAGCCGTGCTAATTAAACCGTACATCTCGAGAGCGAGAGCACCTGCAGCAAGAGATCGGAGGTTCGGAGCTGAGAACCGCTATCCTGAATGTGGTTTTCCGACATTCCCTCCAGGAAAATGCCGAGATAGTAAGCCTACCTTACTTAAAGTCCCAGGCTATCTAAACAATCTTTGCCCCTACTACAACTACACACACTACTACAGTAATCGCAGTAACAGTTACACGTGTTATCAGACAAGCTTAACACACTCCTAACTACACGGGGTTGATGACCAAGATGTCCCAAGCCCCTTGAATAAATTAAGAAAAAGAACAATTCGATTAAACGATGTACCAAGCTCTTCTCTAGCGTCTCCCTTGTTCAGGGAAATGTTCCCACTTTCTGGTCTATCCTAAACATGCGTCTCTAAAAGCCCGAGTAGTTAAAAGGGACGTAAATATTATATTATTCGGTGGCGTACGTTGGTAGCATGCTGAACTGCTGTGCCCAAGATAGCGGGTTCAAACACGGCCGAAGTCGTCGGATATCTTTAAGAGCGTTAAAAATCCTTCAGTATGCCATCATTCGGAGGGGAAGTAAAGCCGGCGGTCCCATGTAATAGATTTATGGCATGTAAAAGATCCATCCACAGACTAAACATGTGTGAAGCTAAATTGTTAGGTTAGATTTCGTCGGATCGCTCTATCAAAGTTCCAACGTTCACCACTAGGTACCATTGATATCTGGTGGCGAAAGTTGGAACTACTTGAAATTGAACGGAATTTGTTTCTCATCCTAAGGGTGTCCGCTGGAAGCAGCTACAGACTCAGGCGAGCCGAACATGTCCTCGGACACTCCCGGCACTAAACGCCATACGATAAATAAATCAACTTTCCTAAACAAAGAACATTGACACCACGTGTGTTGAGGGGAATGTCCCACTTTCTGGTCTATCATAAACCAAGAACATCGACACCACGCGGGTTCAGTTTGCTTTAAATTATGATTATGTGCAGGTTGTATCAGATTTACGATGCTTACGTTAGAGTCGAAGCTCAAGTCATTCAGTTTTAGTCGATTGTTACGGGCGGAATGATTGCAGGAACCATAGTAGAAGCAGTGTAATGGAGAGCGAGGTCAACCCTTGGGATTTCTGATCCCCGGGCTCCCTCTAATGTTGTTTCCTTCAGTGCTTTCATGCAACTTAAAGGTAATCCGTTAGGACCTTAAATATAGAAAATATCTGCGTGGAGCTCTTTGATTGTTTCTGAATTGTCCCATCACCATCTCGCACATGTGAATTGATTGCACACTATTAACTGTAATATTCTTCACGGAACATGCTGGTGCAGTGGTCAAGCAGCTTGGCTCTCACCACTGCTGATCGGGTTTTATTTCCGGTCAATGCATGTGAGGTTTTCGAAGCGAAATATCACGTCCAGCAGTTCGCATTCCACGTAAAAATGCGGGTCCCGCGGCTCATGATCGCGAGATTAATGGTCACGTAAAACTACAAGCTGCTTCTTATTAGCCTATTTTAATTTATAAAAAAAAGCCTTATGATATCACCTTTTGTCCGTGTGTGTGTGTGTGTGTGCGTCCGTGTGTATGTTGCCCTCCTAATAATTTCGAAACGGCTGGAGGGTTTTCAATGAAACTAGGAAAGGTCATAGAACTATTTTGGCTGACTCCGACCGTGTCCTTCAAGATTTATTGCGTCTCACCAATTCAACATGGCGGCTAAGCAAAATATTTCGCCGGCGTTCTATATCTCCGAAACTATTAGTCTACTGATAGGCCCTATCGCCCTGAAATCTTGTAGAGTGATAAAGGGCACGACGAGACGTTCACCTATGTGACTTTCAAACACCTGTTAACTACAAAACGAACGTGGCGGCCAAGTGAAATTGAAATATTTAAATAGACTTTTCTAGCGATTTAACCACCCGAACGCAGTGAAACTTGGTACAACAAATAACTATACAAATTGCAATCCACTGACATCTAATTTAGTTCAACTGTTTACATAACCTCAAGATGGTGGTTGTGCGAATTTCTGAAACTAACTTTATATTTCTTGTGTTCTAATCATGCGATCGAAATGAACGATTGAATAATGAACGTACACAATAATCCTCATCAAATAGTACATAACTCTTTGGCCTACATATAATAATATCCAACACGGCGGCCATACGAAATATTTAGACGGTTCTCAATATCTATTAATCTATGAGGCCAATCAAACTGAAATTTTGTATCTGTATAGAGGCTATAAACATAATTTCAGCTATGATAACCTGGTGAGCACAAATCCAACATGGCGGTGACGCGAAATTTAAATAGGCTATTCAAATCGACGTTTCTCGCGATTTTACCATCCGAGCGAAGTGAAACAGGGTACGGTATAAGCTTACATAAATTTTAATCCACTGGCATTTAATTCATTACAATTATTTTCATAACCGCAAGATGGCGGCAGAGCGAAATTTTAAAATCTCGCTTTTATTTCTTGTGTCCTAATCATGAGATTGAAGTTTGAATTAAACACCTACACAATAATCTTCATGAAATAGTACATAATTCTAAGGCCTATACATAAAAATCCAACATGGCGATCATACGAAATATTTGGACGGTTCTCAATATTTACGAATCTATTACAGCAATCAAACTGAAATTTTGTACATTTATAGAGGCAATTATCATAAGTAGGATATATGAAAATAGGCTATATAGTTCTTCGCGAAACTACTTGTTTTTTCATAATTTCTTTAGAAAAATAGCGCAAACTTGCACAAAGGCAACTTCTGAAATATTTGAAAACGCAATTTAAAAACGTGTTCTTTCTTTTCCAAGCAGGATTGAAGAAACATTTAATGTGTTTTCGTGTACAGTACTTTTGGCTATATTTTACCTGGGAGGAAAATTAAGATCACTTCTGTTGTCCAGTTCTCTTTCCTCGGTAGTTTTAGGCCCTTCCGGTTGGGCCTGAGTAGAAGCGAGTGTACATTTGCGAACCTTGCGGCACATTTACATCTACAGGGGATGGGGCAATGCCCCTTGCATTTTAATTTGAGGGCACAGTATGTGCTTGTGGTGTGCCAGAAACTGGCAGCAAGGAAGTGCAGTGAAAATGACATTAGACACGCTAGTTTGCCAGCCAGGGGTTGCGAGTAATACCTGACCTGTGAATGGACCTTCAGTCAAACATGCTCAATTTCAACATCCTTCCTGAATGCGTCATTATCGTCAAGCAGTTAAATATAACTAAACCATTCAACTACTGTTGCTACGTAACCACGTGTCATGTTAAGGCGGATGTGGGTATTTATGAACGTTTTATGGGCCATGACATACTAAAAAAATTGGCTTGCCGTCTGCAACGTAAATTATTTAATAATAAAGAATTTCTCTGAGGCCGGAGGGATTCCAGCTTCCACACCTATTAAAGCTGCAAGTGAAATTAGTGAAAGTATCAGGGGAATCGAAAACACCTGGGACGGATCTGCCAGCCTTGAAATGAATGTGGAATAAAGTCAGTGTTCCCAACGTCTGTGATGAAATGTACCCAGCCTGAGTCGAGGTTATCAAGAAAGGCTTATCGTCGCTGTGTTCATAGGTCGCTCTCATTTGCACACTGTGTGGTACGGTGACGTCAGACAAGGGCATTGCACACATTACTTGATAGCGCTTGCATCCCTGCTTAGCCCGGCCCGAATACCAACCTCACTCCTCGTGGCCCGTGAGCCACATAGGGCCCACCCTGCTCGGTAATGCCAGGCAAGGGCATTGCACACATTACTTGATAGCGCTTGCACCCCTGCTTAGCCCGGCCCGAATACCAACCTCACTCCTCGTGGCCCGTGAGCCACATAGGGCCCACCCTGCTCGGTAATGCCAGGCAAGGGCATTGCACACATTACTTGATAGCGCTTGCACCCCTGCTTAGCCCGGCCCGAATACCAACCACACTCCTCGTGGCCCGTGAGCCACATAAGGCCCACCCTGCTCGGGATTGCCAGACAAGGGCAATGCACACATTACTTGATAGCGCTTGTACCCCTGCTTAGCCCGGCCCGAATACCAACGTCACTCCTCGTGGCCCGTGAGCCACATAGGGCCCACCCTGCTCGGTAATGCCAGACAAGGGAAATGCACACGTCACTTGATAGCGCTTGCACCCCTGCTGAGCCCGGCCCGAATACCAATCTCACTCCTCGTGGCCCGTGAGCCACATAGGGCCCACCCTGCTCGGTAAAGCCTGGCAAGGGCATTGCACTCATTACTTGATAGCGCTTGCACACACCTAAGTATCCCGGCCAGAACACCAACCCTACTCCTCGTGGCCCGTGAGCCACATAGGGCCCACCCTGCTCAGTAATGCCATACAAGGGCAATGCACACAATACTTGATAGCGCTTGCACCCCTGAGTATCCCGGCCCGAATACCAACCTTACCCCTCGTGGCCCGTGAGCCACATAGGGCCCACCCTGCTCGGTATATTATGGTCAGAGCTATTTCATACCCAAATCTTAGCCCCAATTTCCAATCCGCACAATACTAGTACATTCATCGCAATAATAGGGGTCATTAGACAGATTCCACACATACACCCAAATATACGGGGACACATGGCCACGATGTTACTAAGCTCCTAAATGAAACAGCCTCATCAGTATTAAGCATACTGAAATGATCTCCGTGGACATGGTGTAAGAATGTATTTGACTAAAACAATATTTCTCTAATCACGTTTTTAGACAATAACAACAGTAAATTGTTCAATTGCAGAGATGGATTCGTCAATAATTACGTGGGATATTGCAGTTAAAACACAATATTGATAAGCGATATGTTGTTCCTGCTGCCATGCCCTGCTTTCCTGCTGCTACAGAATATACTTCTCTGACTTTCCTCGTCAAGGACTGTTGACTTAAAGGTCAGACAGTTGCACGCACCAACCAGTTCAAGTCCGAATCATTTTCAGTAGCTATACAGCAATACTAGCACGTTTTAAACTGTCTCATGACTGGCCGGTGAATAGTATGGGGGATTGTTCCACCACCACACGATGAGTTGAACTGCTTAAGCGAGAGTGACCGACCACATTTCTGCAATAGTTCTTGTATCAAGATGGTTGACAGTCGCCCTCTGTATTGTTACAAATTGTAGCGATTTCATTCCGGGATGTACCTCGTTTTCCCACGGTGACTTTGACTTGCTTATAAAACTTCTTAGTATTTTTACTTCCAAATAGACATCATAAACGTCGTAATTATAATCTATAAACTATAAAATGCCATTCCCTTTTCCAAGATATCGTTGGTTCGCACCATGACGTCATTCGTCATTAGGCTCATCTGCAAGCCACCTCCGATCTCTGCTTGCTTTTCATGATGTTCGCGCCTGATGCCATAGCTTGTCAACTATCGACGTTGCCAATATTATGCCTGTTGTTGTTCTTTGAGTCTTCAGTCTTTCGACTGGTTTGATGCAGCTCTCCATGATTCCCTGTCCTGAGCTAACCGTTTCATCTCTACATAGCTACCACACCCTACATCCGTGCCAATCAGTTTAACGTATTCTAACCTTGGTCAACCCCTACAGTTCTTATCCTCAATCCTTCCTTCTATAACTAAGTTTGCTATTCATGGGTGTCTTAGTACGTGTCCTACCAACCTATCTCTTCTCTTCATTAGCAGTCGCCAGAAACATCTCTCTTGTCCCACTCGTCTTAATATCTCTTCATTCGTAACCCTATCTACCCATCTGATCTTCATCATTCTTCTGTAACACCACATTTCAAACGCTACAATTCTCCTCTTTTCTGCTGCTCCAACAGTCCAAGTCTCACTTGCCATCTTCCAGACAAAGGCCTTTAAAAACGACTTCCTAATACCAAAATCTATATTCGATGTCAACTGATTCATTTCTGTATAAATGCTTTCCTTGCCTATGCTAACCTACCTTTTACAGTATAACCTCTTTGCTTCGTCCATCACTGGTTAGTTTGCTTCCCAAGTAATTATGCCTGCATTGTTAAAGTGACCAATAAAATTACGCAACAGACCTTTACCACCTATGATTTGAAAGCCGGCTACTTCTATGAAATCTTAAGAGTGTTATTCAGTATCGCATGTCTCATATGATTGAATATAAAAATAAGTGCCATAATGCTGGTTATAAAATAAGACACTGAACATGTAGAAACATAACTTTAGTGTTATTGCGCAAAATCCCAATCAGGATGGTGAATAAATTGTGTTTATAAATTGGCAACTGTGGGGCATTAATAAGTGCTTGAGCAAATTTACGATGAACACTTGCTGTCTACGTGCTCTGTAGCAGGGGTTTATAAGGTATGCCAGCATATGAGCAAGTCCTAAAAACTCTCCCCAAAACATTCCCCTCCTCTGAATATTGTCACGCGTTCTTCACACGGAGAGCTAATAGCAGTTATAGATTACGTCATCATATATGGATCGGTTGTATACGGAAGCGCTCGAAGTTGTACGAAGGCGATGACACTGGCCGACTCCCATCACGCTGCTCGGGAGAAGCCTCGCTCACCTCCTCTGTGAAACTGATTGCGAGTTAGAGGTACCGGTACAAAAAACATTTAAGGGGGGACATATGCAAAATTGCACTCCAGTAAAAGAAGTATTGTAACTCCCAGAGTTTTATAGATAATGATATATAATTTTAATCACATGATTATCAGTGTAGGCTACTAGGCATGTCTGTGTTGAGTTTTGTGGAGATAATTCAAATGGTTCTTCAGCTGGGAATATTTGAATTTTCTGAAAAATGTACCCTTAATATGTACCTTTTCTACGAAACCATCACATTGTAAGTTACAACATTTGAAATGTAATAGCCTATCTACAGACCCTGTTAAAGTTATCTGTGGATCAATTTTTTTGATATCTTATTTATTTTATTTTTAACAGCACTTCAAAATCTGATGGACTTAATTTGAAAAAAAAAATGATGACATGCTACCCCTTAAAATCCAAAATATGTTCTTAAAAAATCGTTCCAGGAAGTTATTTAGAATAATGGTTTACAGCAGCGTACCAAATTTCATCTCTGTATCTTTAATGATGTAGGAGAAAAGGTACAATAAACTTACACAAATATAAGTTATATAAAACTTGAATCAAAGATTTGAGTTTGTTTATATTGTATTGCCGCTCTTCTAATGAATTAGTGCAGACCATATCCATTTTACTCTGATTCTTCTTAGTCCTTCAGTTGTTTCCTCATTGAATGTCTCATTTGATGAGCCTTTGTTTCCAGTTTCATCATCTGATGTCAGATTATCCTCACAGTCTTCCTAGAGAAGTGGGTGTGGCAGTATACAAGCAGTTACATATACTATTTTTTCTCCCTTTACATATGGTATTGAACTGTAATATTTTGGAATTAAAATCCTGATACCGTAAGGTAAATTATGGGCGAATAAAAAAATACTACTTTTACTCATTTTTACATATATATATATATATATTACTAGCAGTACCGACAGTAGTGGCTACGCTGGCTAAAGCGCAGCATTAGGTCATGGGACCAAGCTCTCTGCTGACTCGGTAGACGCGTGAGTTCGAGCCCCACCGTCGGCCGTCCTTGAAATGGTTTTCATTGGTTTCCCATTTTCAACACCAGGCAAATGCTGGGACGGTACCTTCTGACAGGCCACGGCCGCTTCCTTCCACATCCTTGCCCAGTTTCATTCACCATCATTCATTTCATCTCTTATTAACTCCTCTCATGGGGTTGGCGTCAGGAAGGGCATCCGGCCGTAAAAACCATCGCCACAAAGACTTCCATCGCATCTCATCCCCGTACCGTTGGAAAAACGGGAATAATAAGGGGTAGACATACATACTAGCAGTAGTGCCCGGATTCGCTCGGTGGATTTATTTGTTTTATGGATGATAATGAATACTACTACAGAACTGGCACATGATACTTTTTTTTGCGTATGGCTTTTAGTGCCGGGAGTGTCCGAGGTCATGTTCGGCTCGCCAGTTTTGTAGCTGCTTCGAGACGGACACCCAATGGGTGAGCTACAAGTACCGTTGGGGAGGAAAGTTGGAAGGGAAGGGCGAGGAGTTGGAAGGTAGCGGCTGTGGCCTATAGTGAGGGACCAACCCCGGCATTTGCCTGGAAGGAAGATGGGAAACCACAGAAGACCATCTTCAAGGTTGCCGGCGGGGGGATTCGAACCTCCTCGCCTCCCGGATGTGAGCGACTGCCATTAGTCATGCCGTAACCACCACGGCTAACTCACCAGGTCACAAGATACTTAAACTACCAGAAAAAATATATAACTTTTTGTGGTGGTGGTGGTGGTGTCGGGGGTTGTCGTTAGGGTGATAAGCAGTACAGTAGGTAGTGGACGTAACATTTAGATCATTTTCCCCTAATGATAATAATGATAATAATGAATAGGGAAACGGCTATTTAAAATGATTAGAAAGACACTGCCTAGGGCCTATGTCTCATTGTCTGTTAGAAATGTAGAGACCAATAGTGTCGTCTTTTGTCGCATAGCGCCGTAGGAAAATAATCAGAACACTTTGGAAAACTTCGGCTGTCCCGAGCTCCTGGGGTAGCAATAGTATCATTTATGGCCACATAGCGCTCAACTATAAGTTTCGGAATAAATTACGGTAAATTTGAACGCACCAACGCTTTTTTCAGCTGATAACCTCAATGTATTGCACCAACACCGTTGCACTTATACAGATGCATAATATGTTCATGATGATAACTGTTTTAAGGGGCAAAAGAAATCTTTTTGCACTAATTACTCCCCGTGACTGCAATTTATAAGCAGCGCAAGATTTAACTATTTTCGCAATTCTGCACCAGAACACTGGTAGGGGCGACGTGATGCAGCCCGAATCGCCAGTCAACAATAGACTTATTAAAATACTCTTACAGTTACAGTACTACGGACATGAATGATTCTAGGGCCTTATTACATGGTTTTCAAGTTCAGTTTGTTTGTTATTCTAAATGTAGGGAATGGAGAGCGGAGTCCAAAATATCAAGTGGACAGTGTTACCAGCAGGGTTTCAAAGTGTATGTATAAGTTGGTGCAATTAGGAGGAACGGTGTAGATTTGTGATAAAGCGCCTAAATGCAGGAAATGGAGTGGTCTGTCCGAAATTTAAAGTGGACAGTCTTGCGCAGGGTTCCAAAGGCTAATTGTACAAAATGTGATTCAGATCGGTGAAACGGTGTAGATTTGTGCCAATGGACCTAAGTGCAGGGAATGGAGTGGTCAGTCCGAAATTTCAAGCAGACAGTGTTACTCGTCGGGTTCCAAAGTGTAAGTATGTGAAATTTGGTTCAGATCAGTGAAACGGTGTAAATTTGTGCCAAATGACCTAAATGCAGGGAATGGAGTGGTCTGTCCGAAATGTCATGCTGGCAGTGTTACACGCAGGGTTCCAAAGGGTAAGTATACAAATTTTGGTCCAGATCGGTGAAACGGTGTAGATTTGTACCAAAGGGCCTAAATGCAAGGAATGGAGTGGTCTGTACGAAATTTCATGCAGACAGTGTTCCTCGTAGGGTTCCAAAGGGTACGTATACAAATTTTTTGTTCAGATTGGTGAAACGGTGTAGATTTGTGCCGAAGGGCATAAATGCAGGGAATGGAGTGGTCTGTCCGGAATTTAAAGTGGACAGTGTTACCCGCAGTGTTCCAAAGGGTGTGTGTACAAATTTTGGTTCAGATCGGTGGAACTGTATAGATTTGTGCCAAAGGGCCTAAATGCAGGGAATGGAGTGGTCTGTCTGAAATTCCATGTAGACTGTGTTACTCGCAGGGTTCCAAAGGTTAAGTATACACATTTTGGTTCAGATCGGTGAAACGGTGTAGATTTGTGTCAAAGGGCCTAAATGCAGGGAATTGATTGGTCTGTCCAAAATTTAAAGTGGACAGTGTTACCCACAGTGTTCCAAAGGGTATGTATACAAATTTTGGTTCAGATCTGTGAAACGGTGTAGATTTGTGCCAAAGGGCATAAATGCAGAGAATGGAGTGGTCTGTCCGAAATTTCATGCAGACAGTGTTACTCGCAGGGTTCCAAAGGGTAAGTATACACATTTTGGTTCAGATCGGTGAAACGGTGTAGATTTGTGCCAAAGGACATAAATGCAGGGAATGGAGTGGTCTGTCCGAAATTTCATGTTAACAGTGTTACTCGTAGGGTTCCAAAGGCTAAGTATACACATTTTGGTTCAGATCGGTGGAAAGGTGTAGATTTGTGCCAAAGGGCCTAAATGCAGGGAATGGACTGGTCTGTCATAAATTTCATGTAGACAGTGTTACTCTCAGGGTTCCAAAGGGTATTTATACAAATTTTGGTTCTGATCGGTGAAATGGTGTAGATTTGTGCCAAAGGGCCTAAATGCAGGGAATGAAGTGGTCTGTCCGAAATTTAACATAGCCTAACTATTCCTCTTGAATCCGGCTATCACATAAAAAAAAGAATTTTTCGAATCCGGTTGGTAGTTCCAGAGATTAGCGCGTTTAAACACAAAAACACACAAACACACAAACTCTTCAGCTTTATTATATTAGTATACATATTGTAAGATCAAACCTACAAGATTGCCTTTTGGATAGCCTGGAAATTGAACCCAGTACTTCAGGGATGACATCCAACAACGCTATCTATCACACATTGAGGCAGTCTCAAAACATTGAGGAAGTGAGCAAAAGTGTAGGGGAGGCTCTTTGTTATTTCTTTTACACACACACTGTCCCTCACCGGAGCTCTTCCTGCCACCATCTCTCTCACGGCCATGGAGGTCGCGTAAAGGCGACTAGCTTCGCGTGCAGGCACACATCAGATGCTAGGCTCGCCGCACAGAAGATAATGGAAATCTGAGTAGGAATTAACTTTTAATACACGAAGGGCGTGCGCAACAGCTTGTCTCGGAGGTATGACGTCTGATGCCACACAGAAATATAATACCACGATCTAAATACAAATGAAGCAACAATAGTTGGTTCACGAATCATCAGGGTAAAATTTGCTCTCATATACGCGCAGACACGGAACCAGCAGACAGTGTTTTTGCCTACCATTAGAGTAAGATGCTCATAAATAAACATAATAATAATAATATTAAAAATATGGGTTTAATTTCGGTGGTTTTATAGATCCTAGGATGCTTGATGGGATTTTAACATACCACTAAATCTACTGACATGCGGCCGTTGCACTTCAACACCCATAAAACCATCGGACAACCAAGGTTGAACCCACAATTTTGGGTTTTGAAGGACAGCTTTTACGAAACTGTGTCACGCAGTTATTGAATAATCACAGCTAGGTGCTCCGGAATAAGACATTTTCCAACAGACTGCATTAGAGAAAGTCCAAAGTGATCTATAACATTTTGAAAATGTATCCTTAAATATTGTTGGGCTGGCGTTAAATTATATTCCTGATGCGCTTAAATAATTGATACTTGATCAACAAATCTAAAAAGGCAGATAAATTGATTCTTTTCCATTTCCTCATAACTCTCTAAGGGTGCATGACCGCCAGGAATGGAGGAGGTCTAGATCTGCACCCGGGGGCCGCGAACATACCGAAGAATATCCCATTGGGGTAAGGGCTTTCAAAAGGGCAAGTGCAGGAGGAGACAATTCCAGTTTATTTAATTTCTGTAAGTGATTCAAATCTGTTCTACGAATACAACGAAACATTTTCTTCAATATAGAATGCAGAATTTTACGAATTTTGTAAAGAAAGGCAAAGAGTTTAATTTTAGTTCTGGGAAATATTAAACTGACAGAGTGATGCTGATTCTTTTCTTTTAGGGGCTTTGCGACATCGTGGCCATGTAGCCCCATGTACTTGGGTATGTGTAGAATTCGTCTGATAACCTGTGTCACTATGATGTGTGTACCAGTGTGTATTTGTAATTGAGGTAGGATTTGGGTAGGAATCGGCCGTGGCCTTGAGTTAGGTACCATCCCGGCATTTGCCTGGAGTAGAAGTGGGGAAACCACGGAAATCCTCTTTCAGGATGGTTGAGGTATGAATTGAACCCGCCTCTCCTTATTTTTGCCTCACGAGGCTGAGTGAACCCCGTTCCAGCCCTTAGACCAGAATTCAATTTATTGGCAGAACCGAGAATTGAACCCAGGACGCCACGGTGACCGCCAAGAATGCTAGCCACTGCACAACAAGGCGAAGTGACAGAGTGAGCTTTAAATAATATTCACAAACTATGAATTTTGCAGAGACGTTATTGAATAGACAGATTCTATTCATGTCTAATTTTTAGGTATTTCAAGCGTTACAATATCCAGGACATCATTGGTAAAGCAGCTAACTCACGAAACATAAAAGTACGAAATTCACAAACAGGAAATTATAAACAAGAGATTACAGGCGGGAAATCGACGGAAGTACACAAAATAATGTACCAGATTGGCACATGCAAGGAAAGCGTTTCTACAGAAAAGAAATCCGTTTGCATCAAATATAGATTTAGGTATTAGAGAGTAAATTCTGATAAAACAGGACGCTCTGGGGAAGAGAAACTTGGACTCTTGGTGCAGCAAGAAATAGAAGAGATAAATTTGAAATGTGGTGTTACAAGAGAATGATGAAGATTAGCTGGGTAGTTAGAGTAACAATTAAAGAGGTATTAAGACGATAGGGAATGAGATATGTCTGTGGCTAGCGCTAATGAAGAAAAGAGATAGGTTTATAGGCATATAAGCCGACTAGGGCTCCAGGTAGAGCAAGATTAGTCATAGAAGGATAGGTCGAGGACAAGAAATGTGGGGGTAGACCAAAGTTAGAATATGTTACACAGATTGCCTCGGATGTAGGATGTGGTAGCTGTGTAGAGATGAAACGATTAGCTCAGGACAAGGAGCCATGGAAAGCTGCAACAAACCAGTCCAATGACTGAAGAATCGAACACACAACTGGATATCACATAAAGTGCTCAATATAGTAGGGCACAAGATGACTCTCTACGGTCCTGCGTGGGGAGGGATGAACATGTGGAGTTCATGCATTCAGTAGGCCTATGTGTGCGTGCATGTGAAAAGGTACCAGTTCACGGCTTCTAGTATAAACTAGAGACTAACGAATCTTTAAGTCTGTGTATCACGCATTTTTGGATTCTTCTGACTCAGAACTACACTCAGACTGGATAAGGGTCAAAAGGAAGTAGGCTACAAACATACGACTTAAAGTTGATATTTCTAGCTAGGTTCTAGGTAGTAAATTTATTTCCCTATGGATTTATGTATGTAGTCATGCATATCTAGCCCTTAGTATTGTCGCTTAAACGGGGTCGGGGTGGGGGTGGTTTTCACGGTCAAATGTCCTTCCTGACGCCAACCTCGTGAGAGGAGTTAATAAAAAATGAAATTGAAAGGAACTGGACAGGAAGTTGGAATGAAGCGGCCGTGACGTATTGGAAGATACCATCACGACGTTTGCCTTCAGATAAAAATGGGAAACAACGGAAAACCATTTTAAGAATGGCCGACGGTGGGGTTTGAACCCACTCGTCTACTAAGTCCGCAGATAGCTTGACCCCATGACTTTGCGCTGCGCCTTAGCGAACACATTTGCAGCTGTGGGTTTCAATGTTCTACAATATAAACATCCCTAAATACTCAAAACAACTACTAACTAGATTAAAAGACATGGCTACTGTGCATTTTGACGCACGTGTGGCTCAGGTGTCGTCTACAATATCACGGACATCTCTATGACACCCAGGAAGTTACTGTTCAGCGCCTTCTTCAACCAAGGCTGGGAACTGGTGCTGTGGCCCGCAGTTCAGGCACGTCTACTTGGACAGCAGGAGATTACGTACAGTATAGGCCGGTACCCAGGTTGCGTTCTTTCATCCTCATAATCCTGCCGCTTAGTCCTGCCCAACTGGTTATTTTTGTCGTTGATTCATTGAGGGACTTAACGACATAGGGGCCATGTAGCCCCGTGTACTTTGGTGTGTGTATGGAATTGCCTGATAACCTGTGTAATTGTGATGACTGTATTAGTGTGTCTAGTTGTAATTCAGATGAGAATTTGGATTCATTTAGGAACCATTCCTGCATTGAACTGGAGTAGAAGGAAGGAAGTTTGTAGTTTTACGTGACCATTAATCTTGCAATCATGAGACACGGGACCACCTTTTAACGTGGAATCCGAAACACAGGACATGGCATTTCACTTTGAAAATTCCACATGCATTGACCGTGAATCGAACCCGGTCCGCCGTGATGACCTGGAATAGAAGTGGGAAAGCACGGAAAACCACTTTGAGAAGGGCTGAGGTGGGAATCAAACCCACTCCTTCCCATTTTTGCCTCACGAGGTTGAGTGAGCCCCGTTCTAGTCCTGAGACCAGAATTAAACTTCTTGCCAGAGCCAAGAATCAAACCTGTGTCTCCGCTGTGAAAGCCAAAAATGCTACACACTACGCAACGAGATGGACGTCTGACTAGTTTTGAGGGTTCGGTGTCGACTTCCTTTCTCTGGACAACATACGAGGGCAGATCGGAAAGTAAAACACAATCATTCTTTTCTCCCCTGGTCATGCAGCTGGAATGTTGAAATTTCACGCCGATGTAGTTTGAAGTTTGCACTAGACAGGGTATGATTTTCATGTGCAGTTCTAGCGAGAGAAGCCTAAACTACGAAACAATGATGGCGCACATATTAGACTAATGCCCTGAAATTGTGATGAACAGCGAAGTATAGTTGGATATTTGTGGGCAAAGGGCTTAAACCGAGTGAAATTCACAGGCACATGCGTGGCGTTTATGTGGACGACTGTATGCACCGTAGCAATGTCTCCAGGAATCGTCACTGGTGATGAGTGGTGGGTGTACCGCTACACGCCCGAAACCAAGCAGGCCTCTATGGAGTGGAAACATGCTGGTTCCCCAGTACGAAAGGAAAATCATAGTGACTCAATCTGCTAGGAAAGTGCTTGCGACAGTGTTCTGGGATATGTGTGGTGAGTTATTGTTGGACATTCCTGAATACGGGACCACTGTGAATGCTGCAGCCTACATTAAAACTTTGGTTAAGTTGCGTCGTGCCCTTCGTGACAAACGCCACAACATTAATGCTGACGGTGTCAAACTTCTTCATGACATTGCCCGCCCCATGTTGCTGCTCCTGTTCGTGAGAAAATCGTCCAATTCGGGTGGAAGGTGCTCCAGCATCCACCAGACCTGACACCGTCGGACTTTCATCTGTTTGGTCCCAGAAATTCCAGGCCGGCCAACACTTGACAGATGCGGAAGTGACATGAGCAGTCCGCAGATGGCTATACTCCATCCAAATGGACTTCTACGTACAGGGCATATTGAAATTGGTACCACGATGGCAGAAACGTGTGGAGAAAGTTGGTACTATGTAGAAAACTAGGTCAAAGATGGAAGTTCATTGTGGTTTGTTTGGTTTTGTTACCTACAGTATTATATTTGGGGCGAAAACATGATTGTTCGTTACTTCACGATCTGCCCTCGTATGTCCCCCGTGATTTGAAGGTATTTAAAGGTACTGTGGCTGTATTACTATTGTATTTGAGAGAGAAACTTAAGAGACAACGTCCACTCGTAATATGTGTAGAGTTCGTCTGATAACCTGTGTCACTATGTGTTATAATACCGCCCCCATGCTGGCCAGAACACACTTGTTTAAGGCTTAGGATCTGTCGCACGACGATTCGTTTGAAACCGCCTGGGACTCCGTTGGTCGTCGTGACCTTACAGGTGCTAATGCTCCAACATGGTGTTAACTCAGTACTCGACACCTGGGCCCTTCACATTGTAACGGCTTTGGTAGCCCAGCCTTCCACTTTAAAATACCTATATAAGAAGCTTCACAGTTGAGCAGCCAAGTGTAACGGCTTCCCTGACGGGTGCTTACCATTAACTACTAAGGCTAAGAATGATCTATTGATTGGGCGCCAAGGAGCCAACACTAAGTTGAAACCTAAATTTATATTTCTATCAACCCCTAGCTTTCGTAGAACACATATAATACTTTTTACACTCAGACCGTGGTATGATGGAATCATTAACCCAGATAACATTAGCATTTGGGAGAAGGAAGTAGTCTTATATATAATGCTACATAGTGGAATCAAAGATTGCATTTTGTAAAACTATTATTTAATATTCAAAAACAAGATAGTGGCAATATTAATAATAATAAAAATTATGGAGCTTTAAGAATTGATCATTACCACATGCATAGTATTTGAAATGGAGGTTGGATGAATTGATTTAATTTACGTTTATTTCCAAACTTGAATTTACTGAATTTACGGTGACAAACAAATTAAATAGAGAGAGTGCGTTTATGTCATTTCCGCTCACCATTTGAGAAGCTTTCTCCCACGTGCTAGATATTCCCGTCGAGAATGATGCACAATGCTGATCGTCGCCATCGTCTTCGTTTCTTCTGCGTTGATACTTAATTGAAGTTGAAAATACTGTTTTGTGTTGGAACTAATTCCGTGAGCCACAATACACGGCATGCCAAGACACAACAGCGAGTGCATTACCCATGACGATATGGTCAGTGGAGTATATCAGTTTGTAGAAGTTCACCATGGAACGTAATTAACTAGTAAGTCCGTACAGTACGAAAATTGTAACAAGATTGGTCCCCTCTCCACGGCGCGTGCTGACTATATCAACAAGCCACGCCCCCTCCAGAGTCCCACTTCCAGTCTCTCCTCTCGCAGGCTTGACCAATCCGCGTGCGTCTTCCTGAGGTAGGATTCACCCGGCTATGGTCTGTTCTCCTCTTGATTGGCTGGGCGCCCCAAGCGCTCGTTCCCGCCACGAAAGTTCATTGCACTCCGCAGGACGCTCCGTGCAGATTTCCGTTTCGTTCAAACTCGTAGTTCATACCACGATTTCCAAGTTGAAACTGTTCCCTCGATTTCGACATCACTTATTGTTCATATGACTATTCCTGTAGCCGTAATTCCCGATGACTCACACCTCTCCCCTGCCCTAACTGAATAATAAAAGTCCTGACTCCGCAATCAAATAATTTGCCGTGTAATGGATATCGGAATAATCCGATTTATAGTGTTTTCTAAAATTAGAAAACCTATCTGTATTCGTAATAAAATTTAAAAAAAGCTCCAAAATAAAATTCAACATGAATAATAATAATAATAATAAATAAATAAATATAAATTAAATAAATTAAATTAAATTAACTAGGCCATATAATTGCCACGTTTACACAAACATTAACCGTTCCCATCTGACTTATGTCAGTGGCGTAAAACCCTACGAAAAACATGTTACAACATTTCCACGCATACATAGGATGTGAGTAGGCTTAATTCTTGTCAGGATGCAAAGCTTTCCCAATTCCCAAAAAAAGCTAGCTAAAATTTGAAATGAAAAAATCATTAAGATATTGTGAGCTGTGAGGTGAATGGGAGTGTGATATTAGTTATAACTGTACAAAGAAGTCCTACCCTTATACCTACACCTGCAATGTAAACTTCGAAGTTAGCCTTCAGCAAGACAGCGTGCTCTAAAGGGAAGAAAATCCGGTAACCTTGATATTGATTAATTTTAACTGAAGCATTTGACACAAATCCAGGTTACGGTGGCACTAGATACATTTAAGTTCCATATTTTTGAAAAATACCAATGAATTTACGGAATTAAGGTTCTACAACGTTACCAAGTATTCACTGAAAGTTTCGGTGTCCTTCTCTAGTTTGTGAATAATTAGACCTACACCTACATTCTGAGAATAACGTGGCATACATCATTTTCATCATTGCAATAATTAAACACTATGAAGCAGTTCCATCAAGAAAAAATTAGCATATTTTCATACATTCTACTGGTCTTTCCCATTACTAAATTTTCCTGCCAATTAAATAGATTTTCTATGTACGGTTCTACATTAATTCTAATTTTAGATATTGCATCTCCAAAATATATAGAGTTAAGGTTTTTATATTTTTTATAATTTCAAGATGGCCGATGCATGCTATATTTATTGTGACATTACTATGAATAATGGGACCCGTCACTCACCAAATCTCAAATTAGTTGTGCTATAATATCGAAAGTTAATGTTATTTAAGCGATTTAACCATCCAAGCACAGTGAAATATGGTACTGTAAATGTTTATACATATCTTGATGCACTGGCATCTAATTTAGGTCAATTATTTTCATAACCTCAAGATGGCGCCTATAGACTACGCAAGTAAAATTAAGTATTCATTCCGTGTGTCCTAATAATGCGATCAATGTTATAGTTTGAATAAAGAACCTACGCAATAATCTTCTTCGCCAGACTTTGGCACCAGGAACCACATTTACAATGGCTAACAAGAGATCAATTACCAACCGACTACGCTACCATTTAACTATAATACAAGATCACTTCCGCATGAAGTCTTATTTACATGCGAACGCACAAAATCAAACTGCCTAACAACTTCGGTCTTACAGACACAAATAATGAACACTCAATCGAGGCCACTAGCAACCAACACCTGGGCAAACCGATTGTTTCCCGAACACTTATAACATTACAATTAGCACACAAAAAATATGCATCAAAAATATCTACATTTATTTGAGACACTAACTAACATGAAAATGAAACACAAATATCAACATATTCCTGAACTGCATATCTGACATGGAGAACTCACAAAATTTAATAATCTAATTTACTTCCAATTATACAGGCTCCAGAGATGATTCTTGTCTTATGAGCTCACTTCTCGGCCACTAATTGCCTGACTATTCTTATCTGAGATCTGAGCTAGCAAGTGGACTTCGAAGAGCCCTCATCATCTGTGTCGCAAACTAGGCAGGTCTTACCAAATTGTCTCAAAGCTCCTTAGCTTTTGAGAACCGTAGAAACAGCATCACACATCCTGAATACTTGAAATACATATCATCGTATCGCAAATTTGTCCCCAGAAATTGTACCTTGCAATTCAGGACCGAAGAATAATGACAGCCTCCTCTCCCTCGAGAGTACTCTTCGTCGCATAGCAGCAGACAGGTAAATGACCCAGTGTCACACCCCGCGCAGAATAAACATACATGAGATCCCATACCTTGGTTCGACACTTGTACTCCACCAAATCGCTCTAGATCACAGAAATACCTCTCACAAATGTGTTCCAAAAGCACAGTAATTTAACTATGTGCTCAATTTACGTGTCAATGATTACCAAAGAAGCTTATGGCTTCTTGCTAATGAATATGCAATATCGCATAAGTTATAGCCTGTGTAGGTCGAAGTTCTCTAAACAAATTCAATTTTCCCCCAACACTGCAGTTATGTAATCTATAAAATGCTCCATTTATCGACACTTACATAGTTCATTCCTGTGATGTTTTTTTGTTGTTGTCAAAATACACACTCTTTGTACTCGATAGTACAATTCTATATACTGTCCCGATAGTACAATTCTATATACTGTCCCACACAAAACTTACACATATACCAAAAATGAATAACCACTTTGAGCTCCACACACTAAGAAGTCGGTTAGAACAAAACAACACAACAAAACTACAAGAAAAAATATAACAAACACTAAAATATAAACAAGAGTTCCAGATTACCAAAGTCAGCTACATAATGAAAATTAATTCATTTGGTACTCATCTTCGGCCATCTTTTTCATTAAATCGATGTCCCCAGCCATGACCCCAGCATTGCAATTAGCACTGCTTGTAGAATTTCTAGACATCCTTCCTTCGTCAGCGGATACCATGGGCTTCATTGTTGACTTGCTGCTGCAATTAAAATGTCAGTTATATTCATAATATCTGAATATTAACACTGTTAACCCTTTCTAGATTGCTCCGGTGGACTACTAAATCCATCTACAGTCCAGTGGAAATTACAGATCGATGACTTGCCCTAAATTATAGCAGTGTGCTATACTGCATAGGTTCACACGCAAAACACTTCGATTATTTCAACTAGATATGTAATGATAATCATCTCCAACAGCAAAGTTTTACTCCAAAAGTTATAAGTTTTTCTGCTCTCATGCAGACTAGAAGTTGTACTAAATCCTCAGACTCGCGTAGCGACAGACATGGTAACGTCTTCAGTAAGCAGAGTAATGAATATAATGAACGTTGAGTGAACACCTCACTCGGTATTTATACAGTTTTTCCCAAGATTTAGGAGTGGGGACTGGATAAAATATCTATTTAATTAAGCAATGATCTCACAGAAAAACAATTTATATCTAAGAACTCGGTTCGATGCGAAGTGTACGTTTTTGGCATGTGGGATTCACTCTGATCGTAGGATTAATCATAATCGAGTTCCCTCCATTATATCTGCTGATAGCTTGTCTTCATAAGAGAGCGAAATCACTGGCCTCCCTTCTCCTCATTCGTCAATGTGATTTCCAATATCGCGGTAATTTGCAGACCACATCCTTTTGGGCGTCGACGAAACGTATCTCCATCTCTTGATTTCCACAGTTTTCTCTGTCATCTCTCTTCTGCACAAAGTACATTTTTCCAGGGTGAATCACATCCTTCGCGCGCTAAGCCTAGTTTGTTGAACTCGTGCTAACGGTGTTCTGCCAGCCTCTTGTGTCTTCACCATATTCCAAATTGTACCCTTTCTATTGTTCGCGCAGAGAATCTGGCGTCCCCTCGTTGCCAACAGGTAGATCTTAGTTTCAACATTTGCAGGTGTAACTTCTAATATTCGACCTCTCTTCTCCACACAGAAGAGAATTCATGAAACATTAATATAATGACTTTTATATCAATGGTTCATTCGCCCTTTTCTTAAGGAAAAATCGAATCGAGACACTGATTCGTTTTTTATACGGTCTTGCTGCCCAGTAATCAATTTCCATAATATTATTCTGGCTGTGTGGTGTCTCCGTCTCTTCACTAATGACTTTCCCGAGCAGCTGACTCATCACAACACCGCATGCCGGCTGGCTGCTTGTAACCTTTCTTGGCTCAGTCCATCTCCGCTCTCCCTCTAAACAAGTCTGACCTCGGGTGCCTGCTACTTGTTTGTAAACAAACCATCACTTGTTCCTTCCTTCAGCTGCGTTCTCAGCTCTCCCCGTGTCTTTTGGTATATTATATTGGATACTTGCAACATTTGCATCTGCAACGTCTTCCCTGAGCTCATATGGTTCCGTACTATGATATAATTTTAGATTTTCAATTTTGAAGACGGACATCGTTCCCGTGCCGACTTCTTGTATCCTGTATGCATTGTTTCCAAGGTTTCTAACAAAACTTGGCCAATACTTTGTTTGCTGGATCAGATATCGGAGTTTTTTTTACAAGGACCAGTTCTCCAATATTCAGTTCCCTGTGGAACTTCTTTCCCCTCACTCTTCTCAGGCGCCTCTCTGCCTGGTTTCTCATATATTCAACAGTGTTCATGACTCTTAGATCGGGTTCCAACAATGGATCTCTAGGAAAGTTGAGAACAATGTCCCACGATCTCACCGGATGTCGGTTGTGGTGTAATATCAATGGTATCTGACCAGTTGACTCATGTTTGGAAGAGTTCATGCATGTTTCAGTATCACCTACTCTATCCACCCATTTGTGATGTGCGTTTGGAATGAAAATACGATAGAATTTTACAATATCCTTGATTGCTCTTTCTGCGGGATTTGTCCTGGGATGCCTTATCGATGATAGTATGTGCTTGATACCAAGATCAGCGATTCCTTTATTAAATTCAGCGCTGGTGAAGTAGCTGCCGTGATATGAGAGTAAGAATTCAGGTGTACCTAGCATTAGTACCACCTTATTCTTATTCTGCTCAACCTGTTTTGAAGTTGTTTTCTGGATAGGACATAGAACAGCAAACTTCGGAAACACATCGATACATACAAGTAGGTGTTTGCATCCTCGTCTTCCCTTCGGTATAGGCCCAAAAGTGGCCACAGCCACTAGCTCGCAGGGCTTAGGAAATTGCCTCATCAGGTAATTGTTTGGCTTAGTTCGTTGGCATGCGTCGCAGGTTTTAATGACTTCACAGATCGTCATTTTCATCTTTGGCCAAGTGAAAGTTTCGCCAATCGTCGCCAGAACCTTGTCAATCCCGACATGGCCTAGACTGTTGTGCACGTGCCATGTCAATCCTCGTTGCAGTGTCGCAAGAACCAAGATCCTAAATTTGGTGTGGTCTTCATCTATGAATTTTTGTAGCATCGCATTGAAAAGGTGATATTTGGCTTCCTTTGATCTCGCTTCTTGATATGCCAGAGTTCCAGGCTGTAGTTCTCCTCTGAAGTATTTCATCATCATCATCATCATCATCCACGGTTCCTTTTCCTGTTCCAAATTTATGTTCTTAAGTTCGTCCAGAAATTCCCTGTCCTCGGTGGTCAACTCATTATATTGGACGTCTACTATTATCTCGTCTTCAGGTTCCGGGTTTCTGCTTAAGGCATCAGGTATCACATTCATCCTTCCAGGGCAGTGTTCTATTTCAATGTTGAACTGTTGTATGTATAATGACCAACGCGTGACTCTCTCACTCATCATTGCCGTTTTAAACATAAACGTTAATGCCTTCCGATGCAAGTAGAATATCGTAGATATATCTTACTGTCATGCATTTTACCTCTTCACTTAAATTCCTGTCCATAGCTCTGATAAGTGCAGATCCAGCTGTCTTTAGGCAAAATGGAAGCCTATTCCAGATGAAGGTTTAGTTGTCGAATAGAAAGCCAGTTAAGAGCTTAGACGTCTCCTCTAGTTCGATATGGTGGAGGGAATTAGTGAGATCCACGGAACTGTATATGTGCTTTTCTTTGAAGCCCTTCAACACGTCAAGGATTAACGGCGCTTGGTCGTATTCAGGTATGACCTTGAATTTCAAATTTCGTGCGTCGAGACACAGCCTTATTGATCCATTAGGCTTGGCAACAGCCTATATTGAATTGAGATATGGTGTCGGTGATTTCTTTATCATGCCAGAAGCTAGCATTCCTTCTATGATATCCTTTACCTGAGAGTAGTGCTTCTATGGTATGGATATAATTTGCTTTTAAATGGGGCCCAACCTTTCACCTGAATTGCATAAGTAAAATTTAGAATTTTCCCTGGGACAGTATCGAAAACTTCTTTATGCTTGCGTAAAATAATTTCTAATTTCTTCTTGTCTGCATCCCCTAAATTCACCTCTTGAAGTCGCTCCTGTAGTAACATTCAAATTTGGATCCGCCCTTTTCTTCTTCCGCTAGTAAGGTCCATATTTATTGCGAGTAGTCCTGGTCTCCAAGTTCCACGACTGAGATATTATAGGCGTCTTCTTCCTCACTACATAATTCCTCAATGGTCTCCTCGGTTATGGTTTCCAGCATCCAGGTGTTTACTTCCTGTCCATTAGGTCCATCGTCCATGTGTAAATCAACATCCTTCAATCCCTCAATTTGTTTGAAGCTTACAGTATTGTTGTGCAGGTCGATGATTGCTTGGTAATCACAAATAAATTTAGCACCGAGTATGACGTTGAAATTTATTCTTGCCATAACAATGCAAGTCTGTGCGAAGGTGTGGTCTAGAATATCCAGTTCTATGTATGCCTGATGCTTGCATACGATAGATCGCTCGGGAATTACGCCCCTGACTTTCATTTATGGTACAGGAATCAATGGTACATGTTGATTACGTGCCAGTTCTTTAATTAATTCTTCTGATATCAAACTAATCTGCGTGACAGTATCCAAAAGACATTTCACTCTAATTCCACCAATCGAGACAGTCCTCCGGCCATGCAACCCACTCAGCTATGTGTGCAACAATTCTTCCCTCGTTGTCATCAGCCCATGCTGCCCTCTCAGGCTATCTCCTCTTATTACATTTGGCGTTTTTTTAATCCCGGGAGTCTCTCGATATCGTCCCCTTCTCGCGTCTTTCCTGGTGTCTTTCCAAACTTTCAGCTCCTTCCTCCCTGTATGTGTCTGGATTTTTATGATGATTCTTAGCACTTTCCCATCTCTCTTGTTCATGTCCTTCGGAAGCATGTAACTCCTGTAAGTACCTCTGCGATTCGTGGTATAGGTCGTTCCATTCGTTCCGCTGCTCTCTAGGAACCGCCTTATTTGGTTCCGGTCGTTACGCCGCTGATGGTTGTTCCGCGTGTCGCCATTCCTTCGATACGGGAATTCCCGCCGTCTATTATTTCCACTGCCTTGATAGCCTCTTTGATACGGCCTGTAATTATCATGATAATTCCGGTAACTACCTCTGTTCTCCTATCTCCCATATTGTCTGTTATTATTTTCTTGCCTTCACGGAGTTATCCCGGTATTCGTTGCCTGTGACCTCGTACCAATGTTATTGTTATTGTTTTCGGTAACGAACTCCGTGGCATTCACCTGCTCGCACTGTCTACTTCATCTAGGCAGTAACTGTAAACTCGTTTCGTCAAGGTGCCTCAAAATTTATTCTGCTTCCACTGCTATGGTTACGTTACCGGTTACTAGGAACTGCTGGATATTTATAGGTAACTGCTTACCTATGGTCATTACTAAATCATTCTCAGACGGCGGCCCGTCTAAATCTTTCAATTTTAGCATCTGTTGGGTGAAAAAATCGGCAAAACTTTGTTGGGTGTGTTGAATGTTACTTGCGAGCATACAAGTCCATCCTGAGACTTTTTTGCAGAGATGCACTCCAGTATTTCTTAAGGAATGCTTCCTTGAAATCTTGCATTGTCCCAAATGAATATTTAAAGCTCTGATACCAAATAAGACAGCTCAGATGCAAAAACTTCTCAACCATCCTGAGACTTTTATTTTCCGGGATCCCCTGATCCGAAAAGAAATCTTCAAGTTCGTGCAAGAATTGTTTAGGTGTGGTACCTGTACCGTCTGTGTATCGATTAGGTTTGCATTCATTACCCCTAATAACTTGGATAATTTGTGTAGGTAATGAAGCTTGCTCCGGTGTAGATGTTTGACCTCTGTATTCCCCAAATATTCTCGTGTTGCATCCGGCTAACGGACTCTGCTCATTACTCATGCCTTCCCCTGTTCCATTACTTGCCTCCAGGCCATTTAAGTTCTCCGGCCCTTCTCTGTCCTTTACAGATGTAAACTATGTATCTAATTCTTGTGATTTCAGTTCTGCTTTTACCGACTAGTCATCCTGTTCCTACAGCTTAGTTTGAACGTTTTTCTCGAGTATTTGCAGTCTAGTGAGTATATCCCCTAATTTCTTTATAATAGACAAGCGTTGATCCTTACTGTTTTCCCTCATCTGGCTCCAATCTTTGCATATTTTAACTTTTAATCCTTCAAAATTTTTCTCTAGTTTCTCCACGTGATCCTCCTGATTTAATTCCATCTTGTCTAACCGTTCCTCAATTTGGCTATTATTTTGTTCAATGGACGTCTTTAATTCTCCTTGTTCTTTTTTGATTTCTTTCAAACGCTCCGTTGCTTTTATTTCAACGCGCTCCATTTCTTTAACGATGCCTAACAAATTGCTGTCTACCACCTCGATCTGACGTTGCATACCTTGTGTATTTGCTTCTACTTTTTCAAATCGTTCTTTCAGTTTTTCTTGCGCTTTTTAACTTCCTCCGAGTTATAAATGCATGCATGTTCGATTTCCTTAAGTTTCGCATTAACGGTCTCATCGAGTTCTCCTAGTTTTTTTTATCAAACCGTTCTTCCATCTCTTTCATGCGACCTAATTGTTTGTCGTTATTTTTGCTTATGTCTTTAGCTAACTGTTCCATATGCTCCCTAGTATTATGTTTAATTTCAGCCGAAAGCTGACTAAACTGTTCCTGGTTTCTTTCGTTAATCTGATTAAACTGTTCCTGGATTTTTTGTTTTGCATCTCTGAGTGTACTACCATACGTTTATTTAAGTCCTCAGCCTGTTCCCTACTTTCCTCTTTTTGTATCTCCACTTGTTCGGTAATGCGATTGTTTATGTCCTCAGACTGTTGTGAAATGAGATGGTTTATGTCCTCAGACTGTTTCCTACTCTGTTCATTCATTTCGGCTTTTAATTGCGCTCTCATTTTCTCTAAGTTTTCAATGTTTCTCGCTGTTGCGAGCTCCACCACTTCTCTAATTTCCTCCATCGTTGCCATGCCAACAATATAAATTCACTTGAGAATAGAGTGATCATTCACCTGGGTAACTTCCATTTGACATCACGCATATACACAATAATGCATTTAAATATTTTAATTGTACTCAATTCGTTTACTTTATTTGAACCTCCCGCAATGCAATCCATCCTTGAGTATCTCTTTACTTTATTTTACTTACAAGGGAAGGGTACGATGCATGGGCCACCGATTTGATCCATCTTTAGTACACGTGTAGGATATGACCAGGCGTTTTTCAGGTGCAAGTAGTAAGGTGCGCTTCTCAGCCGTTTTCGAGAAATTAATTAATTCCAATAAATGCAGTGCGGCGTCTACTGTATGCGCGTTGTACGCTAGCAAGAATACAACGAACGCGTGGTGCAGGGGTAAGAGCCCTGCTTCGTAAGCGCGGGATAGCTGAATCGAATCCCACTGGTGAGCCTTTGCGTTGTTTTTTTTGTAAACATTGGCAATTCGTACAACTGAACGTGTCGTCAATAATGTTTATTTTGCAGTCAATTGTAATAACGTGTTATGTGAGCCAGAAAAGGGATTCCGAAATCATCGTATCCGAGTCAATGTTTTTGACATTACATAATGTATAGTATTGGCATTGGAAATACATTGGTATTATACACGGTCAGGTGTATTCTAGTATATGTATGCATTTATACATTGAAGGCCCAGTCTGTTACGTTCATTGCATGTCTGTCAACCATCAGACCACCCCGTACCCCACAAGCAGTGACTAATGCTATGGGTAGTGGTTGAAAATAGCCAATGGTTACAAAAGAAACACAACATACTGCAAAGGCTCACCGGTGGGATTCGATCACGTGATCCCGCGCTTACGAAGCAGGGCTCTTACCGCTGCACCACGCACTCGTTGGGTTCTTGCTAGAGTACAACGACATGGACGCCACACTGTAAATGCAATTAATTAATTTCTCTAAAACGGCTGAGAAGCGCACCTTACTACTTGCACCTGATATACGCCTGGTCATGTCCTACAGGTGTACTAAAGATGGTTCGAATCGGTGACCCATGCATCGTATCCTCCCACTGTTAGTGTCATCCCTTAAAATCGGTTATTAAATTTCCCTAAATTAATTGACTTTACGATACCACACATAAATAATTATCAAGTATAATTAATCTTTCTGGGGTTATCACCCTACTGCTACATATCAAAGTTTGTCATGACTACACAATTCTAATTCTAATTTAACGTTGGACGCCCGGATTTTCACATTATCTCAAAATCAGCAAAATCACATAAAATAATGTGTCCCGTATTTAATATTACCGACAAACTCCAAGATTCTACTTTATTTCATAAAATGTGGCGGTAAGACTTCGCCTGAATTACAGAATTTAAACCCTGAAACAGTGGCTGAACTTGTATACGAAATTTCCAACACGACGTTTCTCACAGATGCCAACCAACATAACACGAAATTGCAGCACGTTGGCCTGCACCATTCTTAGCCAATCCCCTTGAAGGAAGCGTACACGAGACTAATTTCGGGGGTGTTCAGTTCATCGTCGTGAGGTTGGGTATTTTGTACTTTTGCTTCCATAAACATCAAGGTAACATAGGTAAGAATATAACTAGCAAGGAAAGATGACCCAAGATTAAAGAAAATAACTTTAATAAACCGATAAAAAAGGCACAATTATTACAAAATCTCCCTTATAACACCCTCATATGAAACAAGGAACAAATATCAAAACAAATAATTACATGAATAAAATACAGCTTCAAAAATGCTGTTAAACTAACAAAGTAGGCACGGACCTCGTCTGTATGTTCCTAATTGTTGTGTATATGCGCATGACGATATGACGATACTTAGCCTGTAACGAGTACACTGTCATGAGATACGCTTCCATTAATCCAAGTCGCAAGACGCGTATCCATGATCTTCACCACCAGACTTTGGCACCGGGAACCACATTTACAATGGCTAACAAGAAATAAATTACCAAGCGACTACGCTACCATTTAACTAAAATACAAGATCACTTCCGTATGAGGTCTTATTCACGTGCGAACGCAAAAAATCAAACTGCCCAACAACTTAGGTCTTACAGACACAAATAATGAACACTCAATCGTGGCCACTCGCAAACAACACCTGGGCAAACCGATTCTTTCCCGAACACTTTTAATATTACAATTAGCACACAAAAATATGCATAAAAATATCTACATTTATTTGAGACAGCAACTAACATGAAAATGAAAACACAAATATCAACATATTCCTGAACTGCATATCTGACATGGAGAACTCACAAAATTTAATAATCTAATTCACTTCCAATTATACAGGCTCCAGATATGATTCTTATCTTATGAGCACACTTCTCGGCCACTAATTGCCTGACTATTCTTATCTGAGATCTGAGTTAGCAAGTGGACTTCGAATAGCCCTCATCATCTGTGTCGCAAACCAGGCAGGTCTTACCAAATTGTCTCAAAGCTCCTTAGCCTTTGAGAACCGTAGAAACATCCTGAATACTTGAAATACATATCATCGTATCACAGATTTGTTCCCAGAAATTGCACCTTGCAATTCAGGACCGAAGAATAATGACAGCCTCCTCTCCCTTGAGAGTACTCTTCGTCGCAAAGCAGCAGACAGGTAAATGACCCAGTGTCACTCCCCACGCTGAATAAACATACATGAGACCCCATACCTTGGTTCGACATTTGTACTCCACCAAATCGCTCCAGATCACAGAAATACCTCTCACAAATGTGTTCCAAAAACACAGTAATTTAACTATGTGCTTAATTTACGTTACAAAGATTACCAAAGAAACTTATGGGTTCATGTTAATAAATATGCAATATCGCATAAGTGTAACTTGAAGTTCGCTAAACAAATTCCATTTTCCCCCCAACATTGCAGTTATGTTATCTATAAAATGCTCCATTTATCGACAGTTACATAGTTCATTCCTGTCATGTATTTTGTCAAAATACACACTCTTTGTACTCGATAGTACCATTTAATATACTGTCCCGCACAAAACTTACACATATACAGAAAATGAATAACCACGATTAGCTCCACACACTAAATAAGTAGTCGGTTAGAACAAAACAACACAACAAAACTACAAGAAGAAACAACAAACACAAAAATATATACAAGAGTTCCCGATTACCAAAGCTACCTACATTTTGAAAATTAATTCATTTGGTACTCATCCTTGGCCATCTTTTTCATAAAATGGATGTCCCCGACCATGACCCTAGCATTGCAATTAGCACAAGGTCGTCATCTTGGTGCTTGTAGAATTTCGAGACATCCTTCCTTCGTCAGCGGATACTATGGGCTTCATTGTTGACTTGCTGCTGCAATTAAAATGTCAGTTATATTCATAATATCTGAATATTAACACTGTTAACCCTTTCTAGATTGCTCCGGTAGACTACTAAATCCATCTACAGTCCAGTGGAATATACTGATCGATGACTTGCCCTAAATTATAGCAGTGTGCTATACTGCATAGGTGCACACGCAAAACACTTAAATTATTTCAACTAGAGATGTAATGATATTCATCTCCAAGAGCAAAGTTTTACTCCAAAAGTTATAAGTTTTTCTGCTCTCATGCAGACTAGAAGTTGTACTAAATCCTCAGACTCGCGTAGTGACAGACATTGTAACGTCTTCAGTAAGCAGAGTAATGAATATAATGAACATTGAGTGAACACCTCACTCGGTATTTATACAGTTTTACCCAAGATTTAGGAGTGGGGACTGGATAAAATATCTATTTAATTAAGCAATGATCGCACAGACAAACAATTTTTATCAAAGAACTCGGCTCGATGCGAAGCGTACGTTTTTGGCATGTGGAAATCACTCTGATCGTAGAATTAATCAATATCGAGTTCCCTCCATAATATCTGCTGATAGCTTGTCTTCATAAGAGCGCGAAATCACTGGCTTCCCTTCTCCTCATTCGTCAATGTGATTTCCAATATCGCGTTATTTTTCAGACCACTCCCTTTTGAGCGTCGTCGAAACGTATCTCTTTCTCTTGATTTCCACAGCTTTCTCTGTCATCTCTCTTCTGCACAAAGCACATTTTTCCAGGGTGAATCACATCCCTCGCGCGCCAAGCCTAGTTTGTTGAACTCGTGCTAACGGTGTTCTGCCAGCCTCTTGTGTCTTCACCACATTCCAAATTGTACCCTTTCTATTGTTCGCGCAGGACGTCTGGCGTCCCCTCGTTGCCAACAGGTAGATCTTTGTTTCAACATTTGCAGGTGTAACTTCCAATATTCAACCTCTCTTCTCCACACAGAAGAGAATTCATGAAACATAAATTTAATTACTTTTATATTAGGGGTTCAATATATATATATACACAGAGCCCGCCAGAAAAATGTATACACTCTTTACGGTACACAAACCATTTATTTTGTGTTTCTTTTACATTTAAATTTTGATTACACATGCAGTACTGTCTTCAGTTAAACATATTGAGACCGTTTAGTCGAGTCAACAACCACGATGACTTTCCTAACATCCCATAAGTCGAATAAAATTACCGTGAGGATCAGGTGACCTTCCATAAAGGCTAAAGCGGCACGAGAGTCCGTAGTCCACAGGGATCGTGGTACATGGTGACGATGGTCATAGACCGCCTAAGGAAAGTTTCACCTTAAAACTAGACTGAGAAAATAAACATCCAGACTTATGTAAACACCGTGAAAATTTATTTATAATTCACAAACCCCTAGCCTAGTTCGGAGGGTTCTAATCGGCTAGTCCGCAAACTAATAAATAAACAAAAATAAAGAGCAGGTCCCTACCTGAGAAGACACGGAAAACCCTCGCGAAAGATCTAACTCACAATAATAAAGCAACAACAGCAACGCTAGGAATATGGTACAACGCAAGTCCCTAGTTCAAGTTACAAGATTAAGCTAATATCAGAATTTACATTTAACAGGGTAGCAAGACAAATCTAAGTTAGGATGGTACCATTTCGACATTTACATTTAACGTTAATTCATCTAGCTAAGTCCTATCAATTAACAAAATTTACGGCGATGACGTCCGTAAAAGAAAACAATTACATCCAAAAGCTAAGTGTACAGCCATGAAAAACAAACAATTTAATTATGCTTAATAACTATGTGCTAACAGCACACAAAAGGTAACATGTAGGATTTATACACTTGACATCATAAATAAATAATGAAATAGACACAGTGGTTTTATTAAAAATTCCTGCCTACACCTTGGTTTACTCTTTGTAAGCCATAGTCATCTAATGTGTATAATTACGGTGACGAATGCGTAGTTGAGACCACGTCTGACACCGCATGGCCTGAGCTCCACAAGCTACGAACTCTAGGTTCGCGCATGCTTCAGGTCGCCACAAAAATGTCAACTGTCCTAGTCATTTCCTCACAAGGAACTTATCTTCAACTGCACGGCTATGTCAACAGTTCCAGAATGCAAAGAACAAAGTTAGATAGAAAGAATCGTTAGTTAGGCTTGTTTTACAACAATTATGCGTCTTATTATTAAGATGTCGGTTTGTAGGTTTATCGTAGGTTTATGGCGAATAACATTGACAATAGCCTGGGCACGGAGTGTCTCCACTGAGATCATTCTCCACAAAAAGCCTCGACTCAACAGTCGGAATATAATCAACGAGTACAACAACTCGGACACACAATAACACGGGTTACCAGCGGCGCTAAGCTCGCGTTCAATAACTCTGGGATAGGCCTGTACACAACAGTTACCTTCCAATAACATCAGGTCAACGGGATCAATCCCGGACAAGGCATTCTCAAAATACCTTCATACAATAACATCCTGCTATAACAGGGTAGCCTTCACCATACTATAGAAAACCTTACATAACAGTACCTGTCAGAAGACAGTACACGCAACAGAGCGTTTAACTAACAAAAACCATCTATAAAACATGTGATCAAATACAAGAGTGGAAACTAATTTCCATAAGCAAAATAGCAATGAAAGGAGATGCGAATACAAATCGTACCCTGTCCTTGTCAATAGTAGTTTTGTCTCACAATGAAGCAGGCGTGCTTTCAGGTCACTGGGTTACATAACCAGTTTGTTCAAGGCCGGCGATTTAATCAATATAAAACCTGCACCTGGCCAGTTCATAAAAAACTTTACCATAGGTTACGGACCTCTAAAGAGTCCGTGTACAAAACACACACAATAAATCTGAGTATAACAATATAATTCTGTCTTTCTACCAAAGACGTCTAAATGAAAGTAATCTTACAATTTCTGGAGCTCTTTGCTTTAAAATACAATGCAGTAGTTGATAGTACATCAAATAAAAACGTGTCTTACATGACACAAGCAAAAATGATAATTGTGGCGCAGATTCACACACTAGATCTGCTTAATGATACGTTGGGAACTGGGTTCGATGCTAGGCAGCGAAACATTCCTTCTAGTTGTTAGGTTCAAACTTGACCAAGAATAGCTTCTGAGCTTATTCAAAATGAAATATAATGCATTTACAAAACTGGTAGTTACAGTCGACTACCTAAATGATACGACCGTTCTAACGACAGTCAGGGGTATAACAAAGGATGGCTGCAAAGAATGCAGTTAATTAATAACCATGGCATCTGATTGCCATAACTAAAGTCGGCAAAGACTTGAAAATTACCCCAAGTAGGGTTGAACAAAATAGTCTCAAAATGACTACGATCAGGTTCAGCAATAGGTAGGCATTGACGTTCTACGACGTTCGTCAGGCTGCACCAGGACTGACCAAAATGTCTGACCCCAAGGGTGTCTCACTCTAAACTGAAATAAATGACATCTCACTAATCTAGTTACATCCCTACCTAGAAAAATGGCTGACACTGAGTGTGGTTGGTTCACAAACTACATTAAATCTACTATACCACCAGAAACTAGAACAAGGAAGGGGTGTGACAAAAACTCACGAAATGGAGGAGCTCTCACTCAGCCCTCTATTCCACAACAAGGGTTGTACAAAATCCTCTCTGGCTCTCTGGTACGGTATCCTCCTCATCAGGATTCCCATCTGGACTCCTCCAAAGACCAGGGTTCGATTTGTCCCTGTCGACAATTTTGTGGATATGCCTGGAAATGGCATTTTTGGCTCCTTCCTTCTCGTTCGTCGTCCTGGAAGTTCCACCATCATGCTGGTTCCCGTAGAAACGTCACCCTCATACCGGGATGGTATTAGCCCATGGTGATTGCTTCAATCATGGTGAAGAAAAGTCCAATCACGTGGGTAGTGAAATAAGTTGCGTAATAATTCATCCTCTCACTTTCAAAATTATAATGTTCGTCGTGAATGTTACAGGCTTCAATTATAAAATACGACACAGCCTTAATTTTGCAGATGTGGATTAGCATGTGAGCCAACACTGTTTTATAATTCTGCACGTGCTAGTGACGCTACTTTTGTATCACGCAGCATCCGTGAATTATACGTCGTTTTCAAAATGAAATTTCCACTTTGGCAATTTAAATATCTCATACAATTATAATCACACTTATTCAGGATAATTGTAACACTATTACCCGTATATTTCCACTAGGCATCTGCCCTCCACATACGCGTGGGTAAAATGTGGTGTTACAGCAATGTTGTGCAATACACTATACTTGCCAATAATTATTTCCCAAGCTTCTTCTTTAGTTCACTGGGCTTCAACAACAGTGAATAATAGTATTAGCGTGCTCGATGGCACCTTATAATCACTTTTAACGCTCAACAGTGGATATTCTTCTACGTCTCGTAGGACAAATGTAATTCCACGCCTACACAAGGCGGATTCTCAAGACGCAGTGCCAGGTACTGTGTGTCTCTAGAAAGTAGGTCGTCAAAACGAAGTCGTTGAGCGACTACTTACGTTCCTTTTTGCGCATCTGCAAGGGTATTACCTTACCTAAAGTAAAAATAAACATTCTCCAAAATGTTTTAATAATGCAGCATGACGAAATGGAATATTCTGAGTCTTGTGGAAAGATAAAAATTATTAATAAGACCTCAGATAAATAATTAGCAGTTTTCACCAAAGTCAAAAGTGCGATTCACCGCTACTTCAAAAAGTATCGCGTGATCTCTCAGCTTCACGTGGCTTCCTGGGTGTGTTCAAAAGTACAACATCCCATCATAAATGTTCTGTCATTAAAAAAATATCACATGAACCGTAGCTCAGCGGGTTCAATATGGTTACATGAGATGTTCAAAATTTTCACCGTTGGCTGCCAGACACATAGCAGAACGACGAACGGTCGCTGCAACGACGTCTGTCAATGTTTAAATGGGGACCGCTGCACATGCCGCTGTAATCTCCTGGCGAAGGGCCTTCAGCGAGAGCGGCTTACGTCGATAGAATTGATTTTTCACAGTTCCCCACAAGTAAAAGTCAATAGGGGTAAGATATGGCGACCGTGGGGGGAACTCAATGGGCCCTCTTCGTCCAATCCAATGTCCCGGCAGATTGTCATCCAGGAAAGCTCTTACTGCTACATGGTAGTGTGGTGGCGCCCCGTCATGTTGGTAGAAGACTTCATCTTCGGCCCCATAAAGCGGACGTTCTGCTGGTAAAATTAATGTGCGTAACTTCCCAAGTACACTGCTCCTGTGACAGTGCCTTCATATAAAAAGGGTCCTAGTAAGCCCCTCGACGACAGTCCACACCAGACATTAACCCCTGGTAGATTGACCTCCTTGTCCACATGAACATACGGATTTTCCGGAGCCCAGTAGACACAGTTATGTCGATTCACTGTCCCATTAAGTTTAAACTGGGCTTCATCAGACCACACTAACTTCGTCAGAAATTGTTCATCTTGGGTGACCATTTGCTGATACCATTCGCAAAATTGCAATCGACCATCGGGATCATCCTCGTTAAGCCCGTGCAGTAATCGTGGGATGTAAACTTTCCACTTGGCTGTTTTCAAAATCCGTCGTACACTTGTACTGCTAATCCCCACTTCTCGCGCACATTGCGTAGCAAACTTCTGTGGAGAATTAGCAAACCTTTCCAACACGTGAGCCGACAAAGCAGAACTAGTAGCTGTACGCATCCTTCTCGATCTTCTTTTGTGAATATCACAAATAGTTCCATGCGTTAAATTGTTAGGCGTGTTGGGGATTCTGTTTCAAACTCCCTTCTCCACTGACGTTGCACTTCAACGGCATTACCAAATCTGATACACCACTTCAGAATGCACTTTAGCTGCTCGAACGTCAAGCGTGCTCCAGCCATTTCGATTTCCCACTATCGTGATATAAGTACCGACATCTGTTGAGCGAAAGACCATACTACAATATTTTAAAACAATGATAACAGTTGACAATGTCCATATCCCGATATCGTTTGACAAAGAGTGTATACATTTTTCTGGCGGACTATATATAACAGTCCAAGATGGCGAATATCCGAAATATTCAGGCGGTTCTCAATATCCGCGATTATACTACAGCAATCAAACTGAAATTTTGTATGCTGATAGAGGCAATTAACATAAGTCCACCTATTGTGTTATCAATAGCCTGGTTAGCACAAAACCAACATGGCGGCGACACGGAATTTAAATATTTAAATGGATGTGTCTCGCGACTTTTCATCCTAGCGCTGTGAAACATGGCACGGTGCAAGCCTTAATATAATGGAATTTTATGAGAACTTAAAAATTGCTGCAGTGCAAATTGTTTTAAATCTCTTTTGTATTTCTCGTGTCCTAATCAAGCAATAGGAATGAAGGTTGGTATAATGAACCATCATTAGAATATTCATCTGCTGGCACATAGTTCTAATAGCTATATATGCAACAATCCAAAATGGCGTCCATATAATATATTCCGCCTGTTCACAATATCTCCAAAACTATTTAAACAATCAAACGGATTTTTTTGTGATAGAGGACTATTAACTAATTGTAAATAAATATATGTACATTTGCAAATCCTGAGAAACACAAAAACAACATGGCGGCCAAGTGATGTTCAAATATTTTAAATGATTTTCTTGCGATTTTATCACCCGAGAGCAGAGATGCTAAGAACAGCGAATCTTCATTCAGACCTTAGTATAGAGACATCTCATGTTCAATTTATTTTCAAAAATTCAAGATGACATCATTTCAAAATTTTAAAACAATATTTTTTCTTAGTTCATGTTCCCTATTTAAGCGATTGTGTCTTATTCACTGATACTGAAAGTTATATATTGTAGCACATCGTTTCTCATTGCAATGGTGTTGGTGATGACATAGGCCGTGTATCAAAAGCTATTTAGTATACATCACATGGAAAATCATTAATAGCCGGGGGAGGTTTTAAAGGAAATGACCAGTAGGGTGTATGAAACTAGGCTATTTAGTTCTTTACGTAACTACTTGTTTTTAAAAACATCGTAAGTAGGCTAATAATCGTCTAACTATGGTATTAGTGCTTGTCTTATACAAAAGCCTTCATCATTGCTCAAGATAACCGGTATCAAAACACCTCTATCACTGTAAAATATGCGTCCAAAGTTGCACGATGAGACGTTATCTTCAAATTCCCACCCCGTGGCACCAAAGCCCATGAGAGGCACTGGCCTACCAAGCGATCGCTGCCCAGCCAATCGTCCTACAGATTGCAGAGTGGTACATAGACAGCGCGTTGGATCCCCTCAGCCGTCAATCTGGTTTCCGAGACCGGGGCACTGCCTCACCGTCAGAGAGCTACTAGTAGAGGAGGTAGACGGCTCACCACTCAAATACCGTTATTTATGCAAATGAGGGGGCGTGGCACGATCAATGACCTTCAGGTCATTCTCCCCAAGGTTGTCCACCACCCTCAAGGTCATCAGGACCCCGTATGGTAATCAAACCTGGAAGGTTAAGGAACCGGATTGGGGACGTGGGTGTAGGGCGAGGGGAGGGGATGGGTGGTAGGGGTGTAGGATTAAGGTCCGGGGGTAGGGGTGGAGGTGGGGTTGGGGTTCAATGAACGGGAAGGTAAACAAAGGGGTGAGGGGAGGGGAAGGGGCGTAGATGAGGATCTGCTTGAGAGACCCTCCCCGGTCCAGCCAGTCTGTTGGACTGAATGTCTGCTCTGGCGATGACTAGTGCTATATACCTTTGCTTTGTAGCCGATTGATTCCGAGTGTGTAGCCGAAGGGTTCCGAATCTCCATTTGTGCCGACCCGGGAGATTTGAATGGCTTACATTCATGTGTTATGGAGCTGATGCTTACCCTGGGGGTGGTTTGATTAATGAGCTGGGTAGGTGCGAATGGGATTGGGAGGGGAATGAACTGGAGGTTCAATGTACCCAATGGTAAACAAACATGAATTAATCTGGATTAGTATTTCCTGTAAACGGGGGTGGGCGTACTGAAATATCTAAACACCTGGCATGTTGGGTCGGCCAGCTTGTCATGAAATAAGAACAAGAAGGTGTACACCAAATCCGATTTATTAATGCATGAATTATATGTGGCATTAAAACCTAGCCACTTAACAAAAAGTTTATTACCACTTTTTTGTACAATTTTTTCAACAAGATAATGCTTGGGATATTGTGTCTTTTGCAGTTCCTCAATGTAGAATCCACCTTTGATTGGCTGCTTGTTGAAGTCATCAAGTAAATAAACAACTGGATTAGTAAGTTTCACCTTGCGAATGCGAAATATTTATGTGCTCCAGTTTGGTGTGTATTGGCAAAGATTGACTTATGTTTACTGATGCGCACATAATCACCAATACGTAATCGATGACGAGGTGGATCTACTGTTTTGATTTTGTGATGAATGCGATCTAATTGTGCAATGATCTTGGTTACAAGGCGTGGTTTCATTCTGATCGTTCTATGTTTGGTGTTGTTGTAACGTGTCACTAGGTTGCTTACAAGTTCAAGCCTGCGATAGGATCCTCTTGCTGTAAATTGTTCCCACATGCGCGTCTTGAGTGTGCGGTTGAAACGTTGCCTTTAGATTGCTATACGTGGAATAGTGATGGATGTCAAGTGATTTGAGATAAGCGGAAAAAGTCTTGTTGAAAAATTCTTTGCATTGATCTGTTTGAAGCAAACGAGGTTGTCGTTTTGAGCGCTGAATGATGTTCTTGAATGCAGCGGTGACCAGTCTTGCAGATTTATTCAGCACAGGGTCAACAAAGGGCATTTTGGAATAAACGTCGATGACGGTGAGCAGATAGTTGACCCCGTTGTTAGCTTTGGCACAGGGAGTCATTTCAAACAAATCAGCTTGCCATAGATCGTCAACACCACGTGTGATGACATGACGACGATGGTACAGACGACGAGCCGGTCTATGCATTTCGTGGGCAATGCCTGCCTTAAGAGCCGAGTGTGTATGAACACGTTGACTCATTAGACAATAATGCCAGCATGACGATTCTCCTCTTCTATTTCTAAAACTTCCGCCTCGTGTCCGGTACGACTGGCCTGTTCCGATGCATGCAACAGTTGCAGACGTTTAATCAAATTATTGGGATTGTTCCAATAGGCGAAATCGATGAATGGTTTCAAAGTATTATACGTGATACCGGACGCTGAATTTGCACGGCGAACACTTGCATAGGTGGGAAACAATTTTGATATGATGGTTTTATATTTGAAACCCTTATTAGCATTTTTCGCTTCAAAATGTTTATAATTACGTCTAAAACCACTTGTAGCCATCAAGATGTCTTTATACTTATCAAGATCATCTTTATCATAGTCCTCGTTAGAAGGTGTACATGAATATAAAAGTTCTAGAAGACCCGGTGTCAATTTGTAACGAATTGTTTTAACAATCAAAACATTGCCACTTATCTAGATTGGCGAATCGCCAATTCGAAATCTATTGTTTTCATAGCGAACTCCATAGGTAGTATCAGTTTTCTTAGTAAAAATTTCTTCAAGGAAGGGCGTAACCAACGCACCATAATTTTGTAGTAAAATGGATTTTTACCGCACATATTGTTTGGGTGTATTCAATATTTCCTTAAGAGTAGGCTGCCTTTCTTTGGGTCTAGTGGGTGTTTCAGCAACTATTGACGTTTTCAAAACCTGTGGCAGCGGTGATTATTTGGAGCTAGAAGACGGAAGCAATGGAGAAAAAACATCCTCAGGTTCTTCATCATTTTCTTCCTTCTCTTCCTCTTCAATTGTTTGTGTTTCTTTTGAGTGTGTACTGGGCTTTGATGTTCCTTTCAACACAGCTTCCAGAGGTGACTTCAAATGTTTTTCAACGAAAAGTTCACAATCGGCATGTGCACGTTTTAGATAGCGAAACTTTTGCCGAATGCTATTTTGCGCACGGATAATGTGCTTTTTTAATTGACTCCCTGTTGTTGCCATGATAGTTGAACAAATGACGTTCAGGAAAGCCATGCAGCTACTTAAATACAAATGAAATGATCAAACCCCACGCGGTTGTTGATGTTGCTCTGCTTATCGATAACAATACAACCGTGGTAATGAGCGTTCCGACACGTGGCACACAACTGTGTAAAGGCTTGAAGTGTCATGTCTGGGTTCACGTGATCATCGTAGACGTGACGCATGTTGCGCTCATCCTGTCGGAAGAGAACAATCACGTTGGCATTTTCATGAATTAACTGTTTTGGTATTCGCGAATAGGTTTGAGCGAGATAAAAGCAGTCAATATATTTATGACGCCCCATGGTAAAGTAAGCCTGAATGATGGCCTATCGTTCTGTGGCCACATCGTCAAAAATCATGAGCGAATGGGGGCGAATATTGTCTGGAGAAATGACGTCTTTGTGCGCTGCAAATGTGAAGTAGTCCATGTTGCGCAGACCTGACATGACCTGTTCCAAGAACACGTACAGCGGTTGATACAGTGATTTGGCGAAGATATAGATATTTTGAAAGCGCACTCCGTTCAAGGAGGTGATGAGGGTAAGCAGAAGATTGGTTTTTCCACATCCTGATGGTCCGGCGATGAGACAGCGAATGGAAGATGGGAAGAGTGAACCATGACGTTGTTCACACGATGTTGAGAAGAGGTGTGAAACCAAGTCTCCCTCCGGAAGTGAATGTTGTTGCTTTATAATCTGCATATCAACTAAACGTGAAAGGGGAAGAGGCGGTCTCTATATACCTGAAGCAAGTGGGTGTTTCAGTTCCAGTGTAACCATGGATGTCTTTGGAAGAACATTTAAACAAAGAAAACAAATGAACAATTTACCTTGACAAACGATCCAAAATAGGACACATATCTGGCTACTAAACGATATGTTGATGCAAATGTATTGCCACGCACAACGGATGGCAATTACGACTTTCATGGAAAGCGATTAACCAATATAAAAGAACCTCAATTAGCCTCGGACTTATGTTTAAAAAAGTATGTAGATTATTATCGCTTACGGCGTGTCAAGGGAGATTATGAGGCTCAGGATAAACGTATCATGAACGTTGCAGACCCTGTGAATGATCAATATGTGTGCACCAAAGCCTATATGTTAACAAATGCCGTGGTGTTAACAAAAGAAACCGACTATGATATGCACCAACGTCGAATAACTCAGCTGGCTCTTCCAACAAACGATACGGACGCTACTAGAAAGGACTATGTAGATAACAAGGTATTAATCGTTTTTTGGCGACATGTAAATCCCGAGCCCTTTATTGTAGGGTGCTAGCTTCATGTTCACACCTTTACCGCGCAGTGCTATGTGCCTGAAGCCAACTCTAACCGTAGAAGGTTTTACAGCAAATAATACACGTCTTGTACATGTGGCCCATCCTGGGGATGATCAAGATGTTTGCACAAAACAGGTTTTAACCTCTGAAAAGGAAAACGTGTGGGAAATTACGGAGAACGCTTTACAGATGAAGCGAAGACGAATAGCTTATGTTGGCGATCCTGTGCAATCTCACGACGTGACAACAAAACGATTTTTGGAACAGTGGTTATTGCTTTTTATTAAAACAATTCCCTCTATATTTTTGCTTCACAATGTAAACCAACAACCTGTGAAAGACCTCAATAACCTCACCTATATACTACGTTCGGGGCGTAGCAATTACCGTTTACCGTATGATGGTGCCATCCGTGTTCTTGAGTATGTGCCAGATTTTAAACATTTAAAGGTACTATTAAACAGTAGTGTTAAATCATCACTCATTGATCTGGCGGTGAAACTCTCGTCTGAAGAAAAAGAGGCGGGGAAAACAATAAATGACTTTCCGCTGTATATAGAACTTGAATATACGGCCACCATCGAATAAATAATTGCAGGTTCCCTTCCTGAGGAACGTTGGTTGTGTTCTATACTTTGCGGTGTGAGGTTGTCTTGTTCCTTGGTCGCGATGGTGAAACAGAGATATGTGGTGAAGAGGAAGAAGTCGTCAAGAAAGGGAGGCTTTAAAGCTATTCTTAATGCGGCACGTCAAGCTTCACGCGGAGAAACAAATAGTAAGGAAGCACTCCGAGCAACATGATTGCACGCGAATCCCAAAAGTAAACTACGTTTTAGAAAGTGTGCCCGAGTTATTCCTGTACCGAAACGTGGTGGGTTTTAACCTGCGCTGTTTGCTGGACGAGCAGTCCTGGCTTCAATTCTTGGGGGAGCAAGTGCGGTAGCACGAACGGTGAAAGCTGTTGAGGAGGCGAAGCAACAGTTGAAGGAAAGTGAGAGGCATAATAAAACTATGTAAGCCATAGCACTGCGCGGTAAAGGTGTGAACATGAAGCTAGCACCCTACAATAAAGGGCTCGGCATTTACATGTCGCCAAAAACCGATTAATAGATGCACTGCCACGACGAGCCATGACGCATGAGGAAGTTATAAAATAAGTAAAACGGTTGAAGATTTCGCACTTTCGAGGCGTGTTTATGCGCAACCAACTACCGCCTCGACCACGGTGTCATGAAAGTGCAGTTGTCAATTTGGATGACAGTCATGGACCGGGAACGCATTACGTGGCCTATGCAAGGCATGGGTGCACCGTGTGGTACTTGGACAGTTTTGGAAACCTTCCTCCTCCAACAGAGCTTGTTCGCTATTTTGGAAGCAGTGCAACAATTCACTATACTGTGAAACGAGTGCAAAATTTTAACACACAACAATGTGGTCGTCCTTGCTTGACCTTTCTGTATAAGACCCAGCACGGTGGGTGATGTGTTCATTATGACAACAGAAAGTAGAAGTTTAGAGTGCACGGACAAGGTGCGGAAGTAACCGTCGACTTTTATCCTCCTATTGAATTGGGACAACGACCTTATGTGCTGGGACTTGTTTCGTTTGAAGGCTATAATAGAATCTACAACATATTTGAAGGTGTCAACGATAAGTTCTACTATGATGACAATGAGTTAACCCTACCGCCTGGCAGCGTAGATGATATTCACGATCACATCTACACAATTCTCATCAAGGAATTTAGTCTAAAAGCATTTCTTGACGAGACACGCAAGTTTGAACTCATAGCCAACAACGTGACTCATCGCTGCAGTATTCTTTCTTCTTTTAAGATTGTTTTTAAATCTGAACCGGATTCGATTGGACCATTGTTGGGCTATTCTCCACAAGTGTTAGTACCAAACATGCTCCACAAGTCTGACCAAGCGGTGAAAATCATTGAAGATCATCACGTATCTGTCACGTGTAATATTATCACAGACGTCTACACCGATCAAGATCCATCACATTCGCTCTACGATTTTATTATCACTTCACCTGGCGGCTACATCATCCGCGAAAACCCGTCGGTGGTGCTCTATCATCCTCTGAGTGTGAACAACATCAGGAATATTACATTACGACTGGTGAATAGAAACCAACGTCTCATCCAGTTAGACCGTCATACACCTGTGACCTACAAACTGTATCTGAAGCCGGCATGAAACAAGTGTATAAAGCGGCAACGCCGTCGAGAGCAGGCGTTAGTTGTGCTCAACACGTCAACGCGTGTCAACAAGCAGATTCTACAACAAGTTGGTTGCACCTTACGCCATGAATTCGATTCTCGACGTAACAAACCCAGTCGAAGTACAGGAGGGTGTTGTATGAATTGAACACCATTCCTACCAACCGTAAACTTAGGGACTAAATAACAATGATGAGATTCGCGTTACTATTAATCAACAAGATATCTACACGCTACCACATGAATGTTACATCCAGAATGAAGGTCAACTCACTAAATTGGTTGGCACCATCCCAACATCGTCAAAGTTGGCCAACAATGCTTTGCCCTTTCTGTTTTCTGAGGTTCGCTACCTGATCAACGGTATTGAAGTGGATACTACACGAAATGTTGGCATAAGAAGCGTCATGAAACTTTACGCCTCATACGGAAGTAAAGAAAGTAAAGCTTTTCGTATGGCAGGTTGGTGTCCCGAATCGACCAACACCTGGATGATTAACACTGATGGTACATTTACTGGTCATTTACCTCTAAAATTAATACTAGGCTTTGCAGAGGATCATAAGCGCATTGTAGTGAACGCAAGACATGATCGTATTCTTGTACGAGATAGGAGCGATTATAATGCGCTATAGGGTGCTGATGCAGCGGCAATAGATTCAAAAATTTTACTGCAACGAATTCTATGGAAAGTACCGCACGTTACTCTATCGGATCAGAAAAAATTGAGTCTGCTCAAGATTGTGGAGAAGGATACAGCTTTACCCATTCAATTTAGAAGCTGGGAGCTGCATGAATACCCGGCATTACCACTCTCTGATAAACATACTTGGTCTATAAAAACCTCACGGTACACAGAGTGGCCTCTCTACGTCATTGTTGGATTTTAAGCAGATCGCAAATATCAACAGAATGAAGATGCATCAAAATTTGATCACATCCAGTTACGAAATATACGACTCTTTTTGAACGGTGTTTACCTTCCCTTATGAGGGAATGGATTTAAACTTTACCAAAAACAAATATGGTAAGTTATATGACATGTTTGTAAACTTTCAGTCATCCTATTATCAGAAAGAAGCATGTCCGCTATTATCACCGCAAGATCTTAAGTCTAGGGCACCTCTGGTGTTGATGGACTGTTAATATTTGGAGGAGTCGATGAAGGAGACAACTATTGATATCAAGGTAGAATTTGAAACATCTGGAGTTATTCTTGTCTTATTGTTTACGAGGCAAATGTGTTTTATCAACCACTGTCCGACATGATAACCAGAGTATAAATATCACACCTTCCCGCATTGTCCTTCACAGCCATAGAAGGCTACGATCAAGTCACCACCCCCTCTGCGAGGCGGGACTGCAAATGTGAAAGCAACTCGCAAAGTTCAGAGGAGGATTCAAGGTTTACCATTTATCGCGGCCTAGTGAGTGAAGCTATATCTGCCTATCACAAGAATCACACTGTGCTTAGAATGTCGCCGCATCTGGTTCCCTATTTACCAGATGGATTTATGCCTACGTTTGCCATTCACGACAGTGGGTAAAACAAGCTCAACACCAATCAAACAAATAAAGTGGACAATGGTGTCGCCAAAGCTTCATGTATTTATGTTGGTGAGCGGGTAGATTGCATGGACTGCAAATGCGATCGTTGCTCAACAAGTCGAGACGCTGATGCGGCATTTGAGATTTATCGTACTCTGGTGAGTTTAGCAATACCCGCTTACCATAAAGCACAATTTCTTCGTGAAATGCCGCAGCATCTGATTGCCTATCTACCAGCTGGATTTCTGACCGCGTAAGGTAAACACGACATTGATCTCAACTGGGATAAACTACCATTACACCTCCGTATGTCGGCGGATGTTGAAGTCTGCCGTCCCTGTCGTAGACACTTTATGCATCGAGGAGATTCTCAATGTGATTGGGATGGTCCAAATCCTATGATAAAAAATTGTAAACGATGTACTGGTAACTTTATGAATAAAATTGTTTGTAATTGATTCTTTGAGTATTTTATTTTCCTGCACCTAGCAAATCGGTTAGTTGTTAAGAAGCAGTGGTAGTGGAAGGTATGTGTTATCAGTCGCCATGCCGAGAACATTGATTGTTGATGTGCAGAGTTTCAAGGTGAACGGAAATAAGTTTGTATTTAAAGAAGTTGGAATGATTGACTGCACAACCATGTGGGCACCAAGAGTAACCAGTTTTTTCTCTGAACCGCAGTTTCCATTGCATTTGCAGTCGGACGAGGACATACGGCAAACAGAGTGGTTGCAAAACAATTTGGGACTAGTCTGGAAAGAAGGCGACATTCTTTACCATCATCTATCACTTGGTCTAAAGGATCACTTGTTTGGCGCTGACCTTGTGTTTGTAAAGGGAAGCGAAAATAAAGGAATGGTTGCGTCAGTATGTTAATTCAACATGTCAACTTTTTGACCTTCATGAACTGGGATATCCTGCACTGCACAACCTGTCTGATCCTGATGAACCTCTACAAAATAAAGCACTTCAAAATGTTTCGAAGCTTTTTGATTGGCTAGCTTGCAAAGCTTGTCAAAACTTGCATGTTGAGTGTAAAGCGCTGTAACGTCGACTACAGTGTGAGACATACCAGCCATCAGTGTGGACGTGTAGTATTATGGCTGCAATTGAAGGTTTGGACGCCAACTCCACGGAGCGAGCTATTGACAAGTTTCCGCCTGCAAAAAGAAGCGCGATAGTTTCAGTGACGAGGAATTGAATGCTTTGCCCAAGGCGTTCTTCTTTTATGTTGCTTCAAACGCGGTGAAAAATATTTGGCACAGTGTACCCAGTGAATGGGCCAGAGACCCTGGTCTGCGCGAACTACAACCATGCACTAACTTTAGTCATCACCAGCAAGTGTCTATTACTAAAATGCCATCCATTAGACAGTGTGGAACGTGTCAGGTCATCAAATTGTACCACGGACATGCAAATATAAAGTCATGTAAAGACTTTGTTTCATCATTTCAAGGTTGCGGTGAAGAAGAGGAAGAAGAGGCGGCAGCAGCAGTATCGCCAGCGCCAGAAAGTAAGACAACGCTTGAAAAATATATATCAGACCTATGCTGGTCATGCTCTCGTTAACATAACAAGACCATTGATGCACTTCCCATTGAACTGCATATTCCTGGCTAACAATTTTGTGGACCTGGAACTAAACTAGACCAACGCCTAGCACGAGTGGATTCTGGAATCAACGCATTGGATGCTGCGTGTAGGGATCATGACATTTCTTACAGTGATATGAATGCTGAAGTACGTCGAGTTGCAGACCACATTCTTCTAAGAAAGACCATGCAGCGTGTGACGTCATCTACTGCTTCTATTGGTGAGAAGATTGCAGCCTTGATAGTGGCAGGAGCTATGAAGTCGAAGCTAATGATAGGTGGTGGTGGATTAGTGAGGAAAAGGACAAAGAAATAAACATGATTCAAATATTGTTAATTATTTATTGAGAGTCAGTCCACCAGTTCATAGATTTCACAAAAGATGTTCGGTCATCTTCTTTATACATAATTGTACAAACATACAAATTTAATTAAAAAGGTTTGAAAAATGAAAGTGTTTTCTTATTTACTAGGTGTGGAAATGTCCAAAAGGCAAGGCAAAGACGATTATTGTCATATGTTGACAGCGATGTTTTATTTTGATTCACTCTATGAACATTATGGTTCTTTGAAAGATGCACAAGCCAGAGGTGTTTGCGTAGAGTACACATCGATATTCCTCAACATTGAGGAATTGCGTGACGCTACGAAGAACATCCTTCGCTTTCCATTGACCTTTATTCTTTTGTGTTGAGAATGCGTACATTTTCGGCGCCAAACCTACAAATTCGGTCATTACATCGCCAGCACATTCATCCTTAAGTAGACCAATGTGTTTTTTCATGGGAATTATGCCAAACATATTGTTAACATCATAGTTTGCGGTATAAATATAGTTTGGATGTTGTCTCATCACAGGGTAAACATCTGTCTTATTGGTTTGATAAATATGACTGTCCGTATCCATATACAACAATTTTACATCGCCAATCTTTTGCTTGGCAAACTCATAATGAAATTGATACATTACAAATTTAGAAAAATCAAGTATTACCATTCCCAAGTAAATAGGTTTGTTATGTATGATTTCGGTCTTCGTGAATTCAATGGTTACTAAATCAGTTTCAATGACCCGTACAGAATGAAAATTAGGCATTGCAATATATTTACGTGCACCATATCGACCGTCCCAGGGGTTCACCATATGGATAGATCTATGTTTTCAAATATTCTCCATGGATTTACCGTAGCATGCATTGTTCATTAATTTATTAAAAATTGACTCGAGTGTAGTCTTGGCGTGCTGGCGATGTTGAGTATTTAATTCCATGTACTGTTGTAACCATGGTTTTTGGTCGAAACAAATAATGCGATGAATGGATTGTAGTTTCAAACCATGTTTCAAACATTACATTAAATTTTCAATGTGTATGACGTACCGATCTTTTCAATTTAACGTTACCAGCAACTGTTTATTGTTTGAACGTGAATTGGGAGGTTGCAGTTTTCCAACACAAAATGGCAGATCAGAGTGATCATTGTGTATCTCACAAGGGTACAATAAGTTGACTTCTAGCACATAGCCACGTTAGTCATTGCTCAACTGGTCTTGTAAATTAAAATTTGATACTTTTCGGAAGTCAGCCATCGAAAATTTAAATACGGAAGTGGTTTTACCAAAGCATATCCGTATAAACTGTTACAGTCCAGGTCGGTGAGGTATGTTGTATGCTGCTTTGGTTTGTATGTATCCATATATGGATTATTTGCTTTGGCATGTTTTTGCACAAGCGATTCAAGCCCGCAAAGTATCCCACGTTCGAAAAAGAGCAACATGTTAATATATGTTAATAGTTCCAATTTTATTCCAGTTACCTTCAACATACAGTCCCAACTATATCCGGCAAGGGCGTAGTAGTAGGATGGATCTAGATTGTAAATTTTGAGACACAGTTTGCGAAAGTGTTCAAACGTGTCTGTCAAAATTAGTGTATCAATTTTGAGGTATAAATCTGCATAATCCCCCAAAGTTGATATCATTAACACGTCCCATACTTATTAGGGGTGTGAATAGTCTTCATCAGAAATATGACTCTTTGTTAAATCGTTGTAGAATTTATCTTTTGAAGGGAGTGCACTTTCCTGTAAACATGCCCAATTATTTACATAATTATCGGGAAACACCCCTTTTCGAATGCATAATTCATATTGTTTGTCATTGGTAAAGTGTTGACGTACTGCCCCCGTAAATTGAATTATACTGAGACCACGGTGGCTGTATTGGCATATGTGAATGAAGTTATGGCCGTCATAGTTGTGACGTGTATATTCATGACGTAGGCGTGGATGACGCAACGCTCGAGCAAGTAGGCTGGCTGAGCTTAGATTCTTGCTGACGTCACGATTTTGTTCGAGAAGGATCTTAGATTTACGACGCAGTCGCAGGGAAGCAAGTAAACATGCTGAGGAAGAAGTTACGCTATTGGAGGAGAGGCTCGAACCAATGAATGATAGCTTGGAGGGAGACGGAGATTACTGAAACTACCATATTTAATAACTTTTGGCATGCAGAATTGTGGAAAACTATTTTCAGTTATGGCATTGATTTGGAATTTTGAAGAAATTAATTATATGTTTTTGAAATCTGAAAATCCGTCAAGAATAGCCAAAGTTGGAACTTCGAGTAATGATGGATGAAGATGCTATGGTAGGGATGGATACGCCCCTTCAAAGTTGATAAAAGGCCTTGCACAGCAGAGAGGAGCTTCTCACTTCGTGGTTTTATTCTGACTTCATAGTCTGACTTCGTGTTCTGATAGAACAAGCATATCGTCATAAGCAAGCGTGGCAGAGTCCACCGCATCGAACAGTATTGGGTATCCAGCAGTGCAATTTTACTGTTACTAAAACTAGGCGAAGTTGGAGCGCACACATAAACGATTCTACAAGTTTATCTATCAAGAATTAGCTACTGCATTTATAATAATTCAATAGTGCATTATAATATTGAGGCGTGTGCGAAAGTTGAACTTTTCATTATAATACTTCAGAAGATATTCGCATTTAAAGACTGCAGAGAAAAGTGTTTTTCTCGAATCCTGAGAAGCACTTTTACTACCACATTCTACGCTACGGCAGACACGTGTATTGCAACCGTGATACTGAAGATTACATTTGGTGATACAACGCTACATTCTACAATGGAACTATACAATCTGGCAGTACTTTCGACTAACATTATAATGGAAGTGGAGATGGAAGACTAAAACTTTAATGCAATTGGGACATACATCAGTAGTGTGAAGTAGCAACATGGAGCTTCGATAATCGTCATTCTACAAAGACGAGCATGTAGTGAACATTCAGCTACACTCATGCATCGTAATCCATCGCTGAATTACATCAAATGGCAGTGGAAATAAATTCATACTCCACAATTATGAACATTTCTGCGGAAATATTTGCAATGAACTTCATGGCTGATTTCTACAAGAACTTCAGGGAACTTTCAAGAGTGGCAAGGGTTTTTCCCAGCACACAAAGAAGAGTTTTGCCAGAAGGATGTCTATCGTCTACACGGAGCAGTGCGATTTCCGGAGGAGGAAGCTGTTCTATTCTCCGAGGGCGCAGGTTCCAGGTTCGAGGTCGGTGCACATCTATCCTGTGGTGAAATGGAACCAGCAGCAGTCTTCTTTGAAATTTTCTTCTAGAACTTCAATCCAACAGATAAGGTAGCCGTGAACGTTTCTTGATTTATTTGAGCCATTTTAGTGAGATCTGAGCAACTATCTTTCCCATATTTTCTGTCATATATTTGATTGCCCCATATTCTTTTTCTAGATGTTTCTGTACTCTGTACACTTTGCAGCTTTATGCCATTTTCTTCGATTTATTGAGACATTATTATGTCATTTGCATATTTAAACATTTTGGATCAGTTTATACTGAAGTTAAATATTCTTTCGAGAATTTGAATTTTCTTGTAGTCACGATTTGACTGTAAAGTTAACGATTTTCTATGGCAAGTTTGAATTCAGACAGCGTGTCGTTTTATTAAAGTAATTCTTTCCAGTAAATTACTTTGACCAATTTTCTGTCATCCTTAAGAAAGAAGAATGATTAAAAGATTTTTGAGCGTTAAAATCTACTACTTTATCGACGATCTTGGAAATACTAGTCGTTTTTAAGAACATGATTGAAACACAGACATTTTTAGTCAATTCTGAAATACCATTGCATTATAGACAATTTTATGAAATATGAACTTTGAATACGATTTATTCAGCACACTATAGTAATGAACATTTGATAGGAGATTTTCTCAATTCTAGATTGAAACAATAATGTTTGCATTTTCTAGTCTATTTGCATTCTATTCGACTATTTCTGCAGTTAAATGAATTTTGCTTGAATATAGTATTTTTATACTGCGATAATTATGATGAGATTAATTCATTTTGATAGACCAGGGAGGCGTGTCTAATCGTATTTGCTATTAAATTTATTTGTGACTGGCAAATTTTTACTTCATATCGCTTCATGAATGAAACCCACGAAGGTTAAATATAATAACAGTTTTCGATACAATTGATGAATATAAGAATTTTTAAAGAGGAACTATGGATGTATAATCGTTAGTTCAGTGGACGTGTAAAAGTCGCTGATGAATAATGCCCTTTAATAAGTGAAGGAGGTTCCCACTGTAATATTGATGATGATGATGAATTTATAAGTGGAGGTTTTTTGTGTGTATTGTGGAAGATTTTGATGCCATATATAATGAGATATATGATGAATTATGGGCCAATTTTGTGCGTTTGTGCGAGGTATGTTTCCGCTGAGTTGTATTGTTCAGGTCCATTGAAAATTATTCATGTGAAGTTACTGTTAAAATTAACAAGAGTGATAAATTGATTGAATTATAGATTTGAATGGAGGTCACCGTCACAAATAATAATTATTACATCTTATTAAACCTGAATCTAAAATTTAAATATAAGTAACCTTCATCGGTCGATTATATTACCACGATTTAAGAAAATATCAACCGGATAAACGTGTGGTTAATGTATTTCAAATATAAATAAAATATAAATAATGTAAATAACTATGTAAATATCTATAATAATAATTTGAAACAAACGGGATTAATAGAGACGTGTAAAAAATTTTCAATTGTCGTTTGACTAAGTTATGAACAATCTAAATTTTATAAATAATTATTGAACACTATGATATAACATTATGCGTTTTGCTATTAACATTTAAACAACGCTAGTTCGATAATTGGAATAAACATTTAAATAAGATTTCAGATTAACAGAGTAATCCATTGCAATGTGAACGGAACTTGTATAAATTTTGCGTGATCATATTTGAGTTGAGTTGTGAGCATTTAAATTGTTTTGAATGAGAGCTAGACTCTGCGTTGGCCAGCATATGGTGACACTGGTTAGGCAGCTGCGTCCATTTGACGAAGCAAGTATGCAACACTGCATAGGGTGTATTGCAGGTGGCCAGATAACTGAATGGTGGAGGTCAAGGTCAACTACTTAGCGGCCTTGCGGTTATTAATAAATGTGTGTCAATGAACTAAATTATGAAGTTCATGAACAAGGAAACAAATGCTATATGTCTCGTCCCAGCTCCCTTATCCATTCCAATGTGCATTGTTGTTATTATTACGTTCTTTTGAGCTAGAGAAAGATGAATTTTTGTATGTGAAGTCTACAGTCCTACAGGAGGACATGGTTACATTGACAATGGCTTCTGACAGCCATAACTATTTTGTTGTTAAATTTTGTTAAAATATTTTTTTCTTTATGTGAAATAAATTATTGTGCAGTTTAAATTTTCTGGTCTCCGACTTGGTTCATTTTAAATATCGTGGTGGAGGTTACTGTGAGGGCATACTATTAAGTGATCCAGTTGAAAACCCAGACCCGAGATTAAATTGAATAGGTAAGTAAAAGGTAAGTATGAACCCCCGTATATTTTGATGCGTTCCACAATAATGACATGTTAACTACTGTGCTCTAATCTCGGTAGTATCTGTCAGTGCCATTTTCATTGATGTAGCTGTGCCGGTGCAATCGATTATTGGCAATCCGATTGAGGGGGCGGATTTCTGACAGCCTACTATCCGGATTACCGGGGACAGTACAGAATGCAAATTGTTCGGGTGAAGCCCTTGAACAAGTGCATCCAATGATGATGCAAGGAATCTATACGAATCTAAAAATCGTATACTGATTCCATTCCGTCATTTTGAAAACGAAATGTAATTTACATGATTTTGCGGAATTCTAATAAACCTTTGGTTTTCAAGGTTGTCAAATTCCTTGATAATTAAATGTGCATCATATCGAGACATATTGTGTAGGAAACAAGAAATTTAGAGTGCTCTTTTATAGGCCAAGTTACATGTATTATGAGCAGCTACTCTAAATTTGCCAGTGTACCGATTATGGTCTCTTGCAGGTGTGTCACAAGGTAATATTGGTTTTTGACAAATGTGACAACTGGTTGCTGTTGCAAAGGCCACCTCGTCTACATATGACATTTTAAGTGGAATTGGATTTTCCAGGGTATTGTACACCCGATCTACTAAGGCATCCAATTCGTTTAAAAACCAAACAGCAGCATCTGCATTGCGATACAATTTAAAGTATGAAAGCAAAGGGTCGTATGAACAAATCACGTTTAGAGCACAACTAAATGCCACGTGTTGCTGTAATTGTTAAGTGTACGGTTGTGCCGGGTCCGGGTTACACGTGTCAATGGGCGTGGTTTAACCTTCAAAATCTGCATATACTGTAAATGGAAGCGGATCTTGAGGGCACACATTTTGAAATTTCATACGGGCTTTATTCTTTTCTGAAAACGTAATTTTTACAGCTGGTTGTGTGGCGCAATCAATAGTATGTGCTGCCAACTTTTGACTGCTGGTGAAATATTGCAAACAGCGATCACATATATGTAACCTGTATTTCTCTTTGCAAGTTGCAAAATAACTAATCTGGAAAGATCATTGATGAAACAATAATGATTACACGATTCACCTTCGATGTACAGTAAATTAAAATGTTTCTCTTTTTTGTCTTTGTCACATAAAGTGGACCTACAAAATTGTTATTTTCAACTCCGTATATATTAATGGAGTAAAGTGGATTTTTAGATTTAAAACGAGAGATGGCGTTGAGGTCCATTGGAAACTCTATATCTGTTAAATTTAGACTGATCATTAATTCCATACATTTCTGGTGATATTTACCCATTCGGTGAATATTATTATTTGAAGGACTTAGCCCCGAAGCAAGTGCCCAAACAAAAAAATACACGTCATTATTGTCTACGTTAATAACTGCTTGACGTTTTTGCAACTGCTCAGGTAAATCTACATGACCTGAACCACTGTTCATTGGATCAAATTTGCATATGCTAATTTAAGGTGATTGATAGCCTCCAGCGATTTGCCGCTTTCTAATTCTTGAAACTCGGCAAAGCGTGTCATTAGTTTATCAACTTTTTTTTTCATTATACCAACTGTGTATATTAACGGTGCGGTGAATTTCAGTCATATTGGTATGCAAATAGATTTTCTGTTTAGGTTCCACACCTTGTTTAAGATCACAAAATCACATGATAATTCAGCGTTCACCTTCAACGCCACATGTTGCCTTAAACAGTCTTGTATTTTATTTTGAAAAATGTTGTAGCTAGTGTTTAGATATTCATTTGGATCTAAAATTTTAGCATTATTTTGATTCGAGTGCTACATATCTTGTTAAGAAAGCAACTGTCCACGTCTTGCCAACTCAGTTCTGGTGCTGACAAGATGTCACTTAGTACTTACATTTACATTTACAACAAGAAACTGAACGGTTTGCAGAGAGAGAGAATGACAGGGTTTATTTTCCCTGCACATTCCGTTTTAAGATAAACAAATTTTAATTTGAATGTTTTTCTACTATGAATTCACCAAGTCACCTTTTATTTTCAAGTCCTAAGTATTTTAAATATATGGTCCCTTTGTTGAGGTCATTTACAGCTTCCTCGCTCAGGTCCTTGAATCTTGCTGGTAGGAATACGACAAAATTTTCAAGTTCACAAACAAGTCTTTCGCCAAATTTGGTTTTGACCCTGCGAACGGCAGTCACGAAATAAGTCTCATTAACCACCAAGTCCTGTAGACGTTTTGTCTCCGGGCCGGTATCCTATGGAATTGCGATTGTTATTGATGTCATATTGGTTCTGATAGTTAATATTGTGCGTATAAGTAAACTATTCAAAAATATCTAAAAGGTTAAGGTAACCCTCACCACATTTATTAGCATGCCAAGAACAAATGAATAACTCAAACCCTGGTCTATAGACTAAATAATCAAATGTTTATACGGAACATATTTGCTTAGACATAGTCTTCTAGTGGCGTACAGTCCCCGTTACTAGCCGGATAGAGCGAAGCACAAGTACTTCTTTTGGCTAGCGTCAAACCGGGTAATAGCTACTAGTCGCAAAATATTCACATATATCCACTTGAGTCTAAGTCTCTAGTCCAAATCATCAAATGTTTATACAGCTGACAGGCCACGGTCGCTTCCTAACTAAATCCTGCCCCTATTAAATAAGAGCGAAGTGCAACTACTTCTGTTGTGTAACCAAATATATCTACTAGTATAATCTTTTAAGTTAGGTCCTAAAAATGTGTTGAATATTTCTCACCTTGATGAAAGTTCCAGATTAATGAGACGTGAATTCTACGGACTTGAGGACTGATCTAATTGTCAAACAATAATGTATCTGCTTATATACCCTCAAAATGAGAGCCAACGAACCTGTTTACCTACTTTCACAAGTAAACTTGTATACCTCAATCTTTCTTGTCAGAGTATAAAAAGATCTGTTACTTTTCAAAGAATTGTCATTCGCTACCATGTCTGCCCAAAATGAGGATTCTTTTAACCCTCTGGATGAAGAAGATTGGGATTTGTCCCTTTACGTCTTAATGTAAGTATTATTCATTTTTTATATTTTCATCCAAGCTTGGAAATTTCATCATGCATGCATTTTCAAACCATGTCCATATTTACTATTTTGATTTCCCCCAGGAAATGTTATTATTGCAGTTAGTGTCAAGGGGTACATCCAGTTTTTAAACATTGTTGACGTCAGAAAGGGCATCCACTTGTAAATCCATTGTTTAAAAAAGAATTCATGTGCGCGTGTGTGTAAAGTGGAAGGTTCTTTAATATGCCATAAATCTATGACATGGGACAGCCCTCTTCACTCCCCCCTCCAAAGGAAGGCATACTGAGGTATTTTAACACTCTTAAAAATCCAACAACTTCAGTCATTATTGAACCCACAATCTTGGACATAAAGGCTCAGCATGCTACCAACTACACTACCAAAAACCGCCATTTAACATATTTACAACATTAATTTGTTTTGTTGTTTTGTTTGTTTTCAAATTTCTGCAGTTACAATTTATTATACTACTCTCCTCATGATTTTAAAGTCAGGAAGACCATCCAGCTGTAAATCGTTGGTTGCGCTCTGCTGACTCGGTAAACACGTGGGTTCGAGCCCCAGCGTCGGCCGTCCTTGAAATGGTTTTCCGTGGTTTTCCCATTTTCAACTCCAGGCAAATGCTGGGATGATAACTTCTAACAGGCCACGGCGGCATCCTTCCACAACCTCGACCAGTTTCATTCACCATCATTCATTCCATCTCTTGTTAATTCCTATCATAAGGTTGTTGTTAGGAAGGGTGTCCCAACATGAAAACCGTCCACCGAAGAAGACATCTGTCACATCTTATCCCCAACCTCGTTCGAAGACAGGAATAATAACAGGTAGAAATATATTCTTATATAACCAAAGCACACATGTTTGCAATTTAAAAATACCGTATACAGTTTGACTACTTAGTATTGTACCCGTTCGTCCTGGGGATGCGATGACCCATCTGCTATAACATCACATCCCTGGAGTTCCAGGACAGAGCGGAGTTAAATGAACCTCTAGTCAAATAAGGAATGTGTCGGAAATTCAGTTGAATTCATGAAAAAGCAGTGGGTTTCACGAGACAAAGTATCTCTAGGGTCGTTACGGGCTTAAGTTAATAAAAAATAATTCAAATATAAATGGGCGCCATCAACTGAATTCCTAGCAAAACCACTTCCTTTCCGGATAAGCCTTACTCAAGACAAGGAAAGAAAAAGGAACATCACACCATCATCAGATCACAACTAAGATAAAAACAAATTTATTTTACTTTGATAGTCAGACAGACATTTTAAATATAATTCCTACCTAAGAGTATGGTCGAATGCAAAGTTAAATTGTCCAAAAATCGAACCATCTCCTTTCTAATGCAAAATTAATTTTATCCACATAACAAGAAAAATGTATAAAGTTCTCTTGGGTTCTCAGGATCACTGTCGCACTATGTCTTTCGTCACTGACATTTGTGAAGCCTGAGACCTAATTCTCTTTAATTTAACATCAATGTGGATTTAATTAAGTTACTAATCTGCCTAAACATACACATATAATAATCACTCATGTTAAATATCACATAAATTATGGTTTGCATGGTATAATTTGAACGTAGAACATGTTAATCTAATGTTCCTAAACATTTACTAATTAATTTACATTATTTACATCGTCATTAATCTCTTATCTGTGAATTACAGAAAATTCAAATTCTCATTGGTCATCCTCATCATTATTATCAAAATTAAATATTTCTCACATTAATTCTCACTTCAAAATTCCAAATATTCCTGTCAGAATCGTTAATTCATCACCATTACATCATTTAAATTCACATTTCAAGTTGCAATTCCTTCGAATTATCTCTCAATTAAATTTATTTAATTGCATATAAATTCATTAATCATCAGCTTCTTTAATTAATCATCACCTTCTAATTCAGTTATTCATCATCATTACAATCGTCTAATAATTCATTTCAATCAGTTTAATTAATTCAATCTTTAATTCATCCACTTATTTAATTCATCGATTTATTTCAAAATTTAATTTATCAACTTATTTAAATTTCAATCATCTGATTATTTAGTTTTATTATTTCATCTAGTCATTCTAATTTTTATTTCATTAGGTCAGATCGTTAACATGCTTAAATCTCAGATTATTATTTCATTAATTATTATTTTCAGAAAATCTTGTATTATCAACTTCATTTATTTGTTTAATTTCCTAACAAATTGTTTAATAAGGTTTATAGAACGTTGTCTCACAGTTTTATTACTTCCAAGTTATATCTCGTATTTAATTATCATGCCAAAAATATTATTGTCTCCACGACATCACGTTGGATCTAACTATCCACAACGACATTATATTTCTTCAATATTCCAAATATCACATTTGAATATAAGAATTGCTACAAAAACTCCATAAATATTCAGCACATACAGCATGAATCTCAACAAATACGCTAGACTGGGTATGACGACCTCATGTCCGCTTCAAAATACATTATCAACGTTGCAACTATCAAATGGCAAATTCCACAAAATGCCTATCACAAACTTCATTTAACCACGTTGCATGATCTACAAAAATATATAAATGGCTTCAAATTATTAACGCACATAATCTCCAATGACTGTAATTACTCTGATCACATCTAGACAACTTCTTAAACAATTGGAAAAACATTACTTCAGTAATTTATGATCTGCTTTCAAATAGCATAAATTCTCTTTTACAAGTTTCATAATTCACATCGTAGAAAAACACCAATGTGCTATAATCTCTCACATCAAAATCTGCAATACTGATCTGCCTTAAAATAATTATGACCATTAATGATTAATCTTACAAGATTAAATTACTTTAAATCCTTCTCAAAGGTATCAAACACAATTATAAAAATCATCAAAGCATCAGCTGTAACAGCTGTTAAATTGAAAATACTCTCAAAAGAGTATAGCAACAAAATATTGGATTGGCAAACAAGAATTACTAAATGCAATCCTGTTGACATTTATCGTTACTTTATTTAACAAAATTTCGACTGATATGTGACTAGTAGTTCCTTGTTTAATTCACTTACATCTCGTGTACATTCGGATGATAAAATGAGTTCCTCAATGGCGAGTAAGATGTGTAACCACCGTGCAATCGTATAAATACGAAGGACCTCGCCCCGTCGACTTGGATGATAGTTCCCTGAACGGTGGGTAAGGTGAGTAGCCACCATACAATCGTATAAATACGAAGGACCCCACCTCGTAGGCTATATGAGTGAATGTACTAGAAAGGAATCAACAAGTTTCTAGTTGTCATATAAAAGCGACGTTCATTCACTAAAGTGAATAACTTCTTAATATCTCCAAACAATCCAATGGAAAAAAATCCCTACTGATGAATAATACACACTCGCTAGTATGCAATGAACTGACGAAGTAGTTTCTGATAATCAATTGCAGATCACGAGTTCGAAATACTCGTTACTCAAAAAAAAACTATCCATGAAAAATATCCTAGCTGGAAAAATGTCTATAAGATCAAACATCTTCTTAATAAAGTCAAACAACGGTGAGAATATCGAATAATGATGCCTGCCATATCATATGGTCACTCCATATTCTAGCAAATTCGAAGTATATAAATTCAAACCATGTCTTAATAATCAAATCACTCCTATTAGAAAAATATACATGTGTGCCCAGTATTCATGAAAATAATCGTATCAGGTAGATAGAACTCTTACAATACCTTTCATTATCAGTTGTAATATAATTTCCAAGATCGTCGATTTTCCCTACCTAAAGATTTCTCGTAAGATCGGCGTGAATATCATTTCATCCATGAAATGACGATTTCCTTCGAAATCCCAAGCGAATCAGCTGTTGGACTCCTCTCGTCAGGAACCGAATCCATCGCTCTGTGGTGCCATCTTGTCTCTATTCACGTTTACTCGATCATGTTGAACCTCGGATTACCCATAGCGGATATCGTCCAACTCCTTCTCGAAAAGTTCATGGAAACAGCGGACCCCCTACTCTTCTTCTAATATACGCCACTGTTCCGATAAATGTTCAGTTTGAGAATTGTAAGTCCTCCCTCAACTTACTGCAAAGTTCTACTTGAGTAAAATAAAAATTTTACTAGATAGTGTTCATGATTACGATACACCCTGTATCTGTCTGTAATATGTAATCCATGAAAATTGTATAAGATAAAAATCTTATAAATGCACGCTGTAATGTTCATCAGAGCCTATGCTAAACATTCAGTTTACTTGGAATAGTAAAAAGTCGCTTTGAATGTATTATATAACAGCATGGTTATAAGGTTATATGTGAAAGCCTGTGTTCGAACAGCGTCGAAATGAAGCTTGAAATAAAGTCTTCATATGCGATCAGTGTGGTTTTGAAATACCCCGGCTATCCACAATTGTCTTCTCGGCTAGGTCGCCTGTATCAATGACCCGCTCGGCCTCTGTTGCTCGGTGATGCGAGAAATGTCGCCTACACTTGCCGTGACGGTTTACGTGTGCTGCGTGACCTTCAATGCCCGTCTCGCTGTGCTATAGAGCTGCTCTGTACTGCTCGTCTCATAGAGCCCAACTGAACTGCTTAGCGCTGTGTTCCAGCTTATGAGCTCCGTGCGGCACGTGGCTAATTCTCCCCACCACGGTGCTCCTACGTCACGAAGATAGTCTCGAACCCGACTCCTCTCGGCTGTTCTGTTATACAATAACTTATTTCCATAAAATTATTTCCACATATAATGCATGTCATATATACTCTTCTAAGTTGTTTTAACTTATTATAATCCCATATATATTTCAATAAAGCTTCACATCTTTATTAATAATTCTATCTTCTCACAGATTTCAATGCCTCCTTGATTCTTGACCTCCTACGTCATCTTGGCTTTCTTCTTGACGCGATCGATGCGCTATCTTGTCGGCTTGCTTTCCAAAACCTCAACTACAGCTTAATGTCAGCTGGCGTAGCCGATAGCCTAAAATAGGTATCGGGTACATCTCTCCCGTACATCTCCTTTTTTTTATCAGGATTGAGAAAAAAAAATACACTCTCAGGCATTCAATATATTATACATGTACACGATAGCTCTACAATTTCCTTTACTCAGCATGATGGTATTTCCTGATGCTAGCTGCATTAAAAGTTCCTACAACTTCATCGGTATCCATTCTGACAATTTTATAGCTATTATTCTGGTATGTTTGTTCAATACGGAACGGTCCAGCGTACAATGGAGCGAATTTATGGTAGATCTTCAGCTGTAGGTTCGAAGTGACTGGCTTCCTAATCAGCACCTCATCATTTTCTTGAAATGGCTCGTGGAACCTCCTTCCTGCCTGTCTCCTGGCTCTCTTCTCCGCCTGTCTTCTGAGCCTCTCTCCTGCCATCTCGACTCTTCTTTCTTGTGTGGGTTGAGGATCTGCTGGTGCCCTCACGACTCTATCCCATGGTCTATCCGGTTTCAATCCATGATGAAGCATGGACGGAATCTGTCCTGTGCTTTCATGTACTGTGGAATTCAAGCATTGGCTAATGATGGGTATCACTTCCATCCATCTATGGTGTTGCCTTGACACATATAAGCGACACAGCTTACTTATCTCCGGCATAATTCTTTCGGCGGGATTTCCCTCAGGATACCGTACAGAATTAAACACATGCCTGATTCCTAAACGTTCCATAGCAGTAGAAAATTCCATGCTAGTAAATTGCGATCCATGGTCACTCAACAAAACTTCAGGTTTCCCCATGCTCGGAATAACTGTTTTCTCAAGTCGATTTATTACGTACTTGGACGTAGCTTTCTGTATAGGGCATAGAGATACGTACTTCGAAAATACATCGACTGTTACTAAAACGAATTGATTGCCTTTCGTCGAACGAGGAATCGGACCAAAAATGTCCGTCGCGAAAAGTTCTCTTGGCTTGCTGGGTAATATTGATCTGGGAATTTCTTTCATTAACTTAGATGAGTATTTACTTCGCTGACAACTGTCACAGGTCTTTATGACGTCGCGAATCGTTTGTCCCATTTGTTTCCAAACAAAAGTTTCTTGAGCGAGAGCCAAAGTCTTGTCTACACCTACATGAGCTGCAGTTCGGTGTATCATCCAAATAACTGGTTTGACAAGCTTGGGTGGGATCACTACTCTAAGTCTAGTATGATCCTGGTCAATATATTGGCATATAACACCTCCCATAATATGATGTCTTCTAGCCTCTATCTCAGTTCTTTGAAAATCTGGATCAGTGTTATCCATCCTACGTGTCAGAAAACGGTAAATTCTTCGCAAAGGTGCATATCTCTTCTGAGTTTGCGATAACAACTTCAACTTTTCTAGAGTACCACTATCCTCTTGAATCAAATTTATATGGTTGACTATTACTTCTTCACAAGGGTTTCTGCTCAGCACATCTGCTAACAGATTTAACTTCCCCGGTCTATGTACAACAGTTGGGTTAAATTGCTGTAAGAACAGAGCCCATCTGGTGATGCGGTCACTCGCTAAGTCTGTCTTCATAATAAATTGGAGGGCTTTATGATCCGTGATCACTGTTATGTCATGTCCAAACAACACCTTCTTCCACGTTTTGAGAGCATGAACCACTGCTAATGCCTCTAACTCAGTTGCATAGTAATTCTTCTCACAATTCCTAAGCTTGCGACTGGTGAAAGCTAAATATCTATGTTTCTTGTCATCATCCAGCTGATATAGGATTCCACTAATACCTATTTTGGATGCGTCTGTCTCTACAAAAAATCGTCTTGTAAAATCAGGATACTCAAGCTTGACATTTTGGATTAGCATTTTCTTGGCCGCTAAAAACGCTTGATTGCATCTATCGTCCCATTTCCATCGATTTCCCTTCCTTAATAAATCCTGCAGAGGTGCCATTGTCTCAGTATATCCAGGACAATGTGTTGAAAAGAACTGACACATGCCTAAAAACTGCCGTACCTCTTTAATCTTTCGTGGTGTTGGAAACTCTGAAATTGCCATTATCTTCTTTGGATTGGGCCTATAACCATCTCCATCGATTCTATGTCCAAGAAATTCAATTTCTTCATGAAAGAATTGACATTTATTGAAGTTCACCTTGAAGTTCGTTCTTCTAAGATCTTCAAAAAGCATTTGAAGGTGTCTGATCTGTTCTTCCGCTGTCTCAGACGCTATAATCAGGTCATCAATATAGCTTACCACATGCTCTTTAACTGCATCTGACAAATTTTGATCTAGTGCTCGGATCATCACCGGACCACTATTTTTCACACCAAAAGGTAATATATTGAATACATATGTTTTATGGTCAAACAAGAACCCTGTGTACTGTTTGCACTCTTCTGCTAGCTCAACATGATAATATGAACTAGTCAGATCGATTGTCGAGAAGACACTCTTTCCTCTAAATCGGCGTAACAATTCACGAATAACAGGTGGTCTATCGTGTTCAGGAAGAACTCTTTCGTTAAGGGATCTGGCATCTAGACATATCCTCAGCTTACCGTTAGGTTTCTTGACAACAGCTAAAGGATTCAAATAAGCAGTTGGCATTTTCTTAATTATTCCATCTGTTTCCATGTCGCTTATCATTATGCTAACTTCCTCCTTCCATTTATCCGGAATGGGATATAAATTTTTATGGTATGGTTTGTCATCCATCAACTTGATGCTGTATGTAAAATTTTCTATGAGACCTGGTTTGTCATTGAATATATCCTCATATTCTGAAATTACTTGATCAAACCGCCCCTTAATTTCTGGATTTATTTTACTAGTTATGCCAATTTTATCTTCTATAGACCTTTCAACGCTGCATACAATTTCATCCAATATATCCTCTCTAAAGAATGTCATCTCCGATTCTTGATTTTCCATAACCCCTTCTTGAAAGTACATGCGCCTACTCTGCATATTTATGATCAGGCCACTCTCACTTAGGAAATCCACTCCTAGGATCATGTCAAAATGTAGTTGACCCACTACTAGGAACATCTGTTCAAAACTTCTGGTTCCAATCCCGACATCTAAAAGTACCTGACTTTTACATTTCATACTCTTGTCTGGAATCACCCCTTGAATTTTGCTAACAACAGTTGGCAACATTGTAATTCTTCCTAATAATTTTAATTCATCCAGGCAACCTATGGATATCAAGCTCACCATAGCTCCTGTGTCTACAAGTGTCTTTATTTCTTTTCCCATGACTTCCACACTAATAACTGGCAATTCATGTCTATTTTCCCGTTGTACTATGTCTTCTTCCTCGATTAAATCCTCGTCCTTGACCTGATATGTTTCTACGATGACGATTGATTCCCAATGATTTTCATTTTCTTCTGGAGTTAATTTGACGTTTTTTTTTTTTCATTGCCACTCGTGCTGGCTCGATTGACATCTCTCATTGTCTCCTCGAGTGGTGCACTAGGCTGTCTATCCTCCTGTCTTGACCTTTCATGTCCACGATTATCCCTTCTGTCGTTAGGATCGTTTCTTCGGCCTTCCTGTCGGTCGTTTCCATTAAACTGTTGACCTTGGTTCCAATTATTCCTTCCCCGATATCTGTTATTATACCGATTTCTGTCCTGATACCTGGAATTTTGGTTATAATTCCTATACCGGCTATCTCTCGCTTCTTGATCGTATGGCCTTTCATATGGTCCTCTATATCGATCATTTCCTCTTGCGTTACGGATATTTCCTCGATTCCCATCGTTCCGTCGGTTTTCCCAGGAATCCCTTCTGTCCGTTTGAGCTGCATTGTCCACGACTACCGCGTTTACTTCTTGCGTGTTTCTGTTGTCGTTCCTATTACTTCTCGGTGTAACCTGTGCGCTCGTATAATCCAATCTCCGCAAAATATCATCATAATGTTCCAGCGTATTGGCTCCCGATGCTATCAAAGATCGCTGTACCTCTATCGGTAACTGTCGCGCTATAGCTTGCAAAAGCTCTTCTTCTGGCAATGGAGGAATAAGGAACTGTAATTTAGCCAGTTGTGACGTGAAGTAGTTGGCGTAATGCGTCGGATGTGACGTAGAATAGCGTTTAGAGTACATCTCCGCTCTTACGTTGAGTTGATCCTCGGCACTCCAGAATCTCCTCAAGAAAGCCATGGCAAATTGCTCCATGTTCGCAAAGTTGCTTCTGAACGCTCTAAACCACGTAAGTGCAGATCCATCTAAGGCGCGTTCTACTATCCTTAGCTCTCTTTCTTTGGCTACCCTGTGTTCCGCCATGTAGTCTCGAATATCTCGCAGAAATTCTACTGGTGTAACTCCTGTATTTCCCGAAAACTTTCTCGGTTTGTCATCTAGGTTCCTTATAATTGTGACTGGACCTGAGTATCGTTCACTTGGACTCGACGTACTCCTACTCGAACTTGGATTCTCCTGAGGGGTTGAACTGACCCTTTCGAATGTCACATTCGGTTGCATTTGACGGTCTTCTACCATGCTCGTGTCTTGATTCGTCATACTGCGGTCTATCGCTGTTTGATTTATCAATGTTTCCCCTGATGTCACATTATGACTGGTGAAACTGTTAACTATGGATTCTAGTTTAGTCATCCTGTCTTCTGCTAATCTCTTGACCTGAGTCTTCAACTCATCTAACGATGTAACATCCTGCGTCTTGTTACTTTCGTCTAGATCGTTCCTCAACTTGTCAATCTTTCCTTCGCACGTGTTCTTCACTAACGCGACTTGTTCTTTCAACAGATCAACATCTGTTCTAAATAGTGTTGAATCTAATTTCATCGCTTCCTTGCTTTCCGTAAACCTAACTTCTAAGTTTGCCATACCTGCGATTAATTTTTCATCTAACCCGTCACGTTTCTCTTTTGCTTCGGCATCGACCTCATTATATCGTTCCTCAACAATTGCTCCGACTCTATTTTTAAATAAAGTTAAGTTTTCGTTAACCTTTTGCTCTATATCGTCGTCTATCTTTCTAATATCCTTCTGCAATTGATTTTCTAACGACTTTATATTAGAATTGACCTCTCCCAAGACTTCATCTTTAATGGTCCCAATTACTGTCTTCAAATCTTTTATTTCGTTACCTAGATTCGTTTCTAGACTCTTAATCTTAGTCTCGAAAGATACTTCGGTAGACCAATCTTGAATTTTTCCTACATCTGCCACTAAACCATCGATGTCGAATCTCAACTTCGATACATCTGACTTAATGTCTTTCTGTATGGTCATAACGTCTGTTCTTAAAGTAAAAATATTTTCTTCCCCTCTATTTTCCAACTCGATAATATTTTTCCTTAATATCTGAACATTTTCCTCTCCTTTCATGTTTACTGCAATGATGTCTAATTGTAAAGTTTTCAACATCTCATTGTTCTTCAAAGTTAAACTATTCTCTAATCTGGTTAACTTATTTTCTAATTCAGTATTAGTTTCTTCACTACGAGACTGTAATTTCTCTTCCAACGATTTGAAATTGTCCTCACTATTTGACTGTAATTTCTTTTCTAATGATTTAAAATTGTCTTCACTATTTGACTGTAACCTAGTCTCTAACGATTTTAAATTATCTTCACTAGTTGACTGCAATAATTTCAAATTTTCTTCAGTACTGGATTGTGATGCTTGTACATTCTCTTTACATTTAGCTTCTAATCTAGCTTCTGACTTATTAATTTGTTCTTTAACTTCAGTTTCCATCTTAGAAATGGTTTCTGCAATTCCAGACATACCCGTCTGTAACTCTCCTAACACCTTCGCTAAATCCTCTGGCAACATAATTATATTTCAATATAGAATTATATAGAGACGTTAGACAACAACACATCACAATGTCTCAATTCCTGCATTCACTTGGGTATAGGGAAAAATATCTTATAACTAACATGATATTACTAATACGATTAACATGAACACTGGATTGGGCACACAAGTACATTGTCTGACTAAGTATAATAAATTTTGTAACACACTTAAATGAACTTGAGATCAATCTCTCAGTAATCTAAATCTGATGTGATTCCATCGAATTAACAAAATCGAAAAGCCCCACTAGTTGGATAAAGCCAATTCTCCCTCTCTCTGTACCCGTTCGTCCTGGCGATGCGATGACCCATCTGCTATAACATCACATCCCTGGAGTTCCAGGACAGAGCGGAGTTAAATGAACCTCTAGTCAAATAAGGAATGTGTCGGAAATTCAGTTGAATTCATGAAAAAGCAGTGGGTTTCACGAGACAAAGTATCTCTAGGGTCGTTACGGGCTTAAGTTAATAAAAAATAATTCAAATATAAATGGGCGCCATCAACTGAATTCCTAGCAAAACCACTTCCTTTCCGGATAAGCCTTACTCAAGACAAGGAAAGAAAAAGGAACATCACACCATCATCAGATCACAACTAAGATAAAAACAAATTTATTTTACTTTGATAGTCAGACAGACATTTTAAATATAATTCCTACCTAAGAGTATGGTCGAATGCAAAGTTAAATTGTCCAAAAATCGAACCATCTCCTTTCTAATGCAAAATTAATTTTATCCACATAACAAGAAAAATGTATAAAGTTCTCATGGGTTCTCAGGATCACTGTCGCACTATGTCTTTCGTCACTGACATTTGTGAAGCCTGAGACCTAATTCTCTTTAATTTAACATCAATGTGGATTTAATTAAGTTACTAATCTGCCTAAACATACACATATAATAATCACTCATGTTAAATATCACATAAATTATGGTTTGCATGGTATAATTTGAACGTAGAACATGTTAATCTAATGTTCCTAAACATTTACTAATTAATTTACATTATTTACATCGTCATTAATCTCTTATCTGTGAATTACAGAAAATTCAAATTCTCATTGGTCATCCTCATCATTATTATCAAAATTAAATATTTCTCACATTAATTCTCACTTCAAAATTCCAAATATTCCTGTCAGAATCGTTAATTCATCACCATTACATCATTTAAATTCACATTTCAAGTTGCAATTCCTTCGAATTATCTCTCAATTAAATTTATTTAATTGCATATAAATTCATTAATCATCAGCTTCTTTAATTAATCATCACCTTCTAATTCAGTTATTCATCATCATTACAATCGTCTAATAATTCATTTCAATCAGTTTAATTAATTCAATCTTTAATTCATCCACAATCATCTGATTATTTAGTTTTATTATTTCATCTAGTCATTCTGATTTTTATTTCATTAGGTCAGATCGTTAACATGCTTAAATCTCAGATTATTATTTCATTAATTATTATTTTCAGAAAATCTTGTATTATCAACTTCATTTATTTGTTTAATTTCCTAACAAATTGTTTAATAAGGTTTATAGAACGTTGTCTTACAGTTTTATTACTTCCAAGTTATATCTCGTATTTAATTATCATGCCAAAAATATTATTGTCTCCACGACATCACGTTGGATCTAACTATCCACAACGACATTATATTTCTTCAATATTCCAAATATCACATTTGAATATAAGAATTGCTACAAAAACTCCATAAATATTCAGCACATACAGCATGAATCTCAACAAATACGCTAGACTGGGTATGACGACCTCATGTCCGCTTCAAAATACATTATCAACGTTGCAACTATCAAATGGCAAATTCCACAAAATGCCTATCACAAACTTCATTTAACCACGTTGCATGATCTACAAAAATATATAAATGGCTTCAAATTATTAACGCACATAATCTCCAATGACTGTAATTACTCTGATCACATCTAGACAACTTCTTAAACAATTGGAAAAACATTACTTCAGTAATTTATGATCTGCTTTCAAATAGCATAAATTCTCTTTTACAAGTTTCATAATTCACATCGTAGAAAAACACCAATGTGCTATAATCTCTCACATCAAAATCTGCAATACTGATCTGCCTTAAAATAATTATGACCATTAATGATTAATCTTACAAGATTAAATTACTTTAAATCCTTCTCAAAGGTATCAAACACAATTATAAAAATCATCAAAGCATCAGCTGTAACAGCTGTTAAATTGAAAATACTCTCAAAAGAGTATAGCAACAAAATATTGGATTGGCAAACAAGAATTACTAAATGCAATCCTGTTGACATTTATCGTTACTTTATTTAACAAAATTTCGACTGATATGTGACTAGTAGTTCCTTGTTTAATTCACTTACATCTCGTGTACATTCGGATGATAAAATGAGTTCCTCAATGGCGAGTAAGATGTGTAACCACCGTGCAATCGTATAAATACGAAGGACCTCGCCCCGTCGACTTGGATGATAGTTCCCTGAACGGTGGGTAAGGTGAGTAGCCACCATACAATCGTATAAATACGAAGGACCCCACCTCGTAGGCTATATGAGTGAATGTACTAGAAAGGAATCAACAAGTTTCTAGTTGTCATATAAAAGCGACGTTCATTCACTAAAGTGAATAACTTCTTAATATCTCCAAACAATCCAATGGAAAAAAATCCCTACTGATGAATAATACACACTCGCTAGTATGCAATGAACTGACGAAGTAGTTTCTGATAATCAATTGCAGATCACGAGTTCGAAATACTCGTTACTCAAAAAAAAACTATCCATGAAAAATATCCTAGCTGGAAAAATGTCTATAAGATCAAACATCTTCTTAATAAAGTCAAACAACGGTGAGAATATCGAATAATGATGCCTGCCATATCATATGGTCACTCCATATTCTAGCAAATTCGAAGTATATAAATTCAAACCATGTCTTAATAATCAAATCACTCCTATTAGAAAAATATACATGTGTGCCCAGTATTCATGAAAATAATCGTATCAGGTAGATAGAACTCTTACAATACCTTTCATTATCAGTTGTAATATAATTTCCAAGATCGTCGATTTTCCCTACCTAAAGATTTCTCGTAAGATCGGCGTGAATATCATTTCATCCATGAAATGACGATTTCCTTCGAAATCCCAAGCGAATCAGCTGTTGGACTCCTCTCGTCAGGAACCGAATCCATCGCTCTGTGGTGCCATCTTGTCTCTATTCACGTTTACTCGATCATGTTGAACCTCGGATTACCCATAGCGGATATCGTCCAACTCCTTCTCGAAAAGTTCATGGAAACAGCGGACCCCCTACTCTTCTTCTAATATACGCCACTGTTCCGATAAATGTTCAGTTTGAGAATTGTAAGTCCTCCCTCAACTTACTGCAAAGTTCTACTTGAGTAAAATAAAAATTTTACTAGATAGTGTTCATGATTACGATACACCCTGTATCTGTCTGTAATATGTAATCCATGAAAATTGTATAAGATAAAAATCTTATAAATGCACGCTGTAATGTTCATCAGAGCCTATGCTAAACATTCAGTTTACTTGGAATAGTAAAAAGTCGCTTTGAATGTATTATATAACAGCATGGTTATAAGGTTATATGTGAAAGCCTGTGTTCGAACAGCGTCGAAATGAAGCTTGAAATAAAGTCTTCATATGCGATCAGTGTGGTTTTGAAATACCCCGGCTATCCACAATTGTCTTCTCGGCTAGGTCGCCTGTATCAATGACCCGCTCGGCCTCTGTTGCTCGGTGATGCGAGAAATGTCGCCTACACTTGCCGTGACGGTTTACGTGTGCTGCGTGACCTTCAATGCCCGTCTCGCTGTGCTATAGAGCTGCTCTGTACTGCTCGTCTCATAGAGCCCAACTGAACTGCTTAGCGCTGTGTTCCAGCTTATGAGCTCCGTGCGGCACGTGGCTAATTCTCCCCACCACGGTGCTCCTACGTCACGAAGATAGTCTCGAACCCGACTCCTCTCGGCTGTTCTGTTATACAATAACTTATTTCCATAAAATTATTTCCACATATAATGCATGTCATATATACTCTTCTAAGTTGTTTTAACTTATTATAATCCCATATATATTTCAATAAAGCTTCACATCTTTATTAATAATTCTATCTTCTCACAGATTTCAATGCCTCCTTGATTCTTGACCTCCTACGTCATCTTGGCTTTCTTCTTGACGCGATCGATGCGCTATCTTGTCGGCTTGCTTTCCAAAACCTCAACTACAGCTTAATGTCAGCTGGCGTAGCCGATAGCCTAAAATAGGTATCGGGTACAGTATGCACATTACATCTTTGGAACAAACAACTTTCTTGTTCTCTCCGTTTGGCTTTAGTAACCGGGCTAAATTATTGCAATCTATTCAATTTAGTGGGCTATTGTGTCACTGGTTATTTTGCAGACAAACAAAATTTATTGCAATCTGTCTAGTTAATGGATACATTGTTCAGTCAAAACCTGTTGCTTCACTCCAATGCTGAATATAATTGCCTTTTGATTGAGACGACAATATTAGATCAACCAAACAATCTCGCTAATCAGCTATTGTCAAGAAGGTGCTCAATTTCCTTGGTATTACTTGGTTATGACAGTATAATTTATTCACACATTGCAATCATAATGAAGTGTTATTTAACATAGTGGTACATCAGCCAAAATGTGTAAAAAAAATTATGGACTATAAAATCATCAGCTCCGTTCACCCATGCATGATTTAATTTGAACAATAGTCAGTATAATTGGAGTAGAAGTTTACCACACAAGGGCAGGATACAACCAAAATTCCAATTAAAACAATACAGTCATCAGATTCTTATACTTTTCATTTGTTTAATAACCTGTGTGCTTGTGTTTCTCTGTTGCTTAATTTTTTATGAATAACCTGTTTAATTGTAATAGCATTTCTGTAGAATCTTGTCACACAAGGCTTTCTTTTTTTAAATTACTTTTTAATCCAAATCTCAATCCTGTGGCTTGATAGACTAGAAGAGCGGCTTCAGTGGCGTAGTTGGTAGCATGCTGAACACCTGTGCCCAAGATAGCAGGGTTCAAACCCAACCGAAGTCGTTGGATTTTTTAAGAGTGTTAAACTTCCTTCAGTATACCTTCCTTTGGAGGGGGAGTAAAGCCGACGGTCCCATATATTCAATTTATAACTTGTAAAAAATCCGCTCACAGACTAAATTTGTGTGAAGCTAAATTGGTGGGTTAGATTTTGTCGGAACGCTCCATCCAAGTTCCAACGTTCACCACTAGGTACCATTGATGTCTGGTAGCAAAAGTAGGAACTACTTGAAATTGAATGGAAGTTATATCTCACCCTAAGGGTGTCCGCTAGTAGTAGCTTCAGACTCAGGCGAGTCAAACAGGTCCATGGACACTCCCAGCACTAAAAGCCATGCTCAAAGTTCCAACGTTCACCACTAGGTATCGTTGATATCTGGTAGCGAAATTTGGAACTACTTGAAATTGAGCGGAACTTGTAGCTCACCCTAGCTAGAAGCAGCTACAGACTCAGGCGAGCCGAACTTGTTCTCCTACACTCCCATTACTAAAAGCCATACAATAAATAGACAATAATAATAAAACACAAATTGTTTGTTCTTTTTTCTAGATTCGGAAATCATCCCCATTCATGATTGTTTACCCATCGTTCATAAGTCCACCCGTCCATAACTTACGGTACAACCCGTTGTCAATCTCAGGGGTTGGTCAACCCCTCCTTTGACAAAATGTAAAAAATTCGCTCACAGACTAAACTTGTGTGAAGCTAAATTGCTAGGTTAGATTTTTCATAACGCTCTATCTAAATTCCAACGTTCACCACTAGGTATCATTGATATCTGGTAGCAAAAGTTGGAACTACTTGAAATTGAATGGAACTTATAACTCACCCTAAGGGTGTCCGCTAGAAGCAGCTACAGACTCAGGCGTGTCAAACATGTCCTTGGACACTCCCAGCACTAAAAGCCATACTTAAAGTTCCAACGTTCACCACTAGGTACTATTGATATCTGGTAGCGAAAGTTGGAACTACTTGAAATTGAACGGAACTTGTAGCTCAACCTAAGGGTGTTCGGAGGAAGCAGCTACAGACTCAGGCGAGTCAAACATGTCCTTGGACTCTCCCAGCACTAAAAGTCGTACTCAAAGTTCCAACGTTCACCACTAGGTATTAGTGATATCCGATAGCGAAAGTTGGAACTACTTAAAATTGAACGGAACTTGTAGCTCACCCTAAGGGTATCCGCTAGAAGCAGCTACAGACTCAGGAGAGCCGAACTAGTTCTCTTACACTCCCAGCACTAAAAGCCATACAATAAATAAATTGACAAGAATTATAAAACACTGTTTTGCACTGTCTATAATACAAATTTTTTGTTCTTTTTTTAGATTCGGAAATCATCTCCATTCATGATTGTTTACCCATCGTTCATAAGTCCACCCGTCCATAACCTACGGTACAAGCCGTTGTCAATCTCAGGGGTTAGTCAACCCCTCCTGTGACAACATGTGAACAAATCCGCTCACAGGCTAAACTTGTGTGAAGCTAAAATGTTAGGTTAGATTTTGTCGGAACGCTCTATCCAAGTTCCAACGTTCACCACTAGGTACCATTGATATCTGGTAGTAAAAGTTGGAACTATTTGAAGTTGAATGGAACTTGTAGCTCACCCTAAGGGTCTTCGCTGGAAGCAGCTACAGACTCAGGCGAGCCGAACTAGTTCTCCCACACTCCCAGCACTAAAAAGCCATACAATAAATAAGTATACAAGAATTATAAAACACTTTTTTGCACTGTCTATAATACAAATTGTTTGTTATTTTGTCTTGATTCGGAAATGATCCACTGATAACAAATTTGTTTGCGGCGATATTGCTAGCAATGGAGGATCATGAGGAAGAAGATGCTGATGAAGATGGTGAAGGAGGTGAAGGAAGTGCTGGTCAAGGAACGGTGAACGAAGACAATAAAAGAATTAAACAAATAAATTTACTTTTATTTTGATTCTTATTTTAATTATGTTTACATTCCGCCCAACTTGCACACCAGGGTACAACAACCACCATCCACCGGCCGACTATCCATCTCCATTCATGAATGTTTGCCCATCGTTCATAAGTCCACCCGTCCATAACCTACGGTACAACCCGTTGTCAATCTCAGGGGTTAATCAACCCCTCCTGTGACGTCACACTCACACCGGTTGACCGTTCAAATCTGATTATTCTGACACATGAATGTAAGCCATTCAAATCTACCGGGTCGGCACAAATGGAGAATCGGAATCCTTCGGCTGCACACTCGGAACCAATCGGCTACAAAGCAAAGCTATATAGCACAATTCATCGCCAGAGCAGACGATCAGTCCAGCAGACTGACTGGACCGGGGAGGGTCTCTCAAGCAGATCCTCATCTAACCCCCTTCCCCTCCCCTCACCCCTTTGTGTACCTTCCCGTTCAATGAACCCCACCTCCACCCCTACCCCCGGAACTTACTCCTACACCCCCTACCACCCATCACCTCTCTTCACCCTACACCCATGTCCCCAATCCGGTTCCGTAATCCTTCCAGGTTTGTTTACCTTCCGGGGTCCTGATGACCTTGAGGTTGGTGGACAACCTTGGGGTGAATGACCTCAAGTTCATTGACCCTGCCACTTCCCCCTCATTTCCATAAATAACTGTATTTGAGTGGTGAGACGTCTAGCTCCTCTACTGTTACTCAATTGTCTACCCGAGGCTGAGTGCACCCCGTTCCGGCCCTCACGTCAGTTCATAAAATCCCTGATGAGGCCGGGAACCGAATCTTGAATTTTTGAAAACAACTAAAGAACATTAGATTTCCATACACTAAGCTCTAAATAAAAATTCACTGTGTCAAGTTTCACTGCATTCGGATGATAAAATCACCAGGAAAGTCTTTTTATACATTTGATATTTGCGTGGTTGCCATGTATTGAGCCCGAGAAGCTCATTTGGGATGGATTTCTTTAGGATCATTAAAGGAGGAAATAAGGAACCTAATAAGGATAACTTTGACTTGAGTAGTGGAGATATGCTATTCTTTGAACTCTTTAATATCACCATTGGATAATTTTTTCACATAGTTGAAAATGTAAAGACTGGAAATTTATAGTTGAAGAGGCTATTTAGTTCGCGGATTTTTCGACTAGTGAAACGTATATTTTCACGCCACGAACATGTTTTGGCATAATACAGTTGCTCAACGTGGCGGAGTTGACTCTTGACTCCGGCAGTCTTGTCCGGAAGAGGCAGTACTTCTCTACTCGTTTCCTGCACAAGGCGGAGCAAATTTTGCTGTTATAGACAAAACGTGCTTTAATAATTATCGGAGTGTATCGCTTTATAGTTGCGAATTTAATACGTGCCGTAAGCACGGGAGAAGTCTAAAACTTTGCTAAAAGTGAACGAGAACAGTATTTTTGTGATTTTTTTTGACAATTGTCAACAGTGTAAACCTTGACAACGAGGCAATCCCATAGAGGTGCCGTAATTTTTCAACGAACTGAAAGTGCTTTGAAAGTTAGAATCAGTGAGGTGACGCTGAATGACCAGGGTGCAGAGTCTGTGGCCGACCAATTACCAATTTTTAAATCTGTCTGCAATTATAAGTGTAAAGCTAGTGCTTTATTTTCATATAACAGTCGAAACTGTACTTAGATTCAGTGCTATTATCATCATGGCATATCAAACCAATTACACGTGGTATAATCCCCAACTGGAGACCATGAGGACGATGGAGTAATTAAAACATGCTTTGGGGAGACCAATTTTGATGAGCCATGAGACGCAGAAAGAAGAAATACCTAAGCTCAGTTGAGCGGAACACATGGTCGCTTACCTCAATGGCAACCCTGCCAGAATAATGCTCTAACTAAATTCACCGAGTCCGTGAGTTGTGATTCATTCTCTGTAGAGGGTAGAGGCTCGTACAGTTGTTTGAGAGACCACCATATGCAAGATTTTATACAGGCAGGGAACATGTAGTTAGCCTAATTGGATCTTTATTCAACAGCTTTGATAACAGAACAGGTCATGCAGTGCTAATCGTCAATATTTCTTGTAAAAATCTAGCCAGGAGATAATTCCAGGAGAGGTCTAAGGAGGCCAAATGTGATTTTATAGTGGAGTATTTTTCATATCCAACTCTTTGAGAATCCATTTATTTTATCTGCAAGTGTACGTAGAGTATTCCATTTGAACGATATATTTTCTTAATTTAATTCCACAATGAACCTGTGGAATATCTTCACTCCGAGAGTTTTGGACTATTATAATGTTTGGAAGGTTTGAGCTAAGTCATGTATAAAATATTTAACAAACTCAGACGTATCATTTCCAAGTGCTGTGGAGAAACACACGGTTTTATCTTTCATTTAATACTACCATGAATATTTAGTTAAGATTCCAAGAGCTTTGGAACAGCTCATATAATATTACGATGAAGCAATGCTTTGATCGCTGCATTTGAATTTATTGAAGGGAATGAGAGTGTTATTTTACGTCTGTGTTTGTCACAGCTAACTTGATTTTTGAGCCTGTAAGATTTAAAGGCGGTGGACACGTGGTATTGCTGGTGTATTCTTGGAATACACAGTAAGAGAGAATATAATTTTTAATGCTCTTTGCATGTTCATTTTTTCCTTTTTTATCAAACACCAACAGCGATCTTCTAGTTTCTCTTTGGTGGTCATGTCTCTTATGTTCTTTGTGAGTCTGTTCTAGATATATATCTTCCATGACCCACCTAGCGTCATCTAGCAGCGAATCTCAGAAGCTCCTCAATTCTTCCCTGTACAAGAGGACTTACTTATCAATTTGGCCATCAGATCTCGTCACCATCGCCAGCTATCAACTCTTTGAAGACCATTCATCAAGAAAAACATTTATTTTTGTAAAGTTGTTTCATGTTCAAGTGCAACCTCTTTGTTCCTCCTCTCTCTCGCCCGCTTCCCCCTCTTCTCCCCTCCTCCTACTGCTCTTCTCTGCGCGCGCAGCCAGCTCGCTCAGTCACTTCAGTTCTACACTTCTTCGCGTCGTGAGCAACCGCTCACTCAATCTCTTAAGTGCACTCAACTTCTTGTTGGTCATGCCGTCTAGGCTAGTGCTTTTCTGCGTCTAGCAGCTCTCACTTGCACGTCGGCAGTTGACTCAGTCAGTCAAGGCTCAACTAGAGCCAGTCTCCTCAAATCAAGAGACACTCACTACATCTTACGCCATGTTGGCACATTAAGTTCATACGTCAAAGGGAACTTCACCTTCGCCATGCAACAAAGATAAGTACATACTTCAGGTTTTAACCTCATCTTCATCGGTTTTACTATCTTCATGCTTTTAACGATTAATTTATAGGCAGTGTGAGATATGTATTTGTGGCAATAATCATTCTTCGTTGGATTTTCCAAGTTGGGCTTCTGTCCAATTAAGCCAATCTTCGTGAAAAGCAGCATTTCTTATGCTTATTAAATGAGAGAGCTTCTCACAACGGGGTATATTATAGAATACCCACTGTCTATAAATATTAAGCTTGTTCCACCGCTGGAGTAACTTTGGCCCTATTCTTCCATTAGGATCGTTCTGGAACCTTCCAGAATCTGCACTTTATCTACAAGTCACGCCGTCATGTATCTTTCACTCACTTGTGGGAATGCCATTTCAAACTAAGGAATCTTCCTTATAAATCAATGCTCCACAGCCAATTTTCTTTCCTCCGTTGGATTTGCTCAAGCGTATTTAATGATAATCTACAACCTTTGAAACGGTAATTAGTGCCCCATGTTGGTAGCGACAATGTAGCAGTTTTGCTAGCCCACACTGTTGGGTGATAAATGTAACTGTTTACCTTTGCCTAAGCTATGTTGTATTAATGGGCGCCAAGACCTCAATGCAATGTTGAAATCTAAATTTGTATTTAACAACGTCTAGCTCTGGCAGAACACCTTCAAGACTCTATTCACTCAGATCGTGGTATGATTTGATCATTAACCCAACAAACAATTGTATCAGGAGAAGGAATTGGTCTATATCTAATGCTACCTACTGAAAGCAAAGATTGCATTGTAAAAGAAATGAATTTATTATATAAAACAAGTATAGCAAAATTAATAAGAAGAATAAGTACAAAATTTAAATTGGAGCGTTGTGATTTGAATATTACCGATAGAAAATTACGTGAAAACGGAGTCTGATAAATTGATTTTACTCTTATTTCCAAGCTATGAAGTTACTGAAATATGAAATATAAAACAAAGAAAAATGAGAGATTGCGTATTTCTGCGTCATTGGCGCTTACCACTGGAAATTGCCAAAGCATTTCCCTCGTTCTTGATGATGTTGTGAGCTTCCCACAATCTCCTGGACGTCGTCATCTCCGTCGGAATTTGATGATATTCTGGTAGATTAGATAATTCTATGGTCCGTACCTCGGACCCAAACACTCGTACAACCAAGTTTTACAAAAGTTCGTCGCTAACTCCACTGAACATCGGAGCGACACGCACTTGCGACCGTACACCTCAAGTATTTCACAGATAGTCCACGTCCCACGGAACATCGGAGCGACTCCCGCGTATATCCACACTCGGCAAGAACTACACAGATTCTTACTAACTCCACTGAACATCGGAGCGACACGCACACGCGCCCATACTCCTCAAGTATTTCACAGATAGTCCTCGTTTCACGGCGCGTCGAACGATATAACCACACGCCGGCTCCCCACTCTTCAGTCCCAACTAGCTTACGTCGTCTCCCCTGATTGGCTGACCCACCACGCGATCTTCTCCTCCTCCGGGTCATTACACTCGGCGGGAGGGTTCCGTTCCAACAATTCGTCTTTTCTAGACCTTGCGACCCAAGATTGCGTCATGCTTCTCGACAAGATTAAGCGTGTACTTGAAATCCCAGTGAGTCACGTCTCTCGATATACCCTAACTGACGAAAACTCCGTAAAATTCCGTAATCAGATAATTTTCTATGATATCGTCGTTCGTAATAATTTGCTGGATAGCGTTTTCTAAGACATAGAAAACCTATCTGAATGCTAATAATTTTTATAAAATGCTCCGAAAATACCTAAATAATAATTATAATAAATTAATAATAATAATAATAAATTAACATGAAAAATTCTCTTGGCTGAACAATTTGCCGCGTAAATAAATATAGAATGGCTTCCTACTGACTTATGCCAGTTGCATAAAACCCCTCGAAAAACACGTTACATATTCGCCTCGGATCATCGGATGATTTACCGTGACGACGGTCCATTATCCGATTATCCCAGGCACGTTAATAAACCCCATCCAAAATACATATTACATAAATGAAATCACCCTAAATTACAGATATATACACTCATATTTTTTCTTCACGCACTTTGCGTCAAAGTTTGTTGTCACGATGGATTGCACTTTGCAACCAGTCCAATGTTTTACATATGGAATAGTGTTCCACGGATATTTCCGCCTCTCAAATTTCTCTATGTTGGAGAAATAGACATAATTAATGTGTGAGCACTATGTATTTATGATGTCATACCACACGCATTGAAGGTGTTCTGATATATTTATATCACCATAGAACTTCCTAATTTCACTGGAGGTCCCCTCCTTATGGTGACATTTAATTCCACTTATCACTCAGCACACGATCACACTATTGTGGCAGCGCCTCGTGACCATAATACTTAATCTCTCTTTGAAGTAGATTAAATTAATATTGACTTCTGAAAAAAAACAGTAAATGTGCATTACATATAACACCAAATATTTCTGTGCCGTAATCGCCCTGTCTCGTTAAGTTCCCGTTAACCATATTCTACTTAATACTAGTTCTCAACACAGACCATTTCTCCTCACACAAATAATACCATTGTACATATTATCTTAAATTACACACTTACAAATCTTACATGGCGAGGCCGTAAACAGAAATCACGTGTGCTGATATGTATGAGTTTCATGAAGGACTGTCTCGCATTCTGATGGCCCATCTTTTATCTCGTGGACGCCTTAAGCTAACAAGCCCTATTCAAGCGCTCCCCCATCTCTTGGAGATAAATGGGAACCCATCAGCGCTGCCAAAATGGCCTTGGTGCATCGAGACAATTTAGTGCTCAACAGCATCCGACAATCCCATCATATTTCCCTGCACCTTAAAAACTCTCATTTACTTACATACTACCCCCCTGTGTGACTTCTGATACGCCTGCCTTAAGACCAGATCCTCCCACGCACCAAATACCACACTTACTCATTTGATAGGCTGGCTCGCCAGCTAAACACACTCACCTTATGACACATATTTTCGTAGACTATGTATATTATACGTCCCGTATAATCTGTTTCCCTCACTATTCTCCAGCACATATGCTGTTTTCCCAATACGTTTGGAAACTATAAATGTTTCTGCGTCACCTGCTTCCAACCTTGCAAGTGGCTCCCTTAAAATGAACGTCATCACGTTGCTCTACCTAGCATATTTCTCAGTGTCTGTAACGATGCCCTGTTGCTACTGTCCACACATGCACATATTAAAATACCGTCCTCTGCTTTAACCACAGGATAATCCCTACATAAATTAGTGTCCCTCGATAGCATGTCTGCAAGAATGTTATCTTTACCTTTAATATATTTTACTGTGAATTCGTATTCCTGCAGAGCAAGAATCCACCTACTAACTCTGTTAGAACTGAGTTTACAAGTCCTCATATACAGTAATGCATGGTGATCTGTGTGGATCTCAAATTTCCCCCCTACTAAATACATTCTAAATTTCCCTAAACTGAAAACAATACCTAAAAGCTCTAACTCAGTAATCGTGTATCTTTTCTCCGCTGCTGTCAGTCCTCGCGAGGCTAAAGATACAATGCACAGATTACCCTCATCATCTTTCTGACATAATACTCCAGCAATGCCTATATGTGAAGCATCTGTCATAACCACATATTCCTTATCTTTTAACGGATATTTCAGCACTACAGCTTTCTCAAAACCTTCCTTCAGCGCTCTAAAAGCCTGATCATGCTTAGACTCCCATCTCCACCGAGTCCCACTTTTAAGCAATTCCCTGAATGGTTCTACCAACCCTGAGTATTTAAGAACGAACCTCCTGAAAAAGTTGCAAATTCCCAGGTAAGTTTTTAACTGTTTAACATTCTGTGGCACCTCTGCGTTAAGTATCTTATTAACCCTACTTTCTTCTGGTGTTACACCTCTACTCGACACTCTATGACCTAAAAATGTCACTTCTGACTGACAGAATGACGACTTAGACAGCTTCAAAGTGAACCCTGCCTGATCTAACTTCTGAAAAACTATATTTAAATGACGTAGATGCTCCTCAAAACTGCGTGAACTAATTACCATATCATCTATGTAAATGGTTACAAACTCTCCTGTGTCATCCCCTAATGCGATGTTTAAAGCCCTAATTAAAGCTGCTGAACTACTCTTTAACCCATAAGGTGTTCTACAAAATTGATAAAGGTTATATTTATGACTAAAAGCTGTAAATGGTCTATCTTCGTACATAAGTGGCACTTGCCAAAAACTGGAACTCAAATCTACACAAGTGAAATACTTCTTCCCCTCAAATGTTTGCATTAATTCCTCTATTGACATAGATTTCAGCTGATCTGAACTAATTCTACTGTTAACCAAACGAGCGTCTAAACAAATACGAACAGTGCCGTCGGTCTTGGGTACCGTGATCAAAGAATTAACATATGGACTGTTAGAGTGCTCAATAATCCCATCTTCAAGCATCTGATTAATTTGTGCCTCAACTGCACTCTGATAAGCGAAAGGTACAGGATATCTATGTCCTGTGAATACTGACCTATCAATAACGTTCAATGAATGTGTATAGCAATTGGCCATACCAATGCGATCCTCAAAAACTCTCCTATTACACAATAACACATCATAGAGCCGAACACATTGTTCCACCTCTATATTACCCTGAAATGCAGCCTCACGTAACGAGTCCTCTAGACTTCCGTTCGTAATCACACTGCCCACAAAACATGGAGAACCCCGCTCTACGGCTGGCGATATCTCATTTAAAGTACAAATCACACCTACAATACTACTCCTCTGAATATGGTCATTGAACGCTACTTCTACTTCAGAATCTCCCCATTTAAATTTCAAACTCCCTACATCATAACATAAGTTACCAGACACTCTACTTAGCCACTCTGAACCCAAGATAACACTGAATACTAAATTTGGAATTACAAGGCAAATCTGCTTCTCTACATGATTATTAATTTTAATGTCTACTAAAACTTGCTTAGAAATTACTTTAGACCTCTTCCCAACAGCTGTGATAACAAAAGTGCTTTTAATTGGCATCTCCTCAAAATTTACTCCAGTTCCTTTCATTTTATCATAAAATGCACTACTTATGCAACTCTTCATACAACCACTATCAATTAAAACATCTGTGTACGCCTCGGACACGTTAAATTTAACTATGGGGCTCTTACTAACCACTTCCTGAATAATACCTTCATCATTTAGTTCATGTAATAATTAATTTCTTACATTTAGGTCATAGGGTTCCTGTATAATTGTATGGACAGGGCATGCTACAGACTGAGATTCTGACCTTACTTCGCAGCCTGGTTCGCGTTTAAAGAACCGTTACAGCTGGCCGTAGTACTAGTTACTACTGCACTGGTCTGGTTGTTCTGAGTTGTGTTGTCATTGTTTGGCTGTATATTACTACCACTAGGCTGTCCTCTTCCTTGACCCCTATTCTGGTTGTAATTATTGTCATTATAATTTCTCCCTTGATTTCCCCTGAAATCATTGTTTCTCCCTTGATTTCCCCTGTAATCATTGTTCCTCCCTTGATACTGATTACCATAGCCATTTCCTCTGTTCTGATTTAGCTGATTATTATTATTTCTATTTTGAGCATTGGCCCCTTCGCCACCGTTCCCTTGAACTTCCTGATGCCTGGCTTCATTAGGTCTATTATTATTATTACCCTGGTTCCTATTGAAATTGTCCTCATAACCCCCTCTCCCTAGTGCATCAAATGTGCTTAACAAATTTTCTACTTGTGATATAGTCTTTACATTCTGGATACAAGCAGCCTCCTTGATCCTATAGGGAAAGTGCCTAAGTAGCAACCTCACCACATCACTTTCCTCCTTCAAGCCATCCAGATATTTACACACTAATACCTGCCCTAAAAAGTATTCGGTCATGGTGGAGCTTCCTTTAGGGTTATATTTACTACACACTACTCCCTCACGATGCTGCGACTGAATAACCTCATTCCAGAACTTTTCACAGAATGTCATTTTAAAATCATTCATATCAGTAAACTTGTCTCTGTAGACAGCAAACCAATTCCTCGTTTCCCCCACAAACACTTGTTCTAAAATTTCAACTACCTGGCACCACTCAATACTACCATTTTCCAACCTCTCCCCGAATTTATTTTCTATAGTGTTCATGAACTCCATTGGGCACCCCTGTCGATTGCTGAACTTACCCAGTTCTACCTCCCTGTGTGTGCTATTCACAAAAACTGGTCTATTCTGACTATTTTCTTGCCTGATCCTAGCTTTTAATTTTAATTCTAATTCTGCGATTTTCTCCTCAGCCTTCCTCTCAATACTGTTTACTGTTAATTTAATGTTTCCTTCTGATTCTTCTACTTTATCATATAGCTTTGCTTGTTTCTCCTCAATCTTGCTAATGCTCTCTTTATTACTCTCTCTTAAATCATTTACTTCTGCAACTATTTGTGAGTGGACTTTCTCAATTCTACCCCCCAGCTGTTCCTTAACCTCTTTAGTAGCTACCTGAATTTTGTCAATTTCTCCCCCCAATTGCTTTTTGACCTGCTGTGTTTCCAGTTGCACTAGTTCTTTTAAATTTTCAGCCTGTGTACTGATTCTAATTTCCAACTCCTCCTGTACTTTTCCTAATTTTCTGTCTACATCTGCAATAATCTCTTTAGCCTTTTCTTCCATCACCCCCCTGATCTCACCTCTAATCAGTTCGAATTTGTCACTCATTTCCCTACTGTTTTGTTCTAATTTAGCATTTAAAGTTTCAGTACTCTCTCTATTTTCCTTACTGTTTTGTTCTAATCTGGCGTTTAAACTATCGCTCAATTCCCTATTACTCTCTTTATTTTCCCTACTGTTTTGTTCTAGTTTAGCGTTATTCTGTTCTAACTTTGCATTTAAAGCTTCTGTACTTTCTTCATTTTCCCTACTGTTTTGTTCTAATTTAGCGTTATTCTGTTCTAACTTTGCATTTAAGGCATCACTACTAACTTTGTTCTGATACATAAACTCGAGAAGTAAAGTTTTTAATTCTGGTTGGCCGCCTACACTCCCTGTTTCAGTATCGGGATTTACCTCCGCTACCCCGGTACTACCATCACTCGACATACTGCTCGTATCATCACTCTCCCGTTGATGACCACTACGTAACCTCATCTGTCTTTCTTTCTCATCCCCCATAATGATATACACTGATACAGACAAATAACCCCCAAAATACAGGCACAGAAATATATACCCTTCTCCTTCCACAAATGTTATTAGGTTTTCAGCCCCAAGTTGTCGGCGACAAGTGAAACGGTTATTAGTGCCCCATGTTGGTAGCGACAATGTAGCAGTTTTGCTAGCCCACACTGTTGGGTGATAAATGTAACTGTTTACCTTTGCCTAAGCTATGTTGTTTTAATGGGCGCCAAGACCTCAATGCAATGTTGAAATCTAAATTTGTATTTAACAACGTCTAGCTCTGGCAGAACACCTTCAAGACTCTATTCACTCAGATCGTGGTATGATTTGATCATTAACCCAACAAACAATTGTATCAGGAGAAGGAATTGGTCTATATCTAATGCTACCTACTGAAAGCAAAGATTGCATTGTAAAAGAAATGAATTTATTATATAAAACAAGTATAGCAAAATTAATAATAAGAATAAGTACAAAATTTAAATTGGAGCGTTGTGATTTGAATATTACCGATAGAAAATTACGTGAAAACGGAGTCTGATAAATTGATTTTACTCTTATTTCCAAGCTATGAAGTTACTGAAATATGAAATATAAAACAAAGAAAAATGAGAGATTGCGTATTTCTGCGTCATTGGCGCTTACCACTGGAAATTGCCAAAGCATTTCCCTCGTTCTTGATGATGTTGTGAGCTTCCCACAATCTCCTGGACGTCGTCATCTCCGTCGGAATTTGATGATATTCTAGTAGATTAGATAATTCTATGGTCCGTACCTCGGACCCAAACACTCGTACAACCAAGTTTTACAAAAGTTCGTCGCTAACTCCACTGAACATCGGAGCGACACGCACTTGCGACCGTACACCTCAAGTATTTCACAGATAGTCCACGTCCCACGGAACATCGGAGCGACTCCCGCGTATATCCACACTCGGCAAGAACTACACAGATTCTTACTAACTCCACTGAACATCGGAGCGACACGCACGCGCGCCCATACTCCTCAAGTATTTCACAGATAGTCCTCGTTTCACGGCGCGTCGAACGATATAACCACACGCCGGCTCCCCACTCTTCAGTCCCAACTAGCTTACGTCGTCTCCCCTGATTGGCTGACCCACCACGCAATCTTCTCCTCCTCCGGGTCATTACACTCGGCGGGAGGGTTCCGTTCCAACAATTCGTCTTTTCTAGACCTTGCGACCCAAGATTGCGTCATGCTTCTCGACAAGATTAAGCGTGTACTTGAAATCCCAGTGAGTCACGTCTCTCGATATACCCTAACTGACGAAAACTCCGTAAAATTCCGTAATCAGATAATTTTCTATGATATCGTCGTTCGTAATAATTTGCTGGATAGCGTTTTCTAAGACATAGAAAACCTATCTGAATGCTAATAATTTTTGTAAAATGCTCCGAAAATACCTAAATAATAATTATAATAAATTAATAATAATAATAATAAATTAACATGAAAAATTCTCTTGGCTGAACAATTTGCCGCGTAAATAAATATAGAATGGCTTCCTACTGACTTATGCCAGTTGCATAAAACCCCTCGAAAAACACGTTACACCTTCTCAAGTAATAGACTTTCGCCTATCTAGTGCAACCAGTCATTTTCCACGATTGCAATAACTTTCTTTGCCATAAACTTTTGCGTTACTACAGTGAACTTTTCATCCATTTCAACGAACTATAGTGATAAACAGTGTTCTCTCAGTATTTCTTCCACGTCGCGCTCGTCCGATTATTATAAACAAGGCCATGAACATTTACCTTTCATCCCAATTTCTCTTTCCTAAACCTCTTACTAACAACCCATAATAAATTGTTAAATTTAGGTCTGTTTCAACGAGGTGTCAATCTAAAGATGTGCCCTCCCATTTTTTCGTATGTGTAATTAATTAATTTCTGCATAACTACGTGTCTTGTAGACGGTTCAAATTATCTTGTTTCTCCCTTCTAATTTAGGGGATACAATTTTTTCAACTTATAAGTGAGTTATTTCTAGGTTTCACAAAAGGGAAACTTGCCCCATTTGTCTCGTGATTCCTATCTAAACATAGGAGGTCTAGAACCTTCCTTTTGACTTTCTCTTCAGGTTTCACAGTAAGTGACCTGCCCTATTTGTGTATCTACTAAAAGTAATGCTGCTTCAATACAAGAAGTTATAGGAACTTCTCTTTCATTCTACCTGCTTTCTTTTTTGTTAATTTCGAAGTTGTAACTTTCTTTAAGATAGGTACTTGGAAATTTTTGAAAGTACACACCTTGTACTCGATTTAATGTCTAAACTTTAATCCCTTCATTTGTCTTTTTTAAATCTTACTAAGATTTTAGTACATATAAAGTTTTGAAACCTAAAGAATTGTTAATTGCCTGGAGCAAACGTCAAATGTTTTCTGAGGTCTGCGACCCCAAAGTTGTTAACCAAATTGAAAATATATATTTGTTAAAGTTATCAACTTCTTTAGAATTGTTAAATATATTAAGAGTTTATTTTCGCTTTTTCATTTTTTCTAGTACAACAGTTAAGCAAGATCCTGGCTATCCTAACTCCTCCTAGGTTCATGCCCTCGTTAATACGCAATAAATCTGTTACTCTCTGTCTTGCCAGACCATCACCCTTCCCCATAGTAGGCATATGCATGCTTGAGAGGGAATACGCTTGGCAAACCGCCCAAGTCTTAGCTGCGGTTCCCGTTAGCATCGACCAGGTCCTTACCCACTTTAGGTATCATAGAGCGGATTTGCAATGGCAACCGCCTTTGAGTGTATTTAAAGTTAAATTTATAACTTTTGTGGGACTCTCCTCCCATTTCTCTATCCTTTCTCTCCAGTCCGAAACCCACCTCCTTTTATCATCTTCCCTTGGTGGTTAGGTTATTCCTCAGCCAATAATCTACCCAAAATTTGGTCCCAGAAATCCGGGAGAGTCCATTTTCTATTCCTCTTCTTTTTTAAAGATCATTTGGCAATACCTTGCAAATTATTAATATCTGCTTTGAATCTTTCAGCTATAACTACATCATGCAAAGCCTGTGAAGGGGAAAGAGGCCGCTCCTGTCTCCCGTGGTGTGTCCCTTTCTTTCAACTTATTTGCTGCTGCCAGCCTGACAGCATTTCCAAGGTTCCACAGTTTCGTGAGTTACATTTTAATCTACATTCTTTGACATGGCTCCTACTGAAAAGGATGAAACTCTCATTGCCAGACGTTCTTCCTATAAAGGGCAACTCACCAGATTCAGAAATTTCATCAACAAAATAAATCCCGCCGAGTGTGATTTAGACATCTTGACACAACGCCTTAAGTTGTACGAACGGTCCTATGATTATTACGATCAAATACAAACCGAGATTGAATCCGCTTGCCCAGAACTTCAATCGGATCGGGACGAGGTCCAACCCTTGTACTTTGAAGGGATTGCCAAGGCCCACCAACTGATCCGCAGTATCTCAGAACCGGACACTAGGGTCATCAATCCGGCCCAGTTCGCACCCGCTTCAGTTCACAAGGATAAACCGAAACCTTTACTTCCAAAGATAAGCCTACCTCACTTCTCAGGCCAGGAAGGTGAATGGTATTCTTTTTATGAACTCTACTGCTCCCTCATTCATGAAAATGATGACATTCTCGACATTCATAAATTCTACTTCTTGCGTACGTCCTTGGAAGGCGAGGCCTTGGCCTTGGTCGAGTTACTGCCTTTAAGCGCAGATAACTACCGCATCGCCTTTAATCTCCTTAAAGAGAGATATGGCAATTTACGTTTGAGTGTTGCTCGCCACATCCGCTGTCTGTTCAACCTGCCAGCCGTCAAACCTAACGACGTCACCTCTTTAAGAGATATGTTAGACTCTATGCAATTTAATGTTAGAGCATTATATCAACTCAAGCAGCCAGTCCAAACTTGGGACACAGTCCTTATTCATCTAGCTACATCCAGATTCGATTTTTCGACATTAAAGGCTTGGGAGATCGAACTCACTCGCAAGGAGGAATACTCGTTCGAACACCTCATCTCGTTTCTCAACAGCCGGTGCCAAGTCCGTACAGCACTCTCATTTCAGTGCGAAAATGTCGAAACGAGTCATAAGTGTCACATTTTTTAGAGAAAACTTGTCTCTTCAAATGGTCATCAGCCCCATCTGTCGAGAACAAGCAAACCCGTTCTGCTTCTTTCAACCATCCAAGAGAACTTATCAGGCCGCTCAACAAATCTTTAAAATGCATGCTCTGCAAAAAGTTGCACACTTTGTACTTGTGCAAATCCTTTAAAGAAATGTCTGTCGAAGACCGAAGGAAGTTTGTCTTCAATAGCAAACATTGCTTCAACTGCTTGTCACCTATGCATTCTTCTTCAAACTGTACGTCTTCCAACCTCTGTTTCGACTGTAAAAAACCGCACCATTCTTTATTGCACGTTCATGATAAATCGAGGTCACCTGTACCCGCTTCTTCAAACTCCATGCAGAGCAGCTCCGAACAAACTAATGCTTCTTCCTGCATTTCTAACGCCGAAACTTCTCACAGTGCGCAAGTCCTTTTGTCCACTGTATAATTCGCAATCCAAGATAAATTTGGAAATTGGTTTCGAACCCGCGGTCTTCTCGATTCCGCTTCAACTCACAACTTTGTTTCGCAATCGTTAATTAAAAAACTAGGTCTTTCTTCATCGCCTACTTCCATCAATGAATCCGGCATTGACAATTTGAAAACTCAAGCCTTGCAGTCTTCAAAATTGAAAATCAGAGACGTTTGCCAAAGAAACACCAATCTTAACTTAAACTGTCTCATTCTTACCAGTATTGGCAAGGACACTCCTAGCAGCTCTATTAATACTTCCGGTTTAAAGATTCCTTCGCACTTAAGGTTAGCAGATCCTCAGTTTAATGCTCAAGGTCCCATTGATGTACTTTTCAGTGCCAATGTTTTTCGAACTGCTTGTTTGTCAATCTTGTTTGTTTACAAGCTCGAATAACGCCAAGTTGTTTATTTCCTTTATGCTTGCCAAAGTTCAGAGCAAGTTTTTCTTATCTCAACTCTGGCTGACTGCCAACCATTGTCTTGCGAGTTGCTTCCGTAAGTTCAGAAGCTGCTCACCTCATCACCAAAATAAACTTGTTCCGGTCAAGGACTCTTTCAGCTATTTATATTCGTTATCTCGCTGTACTATGTGGGTCAAGGCCGTGTATGCCTGTGTCTCCCACTTGCTTACGCTCGTATCCTGCAACTGCTTCGATTCTTGTTTCATAACATCGTTGCGTATTTTTCACGCGCTCATGTATTGCACCTTGCTTACATATTTTGCAATCTTATTGTTCATTGATGAACAAACTTGTTTTTTCGCGTCGTTACATTCGATGTGTTTTTGTATTTATGCTTGTTATGTCACGTTTCTCGCTGACTTAAGTATTTTTCTGATTAACCCCTTTGATACTTATTATAACTTGTGGTCATTGTTTATGGCTACTAGATTGTTGTTACCTATGGCGTTCTTGCTTTCTACTCGCATAGTTCCTTTGTTTATTTGGTATATTCTTATCCTTAATAGATGTACTTGTTTCTATACGCTTTGTTTAAACTTGTTAATTCTTCTTTCGCATCTTATCGCGATCTTTACTAGAGCTATATTTCCCGCAGCTTCTAGCTACTTTGTGATTGAAGGTGTTGTTTATTCTCGCCCTTTAACTCCTCTTTCCAATGACACTGATGACCTGCTTCCACTCACACCTGGTCAATTCCTTACACGCACTTCTCTTTCTGCCCCTCCTCCCCTTTCCAATTCTTTCAGGGATTCTAATTTACCTATCGTTTGGCGTAAACTTGAAGCCCTTCGCAATTCTTTCTGGAAGAGGTGGAACTTGGAATATTTAACTTCCTTGCAACGGAGACAGAAGTGGTTTCTTTCCAGTCCCGACATTAAAGTGGGGGACTTGGTCTTGGTTAGGGATGTCTCTCCCCCCCTGGTCTGGATTTCTGGTAGAGTGACCGAGTGTTATCCTGGAAGGGATGGGAGAGTCAGGGTGGCCAAAATCTTGACCACTAATGGTCATATCACAAGACCACTGTCTTTAATTTCTCCATTACCTTTAAATGTTTAACTGTTTATTTTGTTCTCTGTTGGTGTTTACCCTCCCAGTATGGTGTATTCTTGGAATACACGGTAAGAGAGAATATAATTTTTAATGCTCTTTGCATGTTCATTTTTTCCTTTTTTATCAAACACCAACAGCGATCTTCTAGTTTCTCTTTGGTGGTCATGTCTCTTAAAAGAGTCGTGTATTTTCAAACACCCCTATCTCCAAGTAAATCAATTTTTCAGGAAGGGCAAAAAACTGCCATGACTGCATTTTACATTATATTTTAAAATTTTCTTTACGTTTATTTAAATTAGCTCATACTGAATAATACATACAATATTTATGCAGTTTCATCTCTACATTTTTGTGCTAGGGCAATATTTGTCTTGAACATAGGGGGTTTTGAAAGTCACAGGTGGACATAGCGGGGTTTGGAAGTAAACATGGATATTGCAAACACACTCGTACTCTCTAATGCTCAAAGAAACTACTTTTACTTCACCTACGAACTTCTATGTAGCACACTGAGATGGAAAACGAATTGCAAACATGAAATAATATTAAATGTTTAAATGTTCGTTGAGAATATGCAATGTATTTGCCTGATGAAAAATAAAAATATTATGATTGTTCCAATCTAATATAACAAGGATAAGGAGTCATCCCTTGGTTCACAGTATTCTTCTTCCTCCTGCTCTTCTGTCATACTCTGGCAATGTTCAGCCTGACGCGTTTCCAGTGAAACATAAAACTGGAGATCTGCAAGCTCCCTCCATTTAGCCCCGTAATGTTTCTCAACCAATCTGCAGACATCCTTCACTTTTGCATTGTTTAAAGGAACCTTACCTTTTTCCATTAACCGTGGAACCAGTCCGGAAAAGGTTTTTCCTCTCTTTAACACACTCTTTGGCTGGCCAAATGTGCAACGGTAAGCAACTTCTCCTTGTACCAATATGTTGTTTTTGCTCCTTTTTAGAAAAATTCTTTTCGCAGGACTGAATTGAAAATGCCACGAGCCGACAGGTTTGAAAACATCTCGAACTTTCCAGTCAAATATTGACACTTCACAACCAGGCTGGAAAAGCTTACCATGTCCGCTGAAAATCTCATTGTATACCTCCGACTTAAGGATAGCCTCTCTTTTTCGCACAACTTTCTCTATACGTGCGAACACCCTGTCGGGTGGTAAAAAGGAATGCCCAACTACAGAAAAGTAAATTTCAATTTTTTTCACATTCACTGGTGCAGATAGAAGCCATTTACTAACCATACAAGAATACTGTTCTTATTCTGTCCACCGCATCCATCTGCAAATAGACGCACGGTTTTCTTTTTTGACAGATCGATACTGTTAAGAGCATGAAACAAACAACTTGCAATTTCATTTGCACCTCTACGAAATTCAGCTTCATTCCACGAATAGATCATCACATTTTCGGGCGTCAGCGACATCTTAGAGCTTCCAAAAACTACGGTGAAGTTATACACATTTATTTGCCTGCTGAAGCAAGCACTTTGGTCATTTAGCTTGGGCAATAGCATGTTCTTCTGTCTATCAAAGGAAACAGTATGAATAGACTCATCTTCCTCTCTTAAATATTCATAGAATGCCGGTATTTTAACTTGTGGACTCGTTTCTTGGTCTGCAAATCAACTTTTGCACTTTCTGATGTGCAATTTTTCAGTTCCTCGTCTAGTTGTGAGCAAGTTGAACAAACATCAGTCTTTGGACTTCCAAAGCCAATATTGTAGTTTCGATTGAAGATCTTTCTGAAGGAGTGGTTTGCTTGCAATTCAGTTTCAACAGTGGTATTGTATTGTCTCCAAACTTTTTTTTTATATTTAGGTCACATGGCAGGTACATTCGTGCCGCTGACTTGGTACGGCAGTAGTGCGGCTCTTTAGCACGAAACGATTCAATAAATTAACAGATGGCCGCACGTTTTGATCTATTGGCATAGGGTCTTCTGTCTCCCCCTCTTCTCTCCACAGGCATTCTCCCATATTCTAAATGACGCTTTATTACCCCTTGAATTCTGTCCTTCTTCAATAGGAGAGCTCCCATAAATGTTTCTCGGCAAACTGGCACCATCGTACCATCCCGTTTCCGAATAGAGTACTTGAATGTGTGCGCTTTTCCGGATCTGGTATTATTAGCCGGCCTGCGTCTCGCCACTGGTATACAAGAAACATGCTTGATAATGAAACGATTCTGCTGCAGTTTTGATGATGTAGAGTAGAATACCGAGTGAAACTTCTTCACATCCAACAAAGAAATATCTCCGCACTTATAAGCCTTGGATTTATGGCCGCACTTTGGTGTGACAGGAGGTCCAGCCGGCGAGTACCTGCGTAATAAACACCTTGTCACTTACGAGATTGTGTATGCTTACTAAATCACAGCTATTTATGAATGGCCTGCATGAATGGCCTGCATCGGGAAAGAAAGGGATGTTGCCTTCTCAACGTGACCATAGAAGGTAATAATTATCAGAAGCTGCATAATGCCACCAACAATGGTACGGGCTTTAGGGAATCGAATGTGCACTGGCCGAGATTCGAACTGCGGTCACCTCTGTGAGATGAGAACAACCGATCCGGCACAACACCACACGCTGACTTCATGCAACAGTGCATGTTTTCTGAAGCTTTTTTTTAAACTGCAGTTTCTGATACAGTACTACAATTACGCTGACAAGAGAACGTAATAACATAATGTTACTATAAGAAAACATACCTTGATATTTTTGCTTCATTGTATTTCCACTGCTGCTCATTACGTAACTCTTCCTACCCTTGCCAGGGTTACACTTCTCAATACATTTATGAGATGAATCCAATAGTAATATACATCTACACGGCACCCTGTAAACACAAATGCTACCTCTCACAGTCGCGCCAAGAGCTCCTTGCCTGCCTGTCACATGGCCGCGTATTGCCTTCCTATTGGCAGTTGGAGATGGCGGGTTATGTTACTTATGTCCGAGCGCAAAGCATTGGAGATGGCGGAATATGAAAATAACCCTCAACTTTGACATTGAATTTCGAACGGTTAGAGCGGGTTTTGATGCGTACTAGTAGTATACAGCGATAGACATGTCCACAGAAAAATCCAAACGGCATTTATCTCCATTTTCGTGAAACGTGGAGATAGGGGCTTTTGAAACTACACGACTCTTATGTTCTTTGTGAGTCTGTTCTAGATATATATCTTCCATGACCCACCTAGCGTCATCTAGCAGCGAATCTCAGAAGCTCCTCAATTCTTCCCTGTACAAGAGGACTTACTTATCAATTTGGCCATCAGATCTCGTCACCATCGCCAGCTATCAACTCTTTGAAGACCATTCATCAAGAAAAACATTTATTTTTGTAAAGATGTTTCATGTTTATGTGCAACCTCTTTGTTCCTCCCCTCTCTCGCCCGCCTCCCCCTCTTCTCCCCTCCTCCTACTGCTCTTCTCCGCGCGCGCAGCCAGCTCGCTCGGTCACTTCAGTTCTACACTTCTTCGCGTCGTGAGCAACCGCTCACTCACTCTCTTAAGTGCACTCAACTTCTTGTTGGTCATGCCGTCTAGGCTAGTGCTTTTCTGCGTCTAGCAGCTCTCACTTGCACGTCGGCAGTTGACTCAGTCAGTCAAGGCTCAACTAGAGCCAGTCTCCTCAAACCAAGAGACACTCTCTACATTCTACGCCATGTTGGCACATTAAGTTCATACGTCAAAGGGAACTTTACCTTCGCCATGCAACAAAGATAAGTACATACTTCAGGTTTTAACCTCATCTTCATCGGTTTTACTATCTTCATGCTTTTAACGATTAATTTATAGGCAGTGTGAGATATTTATTTGTGGCAATAATCGTTCTTCGTGGGATTTTCCATGTTGAGCTTCTGTCCAATTAAGCCAATCTTTGTGAAAAGCAGCATTTCTTATGCTTATTAAATGAGAGAGCCTCTCACAACGGGGTATATTATAGAATACCCACTGTCTATAAATATTAAGCTTGTTCCACCGCTGGAGTAACTTTGGCCCTATTCTTCCATTAGGATCGTTCTGGAACCTTCCAGAAACTGCACTTTATCTACAAGTCACGCCGTCATGTATCTTTCACTCACTTGTGGGAATGCCATTTCAAACTAAGGAATCTTCCTTATAAATCAATGCTCCATAGCCAATTTTCTTTCCTCCGTTGGATTTACTCAAGCGTATTTAATGATAATCTACAACCTTCTCAAGTAATAGACTTTCGCCTATCTAGTGCAACCAGTCATTTTCCACGATTGCAATAACTTTATTTGCCATAAACTTTTGCGTTACTACAGTGAACTTTTCATCCATTTCAACGAACTATAGTGATAAACAGTGTTCTATCAGTATTTCTTCCGCGTCGCGCTCGTCCGATTATTATAAACAAGGCCATGAACATTTACCTTTCATCCCAATTTCTCTTTCCTAAACCTCTTACTAACAACCCATAATAAATTTAGGTCTGTTTCAACGAGGTGTCAATCTAAAGATGTGCCCTCCCATTTTTTCGTATGTGTAATTAATTAATTTCTGCATAACTACGTGTCTTGTACACGGTTCAAATTATCTTGTTTCTCCCTTCTAATTTAGGGGATACAATTTTTTCAACTTATAAGTGAGTTATTTCTAGGTTTCACGAAAGGGAAACTTGCCCCATTTGTCTCGTGATTCCTATCTAAACATAGGAGGTCTAGAACCTTCCTTTTGACATTCTCTTCAGGTTTCACAGTAAGTGACCTGCCCTATTTGTGTAACTACTAAAAGTAATGCTGCTTCAATACAAGAAGTTATAGGAACTTCTCTTTCATTCTACCTGCTTTCTTTTTTGTTAATTTCGAAGTTGTAACTTTCTTTAAGATAGGTACTTGGAAATTTTTGAAAGTACACACCTTGTACTCGATTTAATGTCTAAACTGTAATCATTTCATTTGTCTTTTTTAAATCTTACAAAGATTTTAGTACATATAAAGTTTTGAAACCTAAAGAATTGTTAATTGCCTGGAGCAAACGTCAAATGTTTTCTGAGGTCTGCGACCCCAAAGTTGTTAACCAAATTGAAAATATATATTTGTTAAAGTTATCAACTTCTTTAGAATTGTTAAATACATCAAGAGTTTATTTTCGCTTTTTCATTTTTTCTAGTACAACAGTTAAGCAAGATCCTGGCTATCCTAACTCCTCCTAGGTTCATGCCCTCGTTAATACGCAATAAATCTGTTACTCTCTGTCTTGCCAGACCATCACCCTTCCCCATAGTAGGCATATGCATGCTTGAGAGGGAATAGGCTAAAGCCATTCTCTGGCAAACCGCCCAAGTCTTAGCTGCGGTTCCCGTTAGCTTCGACCAGGTCCTTACCCACTTTAGGTATCAGAGAGCGGATTTGCAATGGCAACCGCCTTTGAGTGTATTTAAAGTTAAATTTATAACTTTTGTGGGACTCTCCTCCCATTTCTCTATCCTTTCTCTCCAGTCCGAAACCCACCTCCTTTTCTTTATCATCTTCCCTTGGTGGTTAGGTTATTCCTCAGCCAATAATCTACCCAATTGCCTTGCAGAACTTGTTTTATTCGGCTTACATGTGAGTTTTGTGCCAAGGCCGTGCACTGTTTCAAAGTCGATTACAATAAGCGAGACGACTAAATGAATGATAGAAGGCTTTGCCTTGACTTGTAAAATGTCCTGTGTTCGAGGATATGAATGGGGTCACAGCCAGCTTAACGCTGTACATTTCCCTTTAAACTGCAAGTATAATGTGTTAGGAGACGTTTTAGGCCATGATTTAATATTACACTGAATAATTTATAATAGAGTGTTTCCATTTACTAGTACAGATGACCTTTGATGTATAATGTAGGGCGAATTTGATGTGTTTATTGCCGTAGATGCTTTATTTCTATGAGGATTTCCGCTGTTAGAGCGATGTGTTATTGATTATACTGTAGGTGACATGAGGCCATTCTCGCCCAGTCGACCAAAGTTATAATGAGCTGTTAGAGCCATTGTATGTCGTCAGTAGGACGTAGTGTTATGTTGATAACCTACGTATCTGATTGTAGAGCTGAGTAATCATTTGTTTTTTGAGTCTTGCTACTACAGTAGTTACCACATGCAGTGGAGTTGTTCATTGTTCTTTGCTTTCATACACGATGAGGGAATAATTTATGACCTAATACTCAACTTTAAAATCATGGAACGTAATTCTTTTAATAATATCGAACCTAATATTGAAGCCTAATTAATTATTGCTTGTTTTCTGAAGGTTTGGTTTGTTGACGTTGCTTTCTGCTATGTTCTTTCGTTCTTCGACCGCTTTTTAGACAATAGACACACTAGGACAGTTTTCACACTACTTTTGAGACGACGGATTGTAATCGCGGTGACAACCTGAACTTAACGTGCGATTATGAATCAAGCGATGTGAGTCGTAGTTGTAACTACGCTTTCACCATCGTAACGTTTACATGCAGATGACGATTTATTGTAAACAACATTACGTTTGTGAAGCCAGGCATTGGAAATATAAATAAATGATAGGAGAGCAATATTTATTTGTTGTTGTATGCCCATTTTATGTACCCTGTGTGTATTAGTAAAATGTTTTTGCTTGTTAGGTTTAAGTCGTGCATAGCTTCGTTTGTTTCCTTTGATGTAGATGCATCTCGTCTTGAGTTTAAGGTTAAGATAGGATTTAGCTAACAACATTTAGAATAACGATAAATGATGGAAATGATACCATCATAACTTAGATATTTTTATTTGTGCTGTGAAATGTATTGAGACACTTTCACTATTGTCGACGTTTAAATTCACTTGTTTTGCTGTAGATTTAGGGTGTAATTATTACTATTTTCATGAATCCTTGTAGTGCCTAGGGCTTATTTACGTATCACATTCCTAGCTTGATTGCAATTGAATTAATTTGCGAAAGGTCTTCGAGAGAGTTTAGCTTAAATTAAGTTGAGGGTTTAATAGATTGTTAATATTTGTTTATTATTTAGATGTGCAGATTAGCCGATTTATACCCTCCGAAGTAGGTTAGGGATTTGTTCTTGACTAATAAATATTTGATCATTTACCTAAGACTGGACTATTTATTGCTAGTCTTAAGTTTTTTGGGGGTGTGTTCTCTCTGGGGTGGTTTGTTATAACCACTGACCTCTCACCCAACCCGACACTACCCGGGTGTAGCACTCTCGTGCGGGCTAGTCTGAGAACACATTCCATCCTCTGAGTATATGGATTCGATGGATGGGGGCGTTGGGAAAGCCGTTGGTGGTCTGCGGTCCCCTGACACTCCTGTTGATCGGGCACAATATATACTTAATTATAGAATGTAGGACAGTAGATAAAAATTGTTATGGTGGTTCATTATACAAACTTCCACTCTACTCACTTGATTAATACACTAGAAATAGAAACATGATTTAAAAATTTCGCACAGCCGTCATCTTGAATTTATCATAAGAATTCAATTAAATTAGACGCCAGTTTGGTTAAGTCGCGAGGGTAGCCGATTTAAATATTTAAATTTCACGTTTCCGCCATGTTCGTTTCATTCTTAAAAGCTTTTGAATACCACGTATGGTAAAATTATTTTAGTAGCCATTTTCACCCGACTACCTCGTGGTGCAGTTGCTGGCATTATTGGCTGTCACCCCCTAAGGTCAGGTTTCGATTCCCGGCTCTGCCAACAAATTAAATTACTTTTTGAGAAGCGGTGGGTCCCACCTCAGCCCTTCCAGAAGTGGTTTCCCGTGGTTAGCAGTTCTACCTCTGCTCCAGGCAAACACCGGGATGGTTCCTAACATATTGGCAAGGCCGCTTCCTCCCTGAATCTACATTATATTGAGTTACAAATACACGCACTAAGACAGACACCACAATAACACACGCATACCCAAGTACACGGGGCAAAAAGACTACGATGTCACAAGCTCCTGAATGAACTAACAGCAACCTTTATCACCGAACTAAATTTCAGGTTTTTTGCAGCAATATTTTCTGAGATATGGAATGCCGGTGAAATATTTCACACGGCCGATATGTTGGATCTTTGTCGTATATTAATAACAAGATGTTCAGTAAAGAACATATAGCCTAATTTCTCCTAAATGCATGGGCATAGATATAACTCTCGGTCTTTTCAAAGAGTATAATTGAATGTTGGTTATAGTATCTTGTTGAAATACAACGTGCTATACGGACATTAAACGTTGATTCTATATATATTATATATACACTAATACAACCTTCACAATAACTCATGTTATGAGATAAAATTGAACACTCACCCAAGTACATGGGGCTAAATGACCATGATGTCCATGCATTTAGAATGAAACAACAACAGCTTCCTACCCAAATCCTTCCTTGTATAAAAGTACACACACTACTAAGCCTACTGACATCACAGTGACATAGGTTATCAGACAACTTCTACACACACCCAAGTGAACGGGACTACAAGACCACGATGCCGCAAAACCCCTAAAGAAACAACACCAAAAACAACAACAACAATAGTTTCTACCACAGATCAAGGTCAACGAATATTAATCGCTCGTATTCGAGTGTTGAAATATGTGGTGATATAAGTATATATATTGAACCCTTGCAAAGAAGCATATGAGACTCAGTTTCGGGGGGTGTAACGGTTCATATTCGTAAGTTGCTGTCAGGGCGCTTCATTAACTTGCAGGGTAACATATAACAAAATAACATGCAGGAAAGAGTGAAGCCAGGGTTAAAACAACTGAATTTAATAACAAATCACCATATTTACACATAAACAATTAACAACAAAAACTCCCAATTGACTCCCAATTAATAAAAATGCCAAAAACTAGGCGATATCTCTGGAGAGATTAATTACCTGGACCAAGTGTCCTTAAAATAAAAAAATACAAAAGTGACCATATATATGCGTGTATGCCGTTCTACATGCATCACGATGTGTACTTTGAATGCGTGATTCGTTATCATCCAGAATAATCCTTCAGACAACGAATCCACATTTCTTAGAGCTAGACCGACACGGGGGAACACAACTACAATACTTAAAATTAAACCGACACTTCCTAAATGTACTATAAACAAACACAAAATTTCCGTGTGAAATTGGAATCAAATTGCCGTAGCAACATTTACTGCCTAAAAACTTAGGACTTCTCACACAAATCAACACAAGTACATTAACACGTGACCAATAGAAAAATACACAAATGACCGCTGTCAAAATTTACAAATACTCTACCACTACACCGCACGGGTGTGACACACAAAATTACATGAATCGAGTCATAAACAAAGCAATAGGCAAACAGCCAACATTTACGTTAATAATACAATATTTTACCCATACAACGTACAACAAGCCGTTACACACCTGGCGAACTCCCCAATTAATTATGGCTTAAAAATTAACCATCACAATGAACAGGTTTGCTACATGAAAGCTTACAGGGGTCAGTCGGACAAATAGGACTGCCTATCAAAAATAAGTCACAGGCAAAACGGGTGGTTTGTGGAACTCTGCATGTCTGTCAACCCACGTGTCAAATACCTCGACCTCCCAGAACATGGGGTCGAATCTCGGAGAAGTGTGCCCCAAAGCACAATAATACATGTGTGTGTCAGAAAAATATATGGACAAGAATCAGCAGTCTCCCAAGAGCACCCTGTCTTTCCATCAAAAATACAACAGCAGCAAAAATATGAGAGCGGTAGGACAACTACCCCCTCCTCACGTAGAATCAACACACACTAGACACATCAACACACACAGAATCACACGTATGGGTTTTGACAGACCCTGAAATAAAAAGACACAAATAAATATCCACCTGCTGGCGCCACCGTTCTATGCCGTGACTAGTCACCTGAAAAGGACTCAAGAAAAATCTAACAAAATTAGAACGAAGGTGTTCTACAAATTACTTTTAAGTTGGTGCGCTTGGCAACCCTAATATGAATAATAACCTGTTCAGCAAAAATCTTACAATAATTTCCTCCCATTCCTATTTCAAATATTAACGTTAATAAAGCACCATTTATCGAATGTAACGGGTTCCGCACTTGCAAGGATAAAAATCACGCACGCACGCCGCGCGCATTACATCTGACTCAAGGAAAAACAAAATATCAAACAAACACTTTGGCCACGCGCCAACGGACATTTAAACATTATAGTGTCGGTGCAAGAAAAAACTCTAAAACAACAAGAAAAGAAAACATGACTATTTACAAAGTTCCCCGGCCAAATCTAACTACATAATTGAAATAATCCAATTTTAGTACATCACCGCTTCTGCTTGTAGAACTAAGGACATCCTCCTCAACCCATCGCCCTATGGACAAATTAGCACTCCATAGTAGTCGTCTGCGTTGATTTGTTGAAGCTCATCCCAACTTCAAACCACGTGCTGATCATCTTGGTATCGACTCCTTGGCAGAAAAGTTCAATGTTAAATATTTGCCTATCTATAATCGCTTGCAGGCTACTCAATTCACCCACAATAGTCCTAATGCGATTAATAGCGAAGACTGGCCCTAACTATCTCGCACACACGCACCATAAAAACACATATAAAATACACTGCAATTTATACATAAAATATACATTTCGAGTCCGCGCCACTGGCTCGTTAACAAGTTCAAAATCCTGGCTGCACTAGCAGTCGCTATCTCGCTCGCTATTTCCGTCCTGTACTATGGACTTCGGCTCCGGTGAGCGCTAATTAGGGTGATACAATACTTTCCCCTTAGAGCTGAACTCGTCGTCTTTAACTGAATGTTACAAGTTATCACGCACTGGCGTGAAATATTTAGCTCACACAAATAAAGTTGATTCCAGAATTTAAAAGAATGTATTCGAGCTTTAAAATTCGATACTGCAATCGCTGTGACTTTAGCTCAATCGGAGCTCACAAAATAAATTAACTTCAATAATTTTAGAGCGTAAAAATCACAATATAAACTGGCGTGAAGTAGGCCCCTCACGGCTCCACAAAGAATAGACTTCGAGTGGCGTCAGGCCAAACTATTTATTAGAAACTGACAGGGGCGGAGGAGTGGGGCGGAGTCGGATAAAAACTTCCAGAGTTTTTGTCTCACAAATTCTCCAAATAAATCCAACGTCTCAAATTACTCGAGCGGAGATTAATCCGTTCGGCGGTTCTTTAGATACACACTTCCGCGGGCTTTTTACTACTGACGCCGTCCACCTCGTGGTCATGGCTTGGTCTCTTGCGATTGGCTGATTCAATCGTATGTTCGTTGCGAGTAACTCGTGATTCTTCCATTATGTCTCCAATTTTGGTACAGTAGTTGCACAATTTGGCCTTGAACTCGACTAATTCTGGCCGTCCCCCAAGAATAGCTACCAGCTCAACTCCTGTTGCAATCATTACGAAATGCTGGCCTCCCTTATATCCAAGTCGACTTCCTTAAGTGCTGCCTGGGCCGTAGTAATAATAATAATAAATATGAATACTTATTTATCGAAGATCAATAAGGGTTCAATATATAATATTTTCGATTGCAAATACACACTATATATGCTTAATATTATGACGTGTGAGTAGTTATAAATCAATAAATACCAAAAAAAAAGCGAAGTAAAAACTTTAAACTGGCAGGGGTATGATCCACGAACTCCCAGACTATGAGCCCAAGTCGCAACCATTAAGCCACGGATGCACGATAATACTTGATAAACAACTGGTTTAGTATAACTGTATCATATTTAGTGTTGAAATCAACGATTTCATTAGCTTTTTCTGACGTTTTTATAAACCATTTGATACTAAATTTGTATTATTTTGTTCAGTGCTTTCCTAAAAGGATTTAAACTTAAGAAGTTACGGAAATATATGTATTTACGAGCATACATAGCGGCCATTTTGACAACGGGACGGCACGGGCCCACAACGATATGGCATGGTAAGGCTGACCTGTTAGTCACTTCTACGGTACATATTCCATTATAATATGCTAATATCCTACCGGTCACCTCTTTGAGGACAGATTAAACCTCCCTATGTACGATAAGGTGAATTGTTGAGGGAAGGCCTTGTTGAATCGTAAGTTACGGTTATGCTATAACACTTGCATGATTCATACATCCACCATCTTGAAACTATTTAGCTGAAGACCTTGTAGTTTGTATAAACGACGCTTCCCACATTAAGGTATATTGTTGCAAAATTTTTTAGAGAACGGATGATTAGGTTAGTCGTAATTTGATTTTAGCTTTGAACATTTTGGTGGCCGCCATTATGTTTCCGTCAAGATGGCGACGATATAAAACATGCCACTGAGGTTTCCTTTGCTAGTGCTACCTCTGTACCAAATTTCGTTCATTTCGGTTTCAACGTGTTTGAATTGATAGGGGGGATCTATTTGCACACATACATGGTCGCTATCTGCAAACTATTGGGCTGATGACCTTGTAGTATGGTCAAAAGAAGGCTTCCCACATAAATGTATGTTGTTGCAAAATTTGGTAGTGATCAGATGATTAGGTTATTCGTAATTTGATTTAAGCTTTGAACATTTGGGTGGCCGCCATTACGTTTCCATCAAAATGGCGGCGATATAAAACATGACACTGAGGTGCCCTTTGCTAGTGCTACCTCTGTACCAAATTTCGTTCAATTCAGATTCTCCGTGTTTGAATTGATAGAGGAATCGATTTGCATACATACATGGCCGCTATCTGCATACTATTAGGCTGATGACCTTGTAGTTTTGTCAAAAGACGCTCCCCACATAAATGTATGTTGTTACAAAATTTGGTAGAGATCAGATGATTAGGTTAGTCGTAATTTGATCTAAGGTTCGAACATTTGGTTGGCCGCCATTACGTTTCCGTCAAGATGGCGGCGTTATGAAACATGGCACTGAGGAGCCCTTTGCTAGTGCTACCTCTGTACCAAATTTCGTTCAATTCTGTTTCACCGTGTTTGAATTGATAGGGGGGGGGGGGGGTGCAGAAATGCAGAGTACACACACTTACACACACACTCACAGACACACAGACAGACACACAATTTTTAGCCCTGTGTTGATCTCATAAGTCTACTTTCATTTTTTTTTTTTTGCAAAAATTGAAAGTAGGCTAATAATGCAAGGTCTGGTCGAAATTTGACGACGTGCTTGAAGTCACTCTAGCCGTTTAGAATTTATTAGGGTCACATACGCTCACACACATACGGACAAAAGGAGATCTCATAAGCCTATATTTCACGAGATGAAATTAAGCTAAAATTAGTTGCACTGCTCCAGCAGCTTGGTATATGCCATTTGAGGTCGCTGTTGTTGTTGTTTCATTTGAGGGGCTTGGACATCATGGTAATTTAGCTCCGTGTACTTGCGTGTGTGTAGAATTTGTTTGATAACGTGCGTTATTGTGGTGTCAGTATTAGTGTAGGTATCTGTAAATTGGGGATAGGATTGGGAAGGCGGTTGCTGTGGCCTTAAGTTAGGAACCATCCCGGCATTTGCCTGGAATGGAAGTGGAACCACGGAAACCATTTCCAGTATAGCTGAGATGGTAATCGAACCCATCTCTTCTCAGTTTTGCCTCACGAGGCACACCGTTTCAGCCCTCAGACCAGAATTAAATTTCTTGGCAGAGCTGGGGATTGAACCCGTACCTCGGGGCGACAGTAAAGAAAGCTAGCCGCTACGCCAGGAGGTGCTCGCGTCAACCTGGCAAATTTCAAGTTACTTAATCCTAGAACCAAACACCTAGTACTTAGGGACACTAACCGAACACTGTGTACCCCAAAAAATAAATACAAATTTTACTAATTTGTCCTTAAAATGTATTAAAAATACACATGAAGCCAGTCAGATGCGTTGGTCTCAATTGGTGAATAACCATTTTCATTAATTGAAAATTAATGTAAATATGTTCAATATTAATCAGGCTCAGATCTCCATAATTCATGCACAATTTGTTCATCGCCTCCATTTTGCGAAGCGGATCGAATCCTGGTGCAGTCAGTTGGCATTTGAGGGTGCTCAAATGCGAGGGGGTCGTGTCAATAGATTTACTTGCACGCCAAAAATCCCCGTGGGGCCAAATTCCGGCAGGTCGGTGTCTTTAAAAGCCGCAGTAGTTAAAAGGACGTGAAACCTACCTAACATTATTACATAAAATTGTGTTATGTTGAAAGGAGAGCTGAACAGGTTGTATGGTTTATTCAATGAGCCATCTTATGACTTATTAGGGAACATAGCGAAACGGTTACATTTGCGGAAAGTAAGCTGCACAATTTTTATCCACAGAGACATCTTGTGACGCTTAAATAATACAGTAATTAGGAGATGATCTGGTGGGTTGATTTATCCTCGGATACATTTTTTCACATTTGAGGAAGGAGAAATATCCGAAAATGTGTTTGTTTAAATTTTGACCATATTGTACCCTAACTTGCCACTTTCCAGATTTACCTCATACTTGGATGTTTTTAAATATTTGAATATTGGTTACATATTAATTATTGGTTACATATTAATCCCACTCAGGATAGTTGACAAGCCCGCAGCTATGTAGGTCACTAGGCTAATAAGGTTCCTTATCTCCTAGACTATTCACTGTAATCTTATGGGGCCATTCGCCCAATCTACTGTAGTCTATCAAGTTGCACAAAAACAGGGACCATGTAATAATAGAAAATGCAAATTGCAGATCGTTAGCTGGAGGGCCCTCACACTTGCCAGCAACAAAAACTCATAAATAATTGTCACATACGCCTACTGATGGCAGTAGTTGGCAAGTTAAGATATGGCTACAGCTTTGTTTGTGTTCGGAGTCAAGCCTCTCTAGGGCACCACTGACACGTGAATGTCGTTCGGGGCGCATATCTATGGAGTTTCAATTAGTTCTGCAATCCCACCGAGGAATATATGAAATCTGCTTCTTAAACAATATGGCTAAAAGTAAATTTAAGATGATCTGTAGATGAGACATTGAGTACCAAACACAGTGAATATTTCGTCTTTTAATGAAGACATACAGTAGTTGGTTTGAATGGAGCAAGCCGAAAGTGAAAACAATCTAGTTTATTTTTCAAACCGTGGTGGAATATTGTTCCGAGGAACGTGCCGAGCCAGGTAACTGTTTACTGTAGGCCTAGTTGTTGTCAATGCCGGATGTTAAGTCAAATGTGACGTATTTTGCTCTTTGTGATTTATATAGAATGTGATGGTTCCGGCTTAGTGGATATCTTATGATACGCCACACAATGCGGTGCAGGTTTATTGGCTAGAACTCCTCGTGAACTTCTTAGCAGATTGCTGTACATGCTGCATTACATGGAGTCAGGCAAGCAGTGCGGCTTCAGACGGAGCGAGCTGCCTTCCATATCACACGGCTTCTTCTATAGCATTCGGAAGGGCGCCGTTCATCTCTTGACAAATATCGCATTTCAAAAATGTTTTCCTGATAATAATAATAATGTTATTAGTTTTACGTCCCTTTTAACTAATGTGGCTTTTAGAGACCCAGGATTGCCAGAATGTTGCCCAGAAGGGGATCTTAAACATGCCAGTGAAACTACTGACACATTCGGATAGCCACAGTTGATTTATAAGAATGAGGTCGGTCGCATCGTTATACCCCGGTAGAGCGCGCTGCGTCTTCAAACATGATTGAAGAGGTATGATGGGCCGCGGTCAAGATGCTTGCTTCTCACCTAGATGGATCGGGTTCAATTCTCAGATACTGAATGCGAGATTTTCGAAGTGAAATGTTACGCCCGGTGGTTCGAATTCCACGTAAAGAGGTCCTGTGGTTTATAATCGGGAGAGCAACAATCACGTAAAACTACAACCTTGTGTGCTCTAATTAGTGAGCCAATATGGCTAGAAAAGTCAGCTCCATATTTACTCGTATCGTATAAGTCTCGTTACTTTGCGTTACCTGTGTGGGCAGTTGACCGACGGATCCGCGTATACCATAGCAGTGTCTTTAGAATAGGGCAACATTATCGTTTTACACAAAATGTTGAAGCCTTGCTTTGTATTGGTTGCCTACGGTCAACTAATCCAGGTGAAGATCGCCACCTACGAATTATGACTCGTAGGAATCGAGAGGAGCTCGCCGTAGGACTCCGTGATGACTTCGTGAAGTCTACGGGGAGGGTTGTGTTGACCCGCACAGTAAGAAATCGTCTCTCACATTGACAATTTTACTTCCAGACATCTAAAATGAACACCACCACTAAGAGCATAGCACCGTGGTGACTGAGACAAATAGGCGAGAGAGCAACTACAGTGGGACATAGGGCAATGAACGTCTTCATTGACGAGTGAAGGATTTGCTTGACACCTGACAATCATCGGAGGAGAGTGTGGAATGAGCCTAAAGAATTTGTATCATCTAGTGATAGGTTAGAAAGAATGCTTTTCTTAAAACTGGTGAATAACAGTCGACTGCAATATTGGTGTCGACTAGATTCTTCTTCTTCTTCTTCCTTGACCATCTCGTTGCGTAGTGGCTAGCATTCTTGGCTGTCACCGCGGAGGTCCTGGCTCGATTTCCGAATCTGCCAAGAAATGTAGTTTTGGTCTCAGCGCTGGAACAGTGTACACTCAGCAAAACTGAGAAGAGGCGGGTTCAATTTCTACCTCAGCCATCCTGGAAGTGGTTTTTCTCCTCTACTCCTGTCAAATGCCGAGATGGTACCTAACTTACGGCCACGGCCACTTCCTACTCAAATCCTACCTCAATTACAAATGCACACACTAGTACAGACATCGCAGTGACACAGGTTGTCAGACAAATTTTACACACACCCAAGTACACGGGGCTACATGACTACGATATTGCAAAGCCCCTAAAGAATCAACATCAACAACCTTCTTCCTAGCGTTATTCCCACGATACGGCAAGATCCGCTTGTCAGCATCTCAGTCTCCATTTGAGACGATCCACTGGCCACGTCATCTTCGGGGATAACCTGAACATAATCCAACTGCATCATTGCTGACCATCATTGTGTATGAAGAAGCCAAGGTCCATATTCATTGGATCTTGTCCATCCATGCTAATCATTCCAACCGTTTGAGGGTCACACTCCAGATATTCCGCCTTCTTGATATTCATCCGAAACTCAAATTCTCCAAGCCGTTCATTCCATTCATTAATTTGATCTTGGAGGTCTTTGCACTTAGCGTTCATCAAGAGGAGTGACTATGGATGTCGCGATTGAAGATCATTCGTTACAGTGTCCATGCAAAGGACGAAGATCATGAGTGATAGCGCCGATCCTTGACGCGGTCCGACATTGATGTTAACGGGAGGAGAGGTTTCTTCTTCACATCGGACCATGCTGGTGAAATTTCGATATAGCAGCATGACCCACTGGGTGTACCTTGGGAATAGTTTGGGATGGAAGGGCATGCTAAATGCTAAATGAGGTAGTGTGGAACGTTATCAATGGCTATCCAAGTCAACAGATAGGCATATTGTGGTAAGAAGGTAAAACAAGTGATTACACTTCAAAGCAATGAAAGCAAGTCTATTCCTCCTGGTTGTCAGGCAATGTTTATCCATTGAATAGGATGGTCGATAAATAGAACGGACCGCTAAATTGAGGTAATAGCGTACACATAGGCCTATGTAAAACTGCCAACGGAAACATTAACAAAGCAACAACTGTTTCTATTTTCCGTTACATTTATTTATTTTACTATAAATAGCCATACATTATTTTGACTTTTTCTCATTCATCAAAATCATCATACAGTACCTATAATTTAAATCTATAGGTTAATTGATTATGTCTCACACTAGGGGCAGATGACTTCGTTGTTCCGCCCCTTATAACATCAATAACTAATTATAACTGACTGTCTCACACTAACCATTTGTTCCGTCCCATTGATAAAGATGCCTGGCACCTTTCAGATGAGTTTGCTTGCTGTTAAGTATGGATAATATTTGAGTTGTGTAACAGATTCGAATGTTACGTGATTTACTGCCGTATCTGTAAGAATGCGCGACAGAGCTAGACATAGACAGAGACTCAGTCAGGTAGTGGGGACTGCTCAGGGCCAAAAGTTCTCGCCCAATGAAGATGAGTTGCGAGGGTTAAGCAAAGATTACGTGCCTTCAGCAGATACTCAGTCTGACTTTCATAAATAAAACCATTCGTCATGCTTTGTAAATCAGGAATCAATGCTTCAAAATCGTTGTCATCCTCCTCCTATGTTAATTAATTTCAACAATTTTCTTGATGGTATTTATTCATCAAATAATATTATTATCGCTATACATTTATTAGTTTCTCCTTCGGCTCCAACGAATAAATTAGCTAACATCCTCATCAGCTGCATTGAGGAAAATTGTCAACTTTTCGTTCAGCAGACCTTTTTAGGCCCATTTTTCAATGAGTGTATTTCAAATCTTTGCGTGAATCTCGTCCTGTCTAGTGGCAGATTTACTACATCAATTTTAATATGAACTTGAAATTCTGTATGTAGCATCCTACATTTGCAGCACCATGTAACAAAACTTCTGTGTTCTGCTGTGTAAAAGTTTTTATTAACATTGTTACATAGAATGACTCTTGAAAGATCTCACTACAAAACCTTGAAACACAACTAGCCCATGATATGATATTTAGAGCCGTGTTGAGCTTCCATGGCTGAGTGGTGCAGCTGGTTAAGCGTTGGCTTTTAAAATCCAAGATTGTGGGACGGATCCCAGCTCAATGGCACTTACGGGAGTTAAAAGGCCCAACCTTCTAGAGTGAAACTGTGACACAACAGCTCCATTAATGTCACACTCTTCAACATAATAATCAAACACAGAAAATCCTATCTTACAAGATATGTATGTTAGCAATTGAAATCCTTAGCACGACTTTCCTACTACTGAATGGATTAGGTATATTGCTAATTTCCTACTCATTATGTTACTTTCATCCCTAAAAAGTAATGGGGTGTTCATCTTGCTTTAAAAATTATATTCAAGTACGCTGCAATCCAATCCATTGCTGCATATTATTCCAACCCCCCAAGTATAAGTAATTGCTCTGACTTGTTGTCCAACGCTCTATTTCAATGAGTACTGAAAGAACATTGCCATGAGTGATTTCTAATATTGATACTTGTGGTAAACCCACTTAATGTTCTGGGTTAGGCTTTCATTATTATGGACTTGTGGTTAGAGAAAATGGCTACTGACAGGTTTGATGACACATCGTGGCAGGCAGTTTAAGGTCTTCGAATGGTTTCGCATGGTTTTAGCCAGCCGATTGAGGTCGATTTGAAAGCTGCCTGGTGCTAGTGGAGATTGAGGAGTGAAGATGACCTGGTCACCCTTCGGATGGATTCCACGGAGACTCAAACCAAATAGCTTATAAAGATAATAGCGGAAACTCGGCCGTAAAAGCATGCGCTCGCCTGGAGACAGCGATCACAGTGCCATCTCTTGGTGCGAGTTGACAGCATTACTCTTCTTGCCACCCACAGCTAGCATATTTGAGTGCGCACAGACCGAAATTGCATTGTGAAGTTAACATATGTCTCGGCTTCATATTTAGGCAGCAAATAATTTAAAGATTAGTGTTAAAAGAAACAAAAGATACTTGGTTCTGTACAATATTTATAGAGAATTCTAAAAAACACTGGACTGCTTCAGCGTATGGTTTGCTTTGCCATAGGCAGTAGAACTGAAGGCACTGCACCAGGCCAAATACTGAAAATTACAAGGAAATATTAGCATATTGGTTTTAATCCATCCTTTTTGACATACTGGTATTTAAAAACGAGTTGAACACGCTTAATTACATTAAAAAAAACAGTTACCTTCTTATATAACGTATTTCCTAATAAAGTCAGTAAAATTAAAATTTGCGTTTCTGAACTTGTTAGATTACACCAACCTCCTTTGCTTTAATAGTGCAATACGTACACTTTAGAGGCAGATGACCTCGCTGTTCCGCCCCTTATAACAACAATAAATAACTACGTACACTTTCAATCGGGAATATTGAAGCAAGTTGTTAAATTTTAGGCCTACTGTACCGTAGAGTCACCACGTTTTATAAAGGCTCTTATTTCAATATTAACATTAGGCCATCAACAACCTACAAAGATCTTACCCTTGACTTAACAAGTTTTTGTTCCTGAAATCTTTCTCCACAAAGTGGTCTGAGCATACAACACGAGTTCTGTTTAAATGTTCTGGGCCATTCCTTTCAATACGTCATCTAAGTCAGCTCTACGGCTTCGAATAACCCACAGCGTGCATCTATAAATAAATAAAGAACAGGCTAAAATATGCTAAATTATATTGTAAAAGCATTTTGTATTAAAAGAAAACCGAACTATCAGTGTAATGGTAGGCTACTTGTTTACAATAATTTCTTGGGAACCTAAAGAAAGATTTTGGGTCACTTTGTTGTTTATAATTATTACAGCCATATATAGCACAAATACTCCCCGTACCAACCATTATAATTGGATAATTAGATCATTCACAGGTCAATAATTTCTTATAATTGTTTGGTTGGATCTCACGGTAGTAAATCAGCTGGTCTTACGTTGCCAACTCGGACCGCTAGGCAGTGCTGGGTAGCACTGTCTCCTGTTTTGGCGAGGAGTTTCCGCTATTATCTTTATAAGCTATTTGCTCAAACCAACCCTGCAGTTGATGAATAGACGATGAATGATGGTACTTAACAGTGGCTGTGCGCTGATCGGCCATCACATCATAACCATCCCACCCATAGAACATTTATTGCACGGAATATGACACGCTAGCAGCATGGTATATACAGGTTGGAAGAAACGCATTGCACAAAATTTACATGTTTATTCTACATTAAACGTATGGCACAATGCGTTGACAATTTGCTGCGGAGAGGAAGGATTAAGTAGAATTAGTGTACCTCGGAGTTTTGTAGTGATTTACAGAGTTAGCGGCTCAGGACAAGTGTTGTATGACAGTATAAATCGGGAGTGTCCAACCCGCGGCCCGCAGTGATATTTGCTCTATCACATCGCGTTCGGCCCACAGTGATATTTGTTAGTTATATTATTATTTATGAAATAAGTAATTCTATTTGGAATAAGATAAACTTGAAAGAGCAAGACTTTTTCCGTTCACAATACATGTGTTTGTGAAAGTTCATCTTACTCAAAACATGAGGAAATACATCCGTTTATATAGATTTATATTTATGATCCTACCTACCGCGCATCTCTTTGAAGTCTCCGTGCATTGTTGATCGCGCGGTAACGTTACTACTTTTAAAGGCGAGTGTGTGCCAGATGTTTTATTGTCGTTGCATTGTAGAACTTTCAAGTTATTTTACTGTTTGGAGTTGTTCGCTCACATTGTATTGTCAGTGCTAGTGAGAGGTTTGAAGAATATAATTAATTCTGTGATTTTTATGTGCTCGTGAGAGGTTAGAAGAATATAGACTAATTAATTCTGTGATTTTTATTTTATTTTTATAAGTGATAATTATCGATTCTAAGTGTAGCGGCAAGAAAGAAAAATTTTCGATGAAGGTAGATCATTTCAAATAAAGTGGGCAAATCAGTACTTTTTTACTGAAGTAAACAAGAAAGCAGTGTGTTTAATTTGCAGTGAAACAGTTTCAGTGTTTAAGGACATAAAGAGACATTACGACACCAAACATGCGTCTTCATATAATACATTTGAGGGGCAATTTCGTAAAGACAAGGTATCTGAAATTAAAATTAAACTTTTGGGACAGCAGTTATTCTTTAAAAATGTGTCACTTCATACCGAATCTCTGGTAAAAGCGAGTTACGCAGTAGCAGAAATTATTGCAAAAAAGTCTAAACCAATTTCAGATGGCGTGTTTGTTAAAGAATGCATTGAGACTGTTGCTGATATTAAATGTCCTGACAAGAAAGCTCAGTTTGCAAAATTAAGCTTGTCGCGACAGACTGTAGCTCGGCGTATTGACGAATTAGCGTCCAATATAGAGAGAACTTTAAAATACTGGGCCACAAATTTCCAGGTCTATTCTCTGGCACTTGATGAGAGTAGTGATACTAGCAATACAGCCCAATTGGCAATTTTCTTAAGGGGAGTTGATGAAGATTTCAATATTACAGAAGAATTAGCTGTTCTTATCCCTCTTAAAGGCACCACTAAAGCCAATGATTTAATGGGAGGAGGGGGTGTTACTGAAACCTTGATCCGGCTTGGCTTGAAATATACAAATCTATCTGGTCCAACAACAGACGGAGCTCCTGCATTTGCAGGAAAACGAGAAGGGTTATTTAAATTACTGCAAGCAGAGGCAGCTAAAGTAGGAAACATTTCTGTAATGCAATATCATTGCTTAATACGCTAACAAAATCTTTGTGCTAAATCCCTAAATTTAGGTAGTGTTTTGAAAGTCGTTGTGAAAGTAGTGAATTTAATTCGTTCCCATGGTTTGCAAAAGAGAGAATTTCAAAATTTCTTACAAAATCTCGATTTAGAATTTGAAGATATTGTTTATTATACTGAAATAAGATGGCTGAGCCGTAGGAAAATGTTGAAGCGAGTAATTGACGTTAACACCGAAATACAAACATTTATGGAGGAGAAGGACAAACCTATCGTTGAATTTAAAGACTCAGAATGGATGTGTGATTTTGCCTTTCTGGTAGATATAACAACACAACTGCACGAACTTAATTCACGTCTCCAAGGTGAATTGATCACTACTATATTTGATCACGTGAAAGTCTTTGAAACAAAATTGCGACTTTGGGAATCACAAATAAAAAAAACAACTTTGTGCATTTCCCAGCCCTACAAAACTGTAATAACCAAAATTCTCAAAAGTACGCAGAAATCATATCAGAATTAAAAACCGAATTCCGCGTTAGATTTCAAGACTTCAAGGAGAATGTTATAAGTTTCAATATGTTTTCTTCCCCTTTCTCCATTAACATAGAAGAGGCCCTGAGGATCTTCAAATGGAGTGCCTTGATTTTCAATGTGCGTCAGACATAAAGAATAAGTTTAACAATGTCCCCTTACTGCAATTCTATCGCGACTACTTTCCCAAAGAAAAATATCCTGGACTTAATATACATGCACTTCGTTTTGCAACACTTTCCGGTAGCACATACATATGCGAACAAGTGTTCTCCAGGATGAAACATGTGAAATGCGCAACGAGAACGTGAATCACCGACAATAATCTGGAGAGTTTACTTCGAGTTGCTACAACATCAATGAAACCAGATATCAGATGCCTTGTTCGTGAGAAGCAGTGCCAGGTGTCGCATTGACAGGTAAAATATTAATTCTATTATTTTAATATAACATTTATATATACATTTAATTTAATGTTAACATAACTTAACTAATATATGATTAATATTTTAATAAAAGAACTTATAAATATATTAGCTACTTCTTAAATTAATTGGTTTATCTTAGAATTTAGATCCTATTTAATACGGTAGAAAAATCGAATCATGTGACCCGCAAACTAATTCACCTTAACGACAGTGGCCCTTTTCCAAAAAAAGTTTGGACATGCCTGGTATAAATATATACATAGGCAAAATGTACATCAACAACGGGGTCTGGGTCTTCTTGCCGTAGATCCACGGATATGGCCGTAAGTATATAAACCAATAAACTACGGAACTCGGCCATATAACGTCTTGCAACACTGCGAAGAGCTACAGGCCATGAAAGAGCACTGAAGGATATAAGAGGAGGTGGGAAAGTTGAGGGAAGTGACTAGGAAGCAGTGGTGAAAAGTGCGTCAGGGAATGTTCTCCGCAGTGCCTAGGCACTGCTCCGTTTGGTGAGACCCGGAGTTAAATTGGCAGCTTGGTGTCAGACCTTTCACTCTCTCGCCGAGCTTGTCTTCTCCAAGGTCGACAGGATATCAGAACACACGTGTGAGCTGTTTTTTGCTGTACTGCCAACTAAACGCCGGCCCTCACCTAACGTAGCAGAGCCTAGGCACTGCGGAGAACATTCCCTGACACCCTCTATTATGACAGCCTTGGCGATTCGCTATTGTCACTGTTGGAAGCGTGTCCTTAGCGTTGAAGAATGGATGTGCCGAGCACAGATTGCAGGTCTACAGGCCTACTGTTAGCAGCGTCTCCGCGGCACCATACTGATGCAAGTGGCTGATCTCACTGAGTTCGATAGAGGACAAATCGAAATGCCCTGTCGGCTTCGTATCAGGATATCTGAAACGGCACGGCTTGTTGGCTGCTCAAGCACCGCTACTGTGAGAATAACGACGTGTCAACAGTGGCCCATGATTGGAGCTTATTGTAGCAGTTACATCAATTCCGTCTAGTTGACATACTTTTCGAAGCCACTTCATATACGTTTCATGTACGTTTAACCCCTCTTTCAGTGATAAGATATTCTGTAGTGGTTCCTATCTTCCAGAAATAGTAGTTGTTTGGGAAGTTAAGTGCTCCAATGACCTAGCTGGATCCTTCATCCAATTATAATAATGGGCGAATTAAGTGATAAGATGCGATGGCGAGCTGAATTTGACCTTGTCTTCGACCACCCAGTTTCACTCAACCTCGATCTTTATATAATAAGTTCTAAGACTGATAGCTATGGTACTCCTACTGTATATTATTATTATTATCGTTATTATTAACCTTCCACGACAAATGTAATTTTGTTCCTCAAAGGAGGATGGGTTCACAAAATGTGATGTTTTGATATCAGGTCACTGACCCTCAAGAAAAGGGTAAATATTATTAATTGATGATGGGAACGAATTTTGAAAACCTTGTTTCTTGTGGACTTTTGTATTCCAGGTTTAGTCTCTCAGCAAGGATTTCTTTCATTATTATAATTTTATTTCTAGATAAGCTTCATGCTATCATATTTTGATGACTAAAGCTTGGACAGTGAGCCGAGCCAAAACTCGGGAAGAAATGTTTAAGGTAGTCTGTTGCTGTAAGTAGTAAGTCTACTGCTATGAAAAAAATCAAACCATCGGGAGATTTTTATTTGAAAAGACTACGCCAAGCAGCCCTAAAATACTGACTGATGAATCTGGCAATAATAAAATAATAGGACAGAAGTCAGCTAGGGTCTCGCTTGTTACAGCTATGTTAATGCTATATTCCTCCTAAACTTACTCCGTAAGTCACCGGTACTTGAAATATACGCAGCGTTGTGCATAGGGATGATTTATTCCACTGTTTCTGTGACCCCGTATTTGTATTATCCACAATTGTCTTTGTATCCTCTCGTTTGAGCTCAAGTATATCTCATGTAAGCACCCAAAATGTGGGAAAACGTTAGTCCCATCACAAACTAAAGCCACCGAATTTGCTTAAAATTCAATTTTCCACAGCCACGTTGAGCGCTACACAACTAAAAGATCTTGCATGGCGGCTGCCTTCAGTTCAGACCTCCCCGTTGTGTAGCAGCCCCAGAGGTCGATTCCCGACTCTGCCAAGAAATTTTGATTCTGATGTGAGGACTGGAACGGGGTACACTCAGCCTCGCGAGGCAAAACTGAGAAGAGGAGGATTCGATTCCCCCCTCAGCCATTCTAGAAGTGGTTTTCCGTGGTTTCCCACTTCTTCTCCAGAAAATGGTGGGATGGTTTCTAACTTAAGGCCACAGCCGCCTTTTTTCCAACCCTATCCCCCAATTTACAAATACACACAAGCTAGTAGGATACAGCCTTCGCGATAACACAAGGTGCCACACAAATTACACACACCCAACTACTGTGCACGGGGCTGTATGCCCATGATGTCACAGCACCGAAATTAAGCAAAAACAAAAAAGTCCCATCAGTTCATAGCTGGGGAATGAAAAAAAATTGCAAACTGTTCCCTATGGCTGAAAAATAGAGGGTGGAAAAATAACCTCTTTCCGAAACCGATTGGATTACAAACATTAAACTTTGCATGAGTGCTCTTGGATAAAGCTGAAAAGGGTCATGCTTTGAATGTCTGATTTTATGTATTTCTAAAGGTGAAAATGGGGCTTGACAATTTACTTAGTACTGCGGAAAAGATATGCAGAATCAGAGTGTCCCTATAATGCAACCCCTTTTTCGTAAAAAAAAAAGCTGACTTACCATCAAACTGCAGTTCTCAGGGAAAAACTTCAAATAAACAATACGTATGCAATTCATCGATAAGACAGCTGTTCTAACAGGAGATGAGTGTGCACGGGGCACAGATAAATACCGCTAATCTATCACACATTGAACAATTTCCTTCGTAGGCCTTCAGGTCTCTCAACCAGATAACCGCAGCTCAAGAAGACAAACATGATCGAATTGTGGAATAACCTTGCTTTGAACTGTTGATTAATATTCTTCCTTATTCAAGCTATTCTATTCTATTCTATTCTATGGGATATTAAAGAAACGTCTAGAGAGACAATTATGGGACTCTCTGTGAATGGCACACCCACAGTGGAGCCGCGTGACGTTTCCAAGCCATCTTCGGAATTCTACTCTTTGAAATAAAGCAGTGCCATCTGCTGTATTGTTTGGGCATTATCGGATGTTCCAGAATCTGTAATGATACTCGTGCATAAATGTACTGTCGTTATCCTTAAACGCTACCTTCGACATTCGTCATTGACAAAAGAAAAAGCAGCTATATACGCTAAATTGTGGGGCACTGTTACATGTGAGGGAAGCGTTAAAATGTTGTTTGGACTATGACATCAATCATGTTTTCTTTTGTATGTCCGTCAGAACGCCACAAAAATTGCTATGCATCAAGTATTCCTTAGAGACATAAGACTTGTCATATTTTCAAGTACCGGTATGCTAGTGTTATCAAGTGTAAAATATAATTTTGAAGCAACACGCACGGAAAATTATTTTTGCAGTTTGCTGATCCGCAGTACCAAATAAACTGTCAACCCCCTTTTGCACCTTTAGAAATACATAAATTCAGATAATTCAAGCATGTCTCTTTCAAGTTTCATCCAAGAGCGCTCATTTAAAGTTTAATTAACTCTCAAAATTACACAATTAACGTTTAGCCATTTCTCATCACTATCGAAACACGTGTACAAAATGGCGGATGCGTGTGATATTCAACATTATGTGTCAGCAAACTGCAAAGCTATTTTACCTTGCATGTTGCATCCAAGTATTATTTACATTTGGTAACAATGGCATACTTGAAAATATGAAAAATCATATGTCCCTAAGGAGTACTTGATGCTTACCAAATTTTATGGGATTCGGTATAGGCAGACTGATGGACTGACGGACATACAAAAGAAACCGTGATTGATGTCATAATCCTACTTCTATGTAAAATTCTCAAAGTGTTAGAACAAAAGTTTGGTGCTTTTCAGTCTCAAGTAATTTATTTCAGGATTAGGGCTCTATTTGGGTACATTCGTGTTGACCGACTGAAAAGCACCAAACTTTTGTTTACTTAGGCAACACTGAAAAATGGCTTCAAACCTCACATAGTGTTAGAAATAGTATAAGCGTAGTGGTCGAGCCCAAATCGAAATGACATTAACAATTACTCTCTAAGTGATGCTTTCCTATGTCTACTGCCAAAATCCTTTTAAAAGGAATTAAGAGAATTAAAACGATCGTGGGTAAGTTCTGTCTGCTGATCTATGTTTGCACTATTACTGAAGTATATTAACCGGCACGAAATGGTCAGCAACTCTCTCCGCTCAATTTAACTTCATAGTCCACTGTAGCTTTGATGCGCTAGCCACCAACTGAGGAGTTCGTCAGCCTGTTAGGACGCGCTTTTGGCCTTGTTTCAATCAGATGTTCGTGGACGTAGTATCAGGAGTATGTGAAATGCTTCCATTGTCCTGGTTTACTACTGGACGGATTAGGTCGATCGGACGCAAGTTGTGGGATTGAATTGCGGCATTGTTGCTTGGCATTTAAGATAGTTTGAATATAAGGGTCCGGTAACAGTAGATTTGCTGGTATGTGAAAGAGCCTTTTGTAGACACAAGCTTGGGATCACCTCTTGGTGTAGTGGCTAGCATTCTTTCGTGAGGTAGAACTGAGAAGAGGTGGGTTCGATTCTCACCTCAGCTACCCTGGAAGTGGTTTTCCGTAGTTTCCCACTTCTACTCCAGGCATATGCCAGGATAGTCCCTAACTTAAGGCCACGGCCATCTCCTTCCTAATCATAGTCTCACAAATGTTCACACTACTACAGTCGCCACAATAGCACAGGCTATCAGACCCACCCAAGTACACGGGTCTAAATGATCAGGATATCGCAAGCCCCTTAATGAACTAACTACAAGTATGAAAGTTTGATTTCTAAAGCCGTAGCAATTGAAAGGGTCGTAGAACTCCTATCAATATAACTCGTTTTGTGGGAAGAGATATCCATCGTGACACTTTGTAGCTCACATAAAGTAATATATATTATTTTTTTTTATTTTTTTTTGTCGTGTGGCCTCCTGAGAGGCCGAGTGCAGGTCTTTCTAGTCGACGCCCGTGGGCGACCTGCGCTTCGGGATGAGAGGTGGAATGGATGAAGATGAATGAAATTGGGCAAGGATGTGGAAGGAAGCGGCCGTGGCCTGTCAGAAGGTACCGTCCCAGGATTTGCCTGGTGTTGAAAATGGGAAACCACGGAAAACCATTTCAAGGACAGCCAACGGTGGGGCTCGCACCCACGCGTCTACCGAGGCAGCAGAGAGCTTGGCCCCATGGCCTAACGCTGCCTTTTAGCCTGCGTAGCCACTACTGTCGGTACATACAGTAATAAGTAGGGCAGTGTAACAACCAGATATCAATACGTCCTGCGTAATTCACTTGACGCCCTCTTTCTTGGCGCAAGATTAAGTACACCAATGATTTTGAACAGGGCCATCCAGTGCTCAGGAAGCACTGGGCAGTCAGACTAGCGCTCCTTCCCCTACCACCACTACACTGTGGCAGCGAGGAGACCAAGACAGACGGACGATGTTCGGACAGCGCTGACTAGATACGTACGTACAGTCGTGCGGTCATGTAGCCCTTTGTGGGATTGTTGACATCATATTGATAGGGCTGTTTTGACATAAAAAATATACCGCATATACAAATCGAATGGTACTCCGATGTACGGAATGTGTAGGAAACGAACGCAAGTGTTAAGTAAAGAATATCGTGATTTTTTTTCCAAACAAAATGTGAATATATTAGAGAGGAAAATTCAACAACATCAGACCTTGAGTGACTCTTGCTCCTTTATAAGTTGTACAGAAACAAGGAAATTTCCCATTCTGCATTAAAGGCTGCTGCTTCACCACTCCATCTTTCATTTGCATGATGTTCTGTCATGACCACTGTGAAACTGATTTGTTACACGCTGTCAACAAAGGGCATTGGACTAGACTATCGACTGGTGGATCTGCTGCTAACTTCAGCGTGGCTGGCAGACCACGCTCCTCCAGTAGTGTGGTAAGGCCGGTTCTGCCCCCTAACTTATTGAGCCCTCCTCGTATTGGCCCCGAACCTGATATCTCGCTAACCAATCATGGGATTTGAACATACTGTACAGGGTGTCCTAGAACTTGTAGGCATGCCCCCACTTTTCCTATAGCCTCTTTATTTAATTAAATGACCGGAACTAAGAGGTCATCCGCTTTTAATATCTCGCGAGCCAATAATGGGATTTATACATATGGGGAGTCCTAGAACTTGTAGTAATGCCCCCTCTTTTCCTATAGCTTCCGTTATTTAATTGATGGACCAAAACTAATAGGTCATACGCTTTTAATATTTCCTGAACCCATGGCTGGATTTCGGCCTATGGGGTGTCCTAGGAATCATGGTGAACCCCACTTTCCAATGGAAGTCTTATTTTCCCCCCAAAATAAAAAACTACCCTTACCTTGGGGGGTGAAATAGTGCTAGGATGTAGGTTCTGCGTCACTTAGGAAGTTGTGAGCCCCTGGCGGCCTTGGGAAGGAAGGAGTAATGCTAGGAGGGCGTGCATGGATTCGCTTATTTCGTCTCGTTGTGCTCTATACGGGAATATAGGTGTTGAAAAGGTGAAAATAGGGTTTTGGATCTAAAAATTTGTTTTTCACATTTTTCCAAATTTGTGGAAAACCGAAAAAGTGATCATGACGTGTGTCATGTTACTTTTTCATGTCGTTGTCCTCTTTACGGGGATGTAGGTATTGAAAAGGTGAAACTTTGAAAACATGTTTTTTTTACGGAAAATGTGTTTTTGTTATTTTTTAAGTTATTTGGAAACCAAATCATGTGATTTTTCTGACGGGCATGTTGATATTTTCGTCTCGTCGTCCTCTTTACGGGAATGTAGGTATTGGAAAGCTGAAACCATGGTTTCCGTCATTTTTCGAGATATTTGAGGAAAACGGGAAAAAAGTAAGAAACCAGATTTGAAGTGACGTTGTGTTCAGCGCTGTGATGTTGGTAAAACACATACAGATTATTATTATTATTATTATTATTATTATTATTATTATTATTATTATTATTATTATTATTATTATTATTATTATTATTATTTTACATGGCTTGCCTGTGCTCACAAACAGAGACATGCTTTTTGAAATGAGAATTGAAAGCTTCAGACGGTCCACTGCTAGCAGACAGACAAGTGCTCTTATCATTTTGCGTGGTCCGCAGCAAGAGAGAGATAACAACCTGTAGTTCGCACGCAGGTGCTGTTATCTAACACAGACGAGTAACCCGATATTTTGTTGAAGGACAAACAGCTCTGTCGAGAAGCTGAACATTGCTTTTCCCACACACGCAGATTTTGCTGTGGTTGTGAGAATCATTCTGACTAGAGTGTTTCATGACATTCTACACGTAGGAAAAAAAAGTAATGTGTTAAAATTGCAAATTGTTGAAGAGTCATGTACGTTCTGAGAGTAAGAGATAGTTATTATTCTTGCGATCACCTTTGAAGACGACGGATGCAAGTGCCCTAAGCTCTTAGTAAAAAAAATTACGTGAACCGTGACCGTACTTGTAATAAGGTAGGTTCATTATTGTTAATTATGACATGATTGGTTTTATTGTTATTTTGTGTATGCGTGAAAAGTAAGTTAGTGACTGATTGTATTTTTTTGGATTTTGTTTGTTGCAGATTTTCAAAAAGCAAGAAAATACCACAAAAAAAAACACATCAAGTCTGGGAAAGCGGACAGAAAGAGAGAGAGAGAGAGAGAGAGCAGTGACAGTGGCGGCAAAGAGCGCATTTGCTCAAAGGATTATAATTCATTATATGGTGAGTACATGTTGTTCCATTACTTTTATTGTTGTTGTTAAATGTACTGTATGTCATTTATTACATGGAAATGTATAAATTTATGGCGTGTATTTATTATTGTTTCAGAATTAAGACGTGTATTGAGTGAACGGGTTTTAACTACCGTCACGCTTGCGATATTTTAAAAAAGGTGAGCTATGAATATATATCATTTCTTTTCTTTGTAAATTAACTTATTATTTTTGAGTGAGTGTTTTATCTATGTGTGCACACTTGAAACTTTTTCTTTTTAGCAACTGCTATAAACGAATGAATGAATGAATGAATGCTCATGTTTACTGTATATAACCATAAAAATAACGGATTTTATTGGTTTGATTTTCAGAGAAATCGTTGGAAACAAAAAGAAACTTTGTTGGTGATCATCTACTGTTGGGGCCAATTGTATTGGATCATCATCAATTGCTACGACCATTGTGTGCGTGTGTGTGATTGTATGTCATTGAGTGAATAACAACAACACGTGTGTTCGTGTGGAATTGTTAGTTTTGGATTAACCTATTCTAAGGTAAGGTTTGCACGTTTATTTTTTCACTTTTGTAGTTATGTCTATATCAGAGAGTGAAGTGTTAGTGTGGCAGCCTTTGGCCAAATGTTTCAAAGCGCGAGTATGCTCCAGTCGAATTTAGAATGCGAATCACTGTCTGTCCCCTAAAGATTTTGTGGAATTATGTTTCCCCGTTTTTTTTAGTGAATGTGAACAAGGCTTAAGGTTGCATCAGGCTTTAAAAAGAAATTTTGAACTACTATGTGAATTTATGTTGATAAAAAATTATGTTGAAGAGAAACACACCTTCAACCTTTGTACAAAAATGGAGAAAGTACTGATATCCGATAATTTGGAAACGTGGTATCAGGAGAAAACTATTCAAGAGCTTATCACTAAATGTGATAAGTTGCAACAAGGTCCCAGTGGCTTGGACTTCAATAGCATTGCATATTTGCAAATACAATCCATTAAATGCAGGAAGTAGCTATATTCCCACACGAGCGTTATCGCACGAGAAAGGCAGTGATCAAAATACGCAATAAAGACGATTACTGCTTTTTGTGGAGTATAGTTAGCTGTCTGCAACCCTGTGAAGACAAACATGGTGATAGACCAGGGCAGTACAAAGATGTGTTTAACCACTTAAAGCAAACTCTTAATCTGGAGCGTGTTTCATTCCCAATGCCTTTAGATAAAATTCATTTATTTGAGGAAGACAATCCAAATTTCTCATTCATGGTATATGGTGTCGAGGGAAGCAACATTGTAGGCCCCTTGTATGCCACCAAAGAGTCAAAACAATATCACATCCACTTACTATTGTTGTCTCATAGGGATAAAAGCCATTATTGCTGGGCAAAGGAATTAAGTAGATTGGTAAGCAGCCAAGCGTCCAAGAAGGAGCATGCAAAACACATTTGCGAGCGCTGCCTTCAGTATTTTGCAACTGCTGATCTTTTGGAACGACATACAAGAGACTGTGAGGGGCAGCCGGCAGTAAAGCAAGCCTTGCCCGAAGGGAATGACGCAGTCCTGAAATTTAAGGCCACTAATAAACAAGATATGGAACCATTTAATGTTTACGCCGATTTTGAGGCCCTTACTGTTCCAATTCAGGGATGTGAACCAAGCCCCCATACAACCTCAACCTATCCAGTGCAGAAACATAAGCCTTTTGCTGTAGGCTATTATGTTATCTGTCACTATGATAAATCCCAATGTGAGTATGCAAGTCACGAAGGTGCGCATTGTGCGCGGTGGTTTGTTGATCAAATGGCGGCTTTAGCGGGCAAAGTAGAAAAATTTTTGGACAACCCCGTACCTATACAGATGAATGACGTACAGCAAAAAGAATATGATCAAGCCACCACCTGCCACGTATGTGAAAAGCCAATTTTAGGCGGAGAAAAAAACTAGGAGACCACTGCCACAGGACGGGGCATTTTAGAGATGCTGCCCATGGCGAATGCAATTTGAAGTACTCTACACCTCGCTTCCTCCCTGTCTTCTTACACAATTTCTCTCGCTACGACCTTCACTTCATTGTTAAGGAATCTGTCCATGGAGATAAGAGCAAATTCACCATTTTGGCTAAGAACCATGAGAACTTTACCTCACTTTCATGGAGAAAAGGAAGCATGAGCATTCGCTTTCTCGACTCATTCAAGTTTATGTCTAGTTCGCTGGATAGTGTTGTGAAAGGCTTTAGCGAAGATGAGTTGAAACATACCCAATCCCTTTTTACGTATACAAAACAATTTAAATTGTGTGTTCGTAAAGGTCAATTTCCTTATGATTACGTGGCAAGTTATGATGTGCTTAAAGAAAAGTCTTTGCCCTCTCGAGAAAAGTCTTTTTCTCTGTTAACTCGAAGCACCATCACTGAACAAGAATATGCCCAAGCACACCATATTTGGCAAGCGTTTGGTATAGAAACCATGGGTCAATATGCTATGCACAATTAACAATTAGACGTTTTGTTGTTGACAGATGTATTTGAAACGTTCCGTCAGCTATGTCACACGATATACGGGTTCGACCCCGCCCACTACTATACCAGTCCAGGGTTAAGTTGGGACGCTGCCCTCAAATTTAACCAAATTGAGCTTGATTTACTGACGAATCCCGATATGGTACTGATGATGGAAAAGGGGATTCGTTGGGGGTTCGTATCGCTCAATCAGCGACATGCCAAGGCAAATAAACATTACATGCCTGATTATTGTCCCGAAGATCCAGAATCCTACCTAATGTATTTTGACGCAAACAATTTATACTGTCACGCTATGAGCCGACTACTGCCGTACAGAAACTTCGTCTGGCTGTCTGAGGATGAAATTAGGGATTTCAATGTGCATAGCGCCAGCGAGCAACAGGACGTAGGATATGTCCTTGACGTTGACTTAGCTTATACCCCCGATCTCAGAGAGCGACATGGTGATTTCCCCTTTTGCATAGAGAAAAGGGTGCCGCCCGAGAGTAAGGGCAATCATAAAAAATTGATGGGTACCTTGTATGACAAAAATCACTATGTGTTGCATATTGGCATGCTGGTAGAATGTTTAGCCCAGGGCGTAACCCTGAAAAAATCCATAGAGGTATTTCTTTTTGTCAGAAACCGTGGTTGAAACCGTACATGGATTTAAATACCAGTCACAGACAAAGTGCCACTCCGCCATTTCAAATAAACTTTTGTAAACTAATGAATAATTTTATTTATGGCAAGTGCTTGAAAAATGTACGTCAGTGTAGGGACATAAAATTGGTGAACACATGGCATGGCAGATGGGGAGCACAAAAATACGTTGCAAAACCATATTTCAAATCTTTGAACATTATTGATCATGATCTACTGACTATTGAAATTGCCAAAAGTAAAGTGGTCATGAATAAACCTATCTATTTAGGCCAAGATATTTTAGATTTTTCTAAATTGCATATGTATCAATGTCATTATGGTTTTGGAACGCGGCAATTCGGTACCATTTCCTTTTTATATACAGACACGGATAGTTTCGTTTACCATATCCGTGACTGTAATCCGTATGTCGTTATCAAACAAAATCCAAAATGGTTTGACACGTCCTCGTTTAGTGAGAAGAACGTGTTCGATATCCCCCGTCTGAACAAAAAAGAAATTGGTTTAATGAAAGATGAGTGTTCAGACACCATGATGACTGAGTTTGTTGGGCTCGCTCCGAAAATGTATAGTTTTCGACAGGTGGTGTCACCTTCCAAGTTACAAAGGAACTGAACCCGGGTTCCGGGGAGTTACGGATTTTATTAATCGTGTGTATATTTTTATTTTAGGTCTTTTTATGTTTTGTAATTATCTATTAGAGGGTATATTAAGACGTGCTTAATTTATAAGTAATTTGTTTAGCGTGTAAGTATTATAATTTGAGCAGCATCCAAATCAAGGGAAGTTGAAATATTTAACATTGGAGTAATCTGAAAGTTTTGTAACAGAAAAGCGCACACAGGCGATGAAATACGAGTTGGTGTTCAGACACGGGGTAAAACCCGAGCGCCAGTAAGCGTGAGTCAGAGGTGAGACTTGGCATCCATGTACGAGCGGTGACGATGGGCTGTGTTCCATATATGGTCATGTTGAGAATCAAGCGTTGGGTTGGATGGATCCGTGGATCAACCCAGGTAACCTGTGATTGTAGAGGGGTAGGGTGATGAGGGCACTTGAGATTTTGTGGAAGTCATTGGGAGACACTTTTATTCAGACCGCGGGCGGTGTAGACTCTTATTTTGGACACCGTGTGGAGTAGGCTTGTTTTTCAGACCGCGTGGTGAGCGGGTCTCTAGTTAGAACTCCGGGCGGGAGTGGACTTGTCTTTTTGGTCTTGTGTGTGGAGGGAAAGACATTACAGTATTACACTAATTGTGTTTTTGGATACAATAACGGAGTTGCTGGCTATAAGTTCTTATTTGAATGATGAGCCTAGTCTTAAGTACACCGCCAAGGTTACTTATTTCGAACAGCTTGAAGTATTGTAGTCTGATATCTGTACACATGTATTGCAACTATAGTGGGAATTTTTCGTCCAGAAATGCTAGTCAAATATGCTCTGCATTAGTAAATTCACGAGCGGATTCCAAACATTGGTCTGATACTAGATCCACGACGCAAAGTAAATGGTTGGATGCTGGGTACAAAAGTAACAAACGTAATAAGTAATCATTAAAGTAGGAATGGCGTGTGAATCAAATCAATTGTGCTGTAAGTATAGGCCTAATTCTTTTGGGAGCAAATAACCCCAGAATTAGTAGAGCTAGGTCACCACTGCTGGAGCCAACATTTGTAAGTACCGATCAACTTTATTCCTGAGGGTCATCTATATCATGTCATGTGTGTATCTGCGGAAATACGATAGGGAGTGTTATTATTCTGTACGAGGAGGATCTTGCAAAATGTGTGTTTTATGTCTGGTATGACAATAAACTTTCGATTTTACCAGAAGCTGAAGGGTTTTATTTATTAGGTCACTAAGGTATAGTTAGGTGTGAATGTCTATTGCTGTTGATATTATCGTACAGGTATTTAACCCCGACGCACCCCGTACCTATATAAGTATTGAGAGGCTGGCACATTACAGTGGATCAATGTGAATCTATGCGAGCCAAAGGGATTAGCCAGCATGTGGTTAAACGCCTCTGTGTGGATGATTATTTACATGTCCTTCAGACCCACACAGGCATGACACATAGTCAGTTTAGGATTCTGTCAAAAAATCATGATTTATTTTTAATGAAACAGCGAAAACAAACACTCGCTTTGTTGGACGACAAGAGACAGTGGTGTCAGGTTATGTTATGGCGACAAGCGTCCCATTTGGTTACAACCAGTAATGGTTGTTGCTATTGTTGTAGTACAACACGGCAAGTATTTGGTTTGGATGCTATCAAGTGCGTGATGCCATTTCGAGCCTCGGAATAAAAATAAAAAATTGAAGTGTATCATATAATTTTTGTTTTTTAACCTGTGTGCATGGATGTATGCATGGATGTGTGAATGGCTGTAAATAGTTGTACATAAACTGTATGTCTTGTGCTATTTGCCTGTCAACGCATAAAGAGTGTCATGCATCAACGTTTGCATGGCTCACTCTGCACAGGCTAGATTAAAACATGTTGGCTTTTTTAGTTGCGGCATAATAGACTTCACTAGGTTGTGGCTTAATAGGCCTCACTAGGTCAAGGCTTAATAGGCCTCATGTTTCAGCAAAGTGACCAGCCACCCTTAGTAGGCATGCGGCTTAATGGTCCACACTAGGTCGTGGCTTAGTAGGCCTCTTGAAAGAACAAAAAATAATCTGCTGCTTTACTGTTGACAATCTCACTTTATGACTAGTGTTATAAGTGGTGATATATTTGAAAACAACACCAGTCAAATATCAGAACAGAAATTGTTTTTTTAAACCTGTTGCATGTTATGCTTGTGGCCTGCAGCTAAAGAAGTCAACAGACAGATGGTTATTTATTTTTGATTTGCTTATTTTTTCTTTTCTTTTTGCTATTCACTTAGGGGACAGGCAGTGTATATGTACACAGCGTTTTTTTATTTATTCACTTAGAAAACGTCAACGACTAATTTCAGATTCACTGATGAGCCATGATGAAGATTGTTTTATCGTCACTAAACATACAACTTTCAATGAATATGCCACGATGGTGTATTATAATCCACAACGTGTGGCCTATCCTTCAGAATATAGAAACATCAAAGTATGCATTGATACCACTTTTTATGACAGCATCATTGATCATGATGATAATGATGATGACTTGTTTCATGACCCAGGGCACCACTATTGTAAAATATCCTGTATGCTAAATTTTGGCTTTCAAAATAATGTATCCACGCAAGTGATTCATAAAGTATGAATAAACAATGAATCAAGTGATTGTTAAATTAGCTGACGAGAATTATTTTGCAGATTTTTGGTGTACATTATGTACAAAACCCATGTTTAGTATTTATTTTCCAATAACCTCTCAAATGTTTTGTTTTCTTTTTTATAAATTTCCTGCTGAGGAACGAAACACTTTGTATCGCCAACAAGCATTTCGCCAACTTTGTCTTAGCTTACCTATCAATCAATATTCGACTCATAGAATGATATTTGTTAAAAACTAACAACAACATCATGTCATGGTTATGGTTTCATTTTTATTCGGCTTTCAGGAGCATACTTAACGTTTAGAATACATTTGGCTATGTTTTGCTTGTTTTAGTTTATCGTGTATTCATGTTGAAGGACACACGCAATGGTTTAAATTTGTAGTTTTTTTATTTTGTTTCTTTCCTTGTTTGTTTGATATAGACATGGTTATTAAATGCATAGCGTGTTAACTTTACCTTTATATAGGCTACCAACAGCATTCAGATGTTTGCTCATAGTATCTGTTGATACTATTTATTTATTTAACAGAATTCAGTGTGAATTTGCACAACAACAGGGCAAACAAATACAGGTCATTCAACAAGGGGATTATATGCTAATTCCCATTGACAACAGAGGCATACATTTACCTCCAAGAGATCTTGAAAATGATTCACTCTTAATTTTGATAAAACATTTCCTATTAAATAATTTCCAAATGTATGTTTTGACTGAAAATTATGAAAATGAATGTCAACTTATAGAAGTAGGCTACACACTGTGGGACAATCATTTGCTTGTTTTACATACGTTTTACCGAAAGGTGATGCAGTGGTCATGTGAACATTGTCCACAGGCCTACCGTTTTGTTAATGTGTCAGGGAAACTGATGCCACAAATCCTTGAACCTCCCATATAACAAGTAATAATATGCGCCATTTCATTAGCAGATGCGCAAGTGATTCAACCCTATGCCTATAGATACGTTTTAATTGTTTTGTCTAATAATGCTCTAGCATGTCTTTGCTGTGATTCTACAACCCCTCCACCCTGTGGTAGGAATCAAGCATTCTTATTTTAATTTAGAATAAAAATAAATAGACAAGGTCTTGGTTTATTTATAGCTTTAAAAAATTGTTTAAAAAGTTAGCTTTGGTTTATTTTTTCTTTCTTTTAGAAAACATGAGCATGTACCATCATATTAATCATCATGTGGCAAACACTCTAGTTTATATGCAGCAAAAACAGTTGTTGCTTCTTCCAGTGTTAAAAACCTCTTGTTTTCACGGACGTGGTCCGTGGCAAGAAATTCATCAAGCACTATTGATGGACGTCATACGCACCAAAACACAATTTTTTCTTATCGATGATCATGGTCATTCACAAGAGTATACCTATTTACGTCATGTGAACCATGAAACACAAAAAAAATGGCTGTTGATGTTGGTTCAATAGTTATCGCGTACCTCCTACAAACATTATTATATTTTTGTCAATTTATCCAATTCCATCTACAAGTTTAGCCAATAAACGCTAAGGCGTTAAAAAACAAAACACTTTTGTGTATTGACAAAATTATTGTTCTTGTTGTTGTAATATAAGGAAGATAGTGTTAAAAAGTAACACTCTTTTCTTTGGTTATTGACAACCATGGACGCCTTGAACGCCATTGGTCAAGATTGCGGCTTTGCACACAAGAAAATGAGTGAATTGCCTACACAAACACCCTTTCGAATTCACAAAATACAAAAATTAAAAACCAAATTTGGTGAACGAGCTCTTTGCATTTGTCAAGACTTTGAGACATTTCTTCCCACACGGTTTAATAGTTTACATGATGATGTCATGGAGAATGTCAATTCCAGTATTCACCCTGTTTATTTAATCTATGTGGGTGAAAAAACTAAATCGATGCATGATTCGTTTTGTAAAAATAGAAAACGAATAATCATTGTATGCTAGCCGTGACTATTGTTTATTCATGCCTTATTTTTAATAACTATAATAAAAAAAATTGGTGCTCAACAGTTTGACGTTTATTAATTGTTGCTTAACGTTTATGATGGTAAATAATAATAATAATAATAATTTTCTAAACTTCTCCTTGATGGGAGTTTTTGTTTTGTTTTTTGAAACTTAAGCTATGTCAAGACAATGATGTCTATGATGAGCATAGGTGAATGGTAATTTTGTATGTTCTCTTAATTGGAGAATTTTTTTAGCCTTAGGCTACGTGAATAGAATCATGCCTATGACGCATGTTTATAATTAGTTTACCTTTTTTACTTTTGATGTACATGAATAGTTTTTTAAATAAGTTGAAACGTTACGCAAGGGTCTCTTGTTCATTCAGCACCTCCTTATGCACCTCAGCCACAAGTAAAAAAAGACCGTTTTAGAGATATATTTTAAAGAAAACTATTTAACACTATTTACTAAATAACAAAATAATTTAAAGTTAACGTCACATTTCCTTAATGCAGACATGGCTTTGCACTAAACCCTTTTTTTTGCAAATCATAACACCATGTTATTTTATTGAATAATAATAATAATAATAATAATAATAATAATAATAATAATAATAATAAGCTTATTACAAAAACATGGTCCTAAACTAGATAATGATTTCATACGCCAGTATCACCTACTTTTAAAACATGATTTTGTTTTACTTATGGTTGCAATGCATGAGGGAGTGTTAGATCAACAACAAGCGAGTCTTAAGCACATGACGTTTCAACTTACTTTATGAATAATGATAATAATTATGAACTTTTGTCCTTTTTTATTGTTTGTGATTTAAAGTAGCATTTATAGCAATTTTTATACAATTTTTTATTATTATTATAATGATGTTACTATTGATGAATAATGATGGACTTTTGTCCTTTTTATTGTCTGTGATTTAAAAATAAGTTTAGTACAATTAGTAATTTTTTATTATTTTTTTTATAATGATCATAATGATACTATTGCTGATTAATTGCGCACTGCTGTCCTTTTTTTATTGTTTTTATTTAACAATAGATTTAGTTCAATTACCATTTATATGATTTTTATACAGTTTATTTATAATTATAATGATGAAACTAATAGTCAATAATAATGAAAAAACACAACATGGACTCATGTCTCTTTTTTGAAATTATGACAGTGATACTATACATTTTTTAAAATAAATTTATGATGTTAAAGTTGTGTGTAATTTGCTCTTCATATCACCAATCACCATAAATGCGCCATTCATTGTGATAGACTGGCATTTGAAGCTGTTAATCGTTGCTTGGCAATGCTTAACAAGACATTGTCGGCAATGCGTCTTAGTGTGGGATCACTGTTTTCATAGGCTATATCTTGATTAAGACATGCATGATCCAAAGCATTAATTCCCATATCCCCTCTACTCAAACGTTCCTGGAGACGAGTACCAGGGCCGCAAAAGCTTTAAGCAGGTAAGCGAGCTTCAAATGGTAAGTTTTTAATGTTGTTATCAATAGTTCCACTGCCAGTACACCTGTGCCATAGAGGTTTCAATCGGTGAAAAACACTATTTTTGTTGTTCTTCTCGTTCTTCTTCTTGTTCTTGCTGTTGTTGTTGTTGTTGTTGTTGTTGTTGTTGTTGTTTGTCAGCGGTTGCTGACGAGCATGGCAGGTGGTGGTTGTTTTCCGCATGACAGCCATGGAATTATGAAACAAAGTCTTTACAGGGAGTTTTATGACCATGATATAATTTCATCAATTGACATGTAGCATACTGTCGAATAGAAGGTATTTTTGCCATGGTTAATTGTTTGTGATGGGAAAAATGACTGCATGGTTGTAGTTCACTCAATACAGGGTCGGTAGCCCACTCAGGAGGCGCCTTTTCCCAAATTTCTTCCACAGCGTTGGCAGCAACATAAAAAGAAATGATTTAGGTAGATCTAATAATTCATGATGTGTAAAGCTAATAAGTTTTTTGCATACAAAGAACTTTCCAATAGCCTTGTCGATTGTAGTGGCGTCCATGTTTATAACGTTGATGTTATCACCTCACGTGTACAAGTCTCACTGCTATCATTGGACGGTAAACTTTCAGTTTTAATTTTATTGAGCAACTTCCAACATGCACTGGTGGTGAGCCAATGAAACAATTGCCACGCATGCGCTAAAGCTTCATTCTGATTATTGTCGCATGGACAAGTGTCCATGAGCGTTTACAGGGGTGGACAACCCAGATCTACACGATCAATACATTGACAGTGAGAGTGTAAAAATGGTTGAAGCCACTGGCGTTTTTCACTCCCGTTAACAAATAACACATTGGCTGAGGACAAATGGGCTTTCTTGACTATGTCAAGATACTTGTAAGAAATATCACTCTTTTTCCATACTAATTGCCAATGATTTTCAATAAATTGGCTCTGCTTTTTATCTTTTTCACTAAGCAACTCAAAAGCATAGGGAGGTTTAAACACAAAATGAATAGGGTTAGACACCCAAAACGTATTACAATCGATAAAAGCTACTTCCTTAAATATAAATTTGAGGTCTGCAATTTTAAACCCCTGACAATCCACGATGCGTGTACGCATGATGTTTTTTATTTATTTATATCCTTGTTACCTCGTTGACGTCTAATCAACAACTAACCCATTTTATGGTTTAACATTGCAAAAGTCGAAGGACTTCACGGGGGGAAAATATGAATTCAACAACAGCTAAACATTTTTTTACAGGTTTTATTCATAACATAAAAAACATTTACAATTTTATTACAAGTTTTTTTTAAAATCTGGAACAACATTCAAATGAACAGTTTGCACATACGGACCACAGGTATCTCCTAGTTTTGCAGGGTCTGGTACAATGACAGGGTAATTCAAACTCCATGGAATATAGCCCACATCACAGCGATTGAGGTAAGGGCAGGATGGACTCCATCGCTGATGATCACTAAATGGTCGATCCCCTATTTTCCAGTTTCCAATTTCAATGTTGCAAAAGATACACTTGACCACATCCCCACGTTTTAAGTAATAAAATCCGCTCGCTGCAATTTCTCCATAATCCATAAAGGGAACTGTCCATGTTTCAAAAGTTTTCAGACGATTAAATTCACATTTAAATTCCAAGGTTTGTCTGTCACGTTGTTGTTGTTGTTGTTGTTATTGCTTATTGAGGAACGCATGATGTTTGTTGTTGTTGTATGTGTGCACAGTGCCAGAGCGCAACAGATAGTGTGCAAACAGACGATTATCATCAATCCTATGAATGATGATTTTTTTTCACCTGACCACTGGTGACTTACATGCTGGTGACAAAATTGGACAAAGGATGATATTTCACTTATCTGGCAAGAATAATCAAACAGTAGGCACTGGTATGGTCTGGTACAATTTCTTGAGTTTCAAAATCTACCCTTAAATCAATGGTGGTGATTTTCATAGATTCTTCTAGATACGAACAGTCGAAAATAATCAGTGGTGCTTTTGCTTTAAACCCTGGTGGCGACATCATAGGGCAATCCTGTTTTTAATAATATGACGATTGTAAATTAGCAAACATATCATAAAGGGGGGAAGAAACAGTGGGAGAGTACGGATGGAAGTTCAACATCAGTAAATGTGAGATCCTGTTAACGACCAGGAAAAAGGACAGACCAATGAGTGGGATAACACTTGGAGGTGGACAGCTGAAGAAGGTGGAAAGTCTCAAGTACTTGGGAAGTCTAGTGGAGGAAAATGGGAGAAATGACAAAGAGATTACGGAACGTGGCAGACAGGCAGAAGCATTTCTGAGAAGCATTAGGAGCTTAGTGTGGAATAAAGAAGTCCCACAAAAAAGCAAGGAAGTGTTATACAGAAGCTACTATATCCCGATACTGACCTATGCTTCAGAAACGTGGACAATGAAGAAAAGGGACATAAGCAGAATACAGGCAGGTGAAATGAAGTTCCTGCGAAGTAGGATCGGAGTAACAAGAAGAGACAGGTTGAGGAATGAAAAGGTCAGGGAAATGGTGAAAGAGGAGCCCTTGCAAGGCAGGATTGAGACGTCAAGACTGAGGTGGTATGGACACTTAAAGAGAATGGATGAGAAGAGGATTCCCAAGAGGATACATGAGATGCAGATGCAGAAGAAACGACCAAGGGGAAGACCAAAAGATAGATGGCTGAAAGGAGTGGAGGAATGTGTCAAGAAGAGAGGCGAGGACTGGACCAGAGTGACAGCGGAGAGGTGGTGGGAAGAAAGGACTAAGTGGCGAGGCTTATGTTGCAAACAGACCCAGCCTGGGGCTGGAAACTGTACAAGATGATGATGATGATGATCATAAAGGGGACCAAATTTATTTTTTGAAAAATTGAGTTCCAACCCCTCATAGGGAAATCAAACATTATTTAAAATAGTCGTATTTTTCTCAAGTGAATGTGATCAAAGAAGGGTACATCTTTGCTTTGTTGGTATTTTCTATTGGTTTGAAAACCAATAATAACATAGAGGGGTCTCTCACTAGAGCGAGCCGATTTTACACTCCAACTATGAGTGTCTCTGGTAGGTAGCAAGGAGTACTCATGTAGACTCCTACTTCGAAAGGCGATAGGCACTTTCCATAGTAATCGAAACAGTTGAATTTTTGAGTCTCTCACTTGGTCGGAGGCTCCTTTTAGTGCATTATAATCACTGCGGTCTCTCACCAGATACAAATTTTGTCTTGCGTTTAAAATAACACGTTTGTGATCTTCGGCAAAGCCAAGGAGTAATTTTAAGGGTAGGAAGCCTGTAAAAGTGCCTTCGCTATGAACTAGCCAGTCATTGCTACTGTTGGGGCAGCATCCTGCCATAGAAAGCGTTTTACTTTCCTCCTCGCTATAGGAAGGTTATAATTTCATAAGACTAGTCATGCCCACATTTCGAGTCATATCTATGACAATACCAATTATCACATAACGTACTTCAGAAAACAGAAAAGCCAAACCATGATTCGCCAACGCAGACGTTGTGGGTATGTTGCCATCTGCTTTCATCAATTTACACGCAATATGAAAGACACTTTCATGAGGTAGAGTAAAATATATTGATTGTTAATGATGAATTGAATCTCGTCATTGTTATTCAGTCCTGTTGCTTGAGGTTGACAGGAATGCATATCAATGCGCACGACGGCACCTTCCACTTGTATGGGATTTAACACTTGCAACAGCTCCTTGTTCATGAATGGGGTGTAACGTATAACCAATGCGTTGTAAACGTTGTCGGTTTACTCGTGTCAACCGTTTCATACACGGCGGGCAACTAACCGACCTCGTAGACGTTGTTGTTGCTTTATCGATAAATTTCATAGCGTCTTTAAAACCAACTAGTAGGCCACAGGGGTATTGGCGTCCAAAGCAATCAGTTGTTGCTTTCTATACACTAAGCGTAAGGTAATGTTACTAATATCACTGACACACACAGGATGATATAGAACCACTGAAGGGTTTTCACGAATAATATAGCCACAAGGGGAGGTGAGTAGGGGGATGATAGGAGTTCTAAGCCGCTCGGGAAACCCCTTTGCTCTACTACTAAGCCTCAGTCATGTTAAATATCTCTCGAACGCATGGTCCGATTTTGACAAATGAGGTCTCATTGGACTCGAGCTGACGTCCTCTTTCCTATGGACTACTCGTTATATTTTTGATTTTTATAAAAAATTGTTTTCGAAAGTTGGTGATAGTTTGAAAACCAAACATGGTAGAACGTTGTGCCATAGCTCAAACGAATGGTCTTTATGACCTTTATTTTCTATAATAAAACTTTTTTACTTTTTATGTTTTTTTGAAAACACTCGAATTTTGAAAATCCTATATTATGGAAACTTGGAACTCTACAAAAAAAAATGTTTGACGTAAATCAATGGTCCCTACCCCCTCTACCATTTCAAGTCTCTAGGATGAAAACCTGTAGTAGTGGGATGACACGGGAGCTGTCTACTAACTTATTGAGCCACCCTCGTATTTGGCTCGAACCTGATATCTCGCTAACCAATGGTCGGATTTGAACATACAGGGTGTCCTAGCACTCGTAGTGATGCCCCCTACTTTCCTATAGGCTCTTTATTTAATTAAAAGACCAAAACTAAAAGGTCATCCGCTTTTAATATCTCGCGAACCAATCATGCTAGAGGCATGAACGAGGGATCCAAGGACTCGGGCTGACGTCCTCTTTGCTATGGACCGCTCGTTATATTTAAAAAAAATTGAAAACTCGATTTTGGGGTAAACACCTGCTTTTTGTGATTTTGCCGATATCTCACGAACTAATATCGCTAGAGACGTGTACGAGGTGTCCTAGGACTCGGGCTAACGCCCCCTTTCAAATGTGGGAGATATTTTTTCCAAAAAAAATAATTCACAAAGGGCCTTACGCCATACATATTGAAAAAAAAATTCTTTACCGTTACCTGTTTATAATGTTCATGAAGCGTGGTGGTTGAGAGAGACGATACGGCTGGGTGTGTGTGTTTCAACGAACCTGTCGCTAACCACAAGGACCATGCTTAATAGAATAATCGCTATTTCGGCGGGTCGGTGTATGACAGAGCGAGCGTGCGTTTTTCTGATATTTTACCTTTAACGTGTAAACGTTGATGAGAACTTGGTTCTATATTGGTCGAAGCGAGTAGAGAAACCAAACTTGCAGACAAGCAGGAGGTGAATGTCATTTGAGCTTATTGGAATGCGCTGATCTGACTTGACTACAGGTGCAATGGAAAAATGACAATGACGCTTGAAGGTGAAATAATCTGGCCATCGTGGTGGCAGGGGAGTGCGAAATGCGTGCACACACGTGTGAGATGACATGTACGCTAAACAAGTTACATCCTGTTTTGCTTCGTACGTGACAAAATGCAAGTTGACGTGAAATTTGATCTGCCGCAGGTGTTCACCTTGGACGTTAGCTGTCCACGTGCGCGATAACTGTTAACAAGGTACATCCTGTTTTGCTTCGTACGTGACAAAATGCAAGTTGACATGAAATTTGATCTGCCACAGGTGTTCACGTTGGACGTTAGCTGTCCACGTGCCTGATAACAGAATGTTCAAAGCGTGGGAAAGAAATGATTATACATGCAACGTAGCATATATAATGACATGTCGTTATCATTTCCACTCTCACTTAGGTGACTACCTTTGAACACATTGCGTTGCATGAAACCCCTGGTCTTGTTTAACAGTTTTGGTGTTGGTGGAAAATACTTAACCTTGTTGTGGGGTAGGTATATATTTATTCATTTATATATTTATTGATTTTATATATATATATACATGCAATTATTTATTGATTAGGTAATTAATGATTTTATTTATTTATTTATTTATTTATTTATTTGTTTGCAGATAACGTGTATAGCCGATATATCGTGTGTCGGTGGGAAATATATTAAAGAAAGAGAAAGATAGAAAAGAAAACCATTTCCACACTAGCCCACGAGACGGGAATATAGCAAAGCATTACACGTCAAGGTGAGATTTGTTTTTTATATATAACCTGTTTGATTTTGTTTTGTTTATGAAATGCATAAACTATATGGAATGGATATACTTATGGTGGTTTATTTTATTTCTTTTTAGAGTGTTGGAAAACGCTTGACCACTGTTAATAACCTAGAACGTGTGTGTTTGGGACCATTGTCAAGCAGTCTACAGCTGAAAACTCAGGTGAGAGTGTTCTTTCAAAATAATGTCTTTTACTGCTGCGGATACGTTATCTTGGGAGCCCCTTGAGTCTTGTTTCAAATCACGTGTGTGCTCTGGCCGCGTAGTGAATGTTAGAAAAAGTTTGATCCCCAAGGAATTTTTAGAATCTTGTTTTGAAATTTTTAAAATTGAAATTTGTACAGCGCAAAGGTTGCATACGGCTTTAAAGGTGAATACAGAAGTGGTGTGTGATTTCATATATAAAAAGAAGGACGTAGAGCATAAAGAGACATTTTATATTTGTAGTAAAATGCAAGAACTTTTGATAGCCGATAATCTGAACGAGTGGTATCAAAGCCATGTGGTGAATGCCATGCTATCAAAATTTGATAAACTGCAACAAGGACCCAGTGGTTTAGCCTTAGACAAAATTCATCATCTACAAATCAACATTTGTCAATTCAACCCTTTGAATGCTGGGTCTAGCTATATTAAAACACCACCAGCAATAGCTTCGAAAAAGGCAGTGGTGAATATTGAGAACCATGACAATGATTGTTTTCTGTGGTCTGTGGCTGCGTATTTGCAGCCAGTACAACAGCATTGTTACAGACCAGGAATGTACAAGGCCAAGTTTGTCGAATTGAAACATACTTTAAACTTAACTCGAGTATCGTTCCCTATGGACTTAACCGAGATCCATAGGTTTGAACAAGATAACCAGGACTTTTCGTTCATGGTCTATGGCCTTAATGGTGATGAGATTGTGGGTCCTCTTTATGCCACAAAAGATCCGAAACGACACCACATTCATCTTTTATATTTATCTGTAGGAGAGGTGAATCACCATTGCCTTATTAAAAGCCTGAGTAGATTGCTAAGCAGTCAAGCGTCCAAAGCACATGGTAAAAAACATATTTGTGATCGTTGCTTGCAATATTTTACAACCCCCATGCATTTAGAACGTCATAGGGTGGATTGCGTTTCTCAGGAAGCAGTGAGACTGATATTGCCACAAGGGGACAAGGCTGTGTTAAAGTTTAAGGACATTCACAAGCGTGACACTGTCCCCTATGTGGTGTATGCAGATTTTGAAGCTCTCACTACACCCATGGCGGGATGTGAACCAGATCCCTCCATGAGCTCAACCACACCCATTCAAAAACATGAACCCTTTGCCATAGGATTTTATGTGGTGTGTGCCTATGACCCTACACAATCCGTTTACAAATACCGCGAGGGGCCAGATTGTGCCAAATGGTTCTTGGATGAACTTGTCAAGTTGGCTCATGATGTACAGGAAATACTGGACCACCCAGTACCCATGAGCCTATCTCCAGAACAACAGCAGCAGTATGAGCATGCCACGACATGCCATATTTGCGAAAAGCCTATTTTAAGTGGAGAGGAAAAAGTCAGAGACCACTCGCATTTTACAGGGGAGTTTCGTGGAGCTGCGCATAGTATATGCAACTTGAACTTTCCAGCTCCTCGTTTCATCAGTGTCTTTTTCCACAATCCGGCGAATTATGACATTCAGTTTTTGATTCGTGAATTGGGTCATGTCAACAAGGGCTCGTTTACCATTATCCCCCAAAACCATGAGCGTTTTACAGCCCTGACATGGAGGCTGAGCAACTTAAGCATTCGATTTTTGGATTCCTTTAAGTTTATGGCATCCTCGCTAGACAGCCTTGTGAATGGCTTGAATGAGGAGGAATTAAAAAATACTAGAATGCATTTTAATGATCCTGAGCAATTTCAATTGTGCATTCGGAAAGGTATATTCCCGTATGATTTCTGCAACAGCTGGGACGTGTTAAAGCAAAGAAAACTCCCATCACAAGAGAAATTTTACTCGAAACTAACACGCAGTACCGTTTCCGATGAAGACTATGCACATGCATGTCAAGTTTGGCGAGTGTTTGGCATGAAGACGCTAAGTGAATATGCTATGCATTACCTAAAACTGGATGTATTGCTGCTCACTGATGTGTTTGAAAAATTCCGTAACTTGTGTCAACACATTTACGGTCTTGACCCGGCTCACTATTATACGAGTCCTGGGCTCTCGTTTGATGCCGCTTTAAAATACACTCAAGTGGAATTGGATTTACTCACTGACGTAGACATGGTTCTATTTTTTGAAAAGGGCATTCATGGCGGCTTTATGTCACTTAACCAGCGCCATGCCGAAGCGAACAATGTCTACATGCCTGATTATTCACCGGAAAAACAAGAATCGTACTTAATGTACTATGACGTGAATAATTTGTACGGTTACGCCATGAGTCAGCCTTTGCCCTATGGGAAGTTTGCTTGGCTGACAGACAAACAAGTGTCAGAATTTGATGTGAACATGGCTAGCCAAGAAACAGGCCGTGGATATGTGCTAGAAGTGGATATTGAATATCCATCATCCTTGTATGATGAACATAGCGATTTCCCATTCTGCCTTGAGCAAATGGTTCCCCCTGACAGTAAAGTGAAAACTGAAAAACTCATGGGCACGCTTTACAACAAAAATCGGTATGTGCTACATATCCAAGTGTTGGTGCAATGCCTCGCCCAAGGCTTGGTGTTGAAGAAAGTCCACAGGGGTATTTCTTTTGCTCAAAAAGCATGGCTTGAGCCATACATGAGACTCAACATAGAGCACCGTCAAATGGCAACACAGCAGTTTGAAATTAATTTTTTTAAATTAATGAACAACTGCATTTATGGCAAGTCTATGGAGAATGTCCGCAAATACCGTGACATTAAATTGGTGAATGTCTGGGAGGGGCAGTGGGGTGCCCGGCGGTACATTGCCAAGCCAAATTTCAAATCGATCAAAATTATCGGTGAGGATTTGTCTACTATTGAAATGAGTAAGACCAGCGTGACCATGGATAAACCCATTTACTTGGGTCAAGTCATTTTAGACTTTTCTAAATCGGTCATGTATCGATTCCACTATGAGTTTTCGAAACGCCATTTTGAGGACGTCTCTCTTTTGTATATGGACTCGGACTCATTCATTTACCACATTCGCCACTGCAACCCCTATGACGTCATGAGGCAACATAGTGACTGGTTCGACACCTCTTGCTATAGTGCTGACAACGTGTTTCAGCTTCCCATAAAAAAACAAGAAGAAAATGGGCGTTTTAAAAGATGAATGCGGTGATTCCATTATGACGGAATTCGTAGGTTTGGCTTCAAAAATGTATGCTTACCGCACACTCGACTGTAAGGAAGCCAAAAGAGCAAAAGGTGTAGGTAGAGCAGTGGTAAAATCGCTACGTGTAGACGATTACCTAGCGGTTTTACGCACTGGCAAAGCTATGTCTCATACACAGTGCAGGATACAATCCAGCAACCATCATTTGTATCTTGTGGAACAGAGAAAACGCACCCTCGCCTCCATGGATAACAAGCGTGTGTGGGCTGATGACCTGCTCACTAGCCTACCATGGGGTTATGATCGCAAGGAGGAGGAGGTGGGATGTCATTGTTTAATCGTTTATGGGACATAGCTTTTTGTAACTTGTAGATTTAGTATTTTGTAAATATTGGTTTCTGTCATTGTAAATAGTAGATTTTGTAAATAGTGGCAACCCACTTGGACCTTTTGCTCTTAAAAAGTTCTATGCAATCTTATTTTTATTAAATTTTTTTGATTGTTAAATAGTGTGATTTTTTAACGCTGTACAAAGTTGAGTTTTTTTGTAAATATGAAATAAGAAAGATTTTTAGTAGCTTTTTTTTCTTTTTTTTTCGAAATTGTAAAATGGTAAACTAAAAAGTTCATTTGGGATGAGTGTGCATATCGAGAATGTGCTTTTGGGAATAAATAAAGTGGTTGTGTTTGTTCCCAACGACAGGTGTGAATGCATGAGTGGAGAGAGAAAGCTGATGTGTATGGTTGACCAGAGCAAACACGGTGAGGGAGGGTGGGTGGGTGGAGAGGGGGAAAATGGTCGCTTATATACTCATTTTGTTATGTCATTAGTTTTGTTTTTCATTGAAATGTGTCAGTCAAAAGACATTATTTTTGTAAAAACAGTCTTTCCTGCAGTAGTCGTAGACTTCGACGTTTCTCCAAACACCCATAAACTCACTGCAGCATCGCCATGGTCATGCACTTGCATCAACATCATTGTCAAATCTCAACTTTCGACATACACCAAATGGAAAAATGTTAAAACAGTAAAATGGAAAATCCATGTTTCCATATCACCAAAAACGCAAAACTTAAAACGGACATTTTTAAAAACTTGAAATGGCCATGTGTGAAATTTGAAAATTCAAAAACTTCAAACGGACATTGTTTAAAATATGTCATCAACAAACTGGAAAAATCCATATCATCAAAAACGCAAAACTTGAAACGAACTTTTTTAAAATCTGTAAATTGCAAAATGACAAATGGCAGTGTGTGAATTCATCTTGTGTGAAATGTGTAAAATGAGAAATCAGCCACCAACATCATGATTTTTAAAAATAATGAAAACACAAATCATCGTGCTCTGGTAAACCTTTGTTTTTATTTCATAGTCATAGTGAATTGACAAAAGAAAAATAGAATACAAACAAATCCCAATTCCTCACTCCTCAATGTTTATGTCCATGCATCATCAACTTTCCTTTCATAGCACGCATGACAATTAGGGCTGCCATCCTTTCACCCACTGAGGCATCACTGGATGTGAAAGTTGTTTAGCTTTCTTCAATAACAATTTATCTGCCACATGTCTTAAACCAGGATGACTATGGCGATAAGAAAGGTCATGTTCCTTGCATGCTTGATCCAAAAGATTAATGGGTACATCACCACGTTGTAAACGTTTTTCGAGTCGAGTTCCAGGGCCGCAAAAACGATAACCTGGAAGATGGATTTCGAAAGGTAAGTATTGAATCACTTTGTCAATGACGCCATTGCCAGTACAGGCCTGGCATATCCTTTTCCATCGATGGTAAAAAGGTTTGGTCTTCCTCCTCCTCTGTGGACGATGTTTGTGTTTGTTGTTGTTGTTGTTGCTTTTTCTCGCCATGACACTCGTGGAATGATTCAACAAAGTCTTTACATGGACTTTTATGACAGTGATACAGTTTCACTAGCTGGCAAGTCGCACACTGACGCATAGATGGTATTTTTGCCATGGCCACTTGCTTATGGTGATCGTAATCCGTACAGGGTTGCAATTCACTCAACACAGGGTCTTGAGTCCATGATTTTGGTACATGTTGCCAGATTTCTTTGACCGCGTTGGCGGCCACATAATAAATGAACGACTTGGGCAGCGCCAAGAGTTCCTCTTTGGTAAAACTGTCTAGTTTCATTTTGCACACAAAGAACTTGCCGATGGCTTTGTTCGTAGCATTGCCTTTCTCCATGGTATCACGTGCTGTAGATGTTTACACGTCGCTTGTAGAAATCTCACTGACGTCATTCACAGGTAAATCTTGAGTTATAATTTTGTTCAACAACTCCCAGCAGGCATGAGTGCTTAACCAATGAAAGAGATGCCACGCATGCGATAGGGCTGTATGGGTAATGTTGCCACAGGAACAAGTATCCATGAGCGTTTGCAGGGAGGGGCAGCCCAACTCCATGAGGTCGATACATTGGCAGTAAGACGCCAAAAATGGTTGCAACCATTGACGTTTTTCATTGCCTTTCACAAATACCACATTGGCCGAGGACAAGTGTGCTTTCATGACCACGTCCAAATATTTATAGGAAATGGTTCCCTGATTCCAGTCTAGTTGCCTATGGTTTTCAATCCACTGGGTTTGTTTACGGTCTTTTTCACACAGCAAATCAAAAGCATGGGGTGGTTTAAATAGCAAATGCGTAGCTTGTGATATCCAAAACGTGGTACAATCGATCATGGCCACTTGTTTAAATATAAATTTGTTGTCACCAAATTTAAACCCTTGGCAATCCACAATGAGTGTGCGCAACATGTTGACGCTTGCCTGGACCAAGTTCAACTGACGACTGACTGACGATCAGGTGTGATCATGACATGGACTTACCTGCCATGCTAGTTTCAAATTAAGGTTAGGGTAGGACAGGGGGGACATGCAAAAATAAGAATTTAAGAATTACATCATTTTATTATCATAACACGTCTTACAGGCTTTTCTCATTTTAGGATAAGGACGATAGCAACTGATACAACAATATAGTCTCTTGTGTTTGTAACGTCCATAACACCGATGATGTCCCAATGTCTCTAAACTAGGCGTTTTTGATGGTGAGCTGCTCACCGAAGCACCATGGACACCGTACGGTCCACACGTATCGTAACTTGTTTTTTCATCACTCAGAGACACAAGTGAGGGATAGCTTGAATGACAGGGTATATTTCCCACTTCCATTCTACACAGGTAGGGGCAGGTGGGTGACCAGCGCTGATGTTCCTGCATGGGTTCATCGCCCTCCTGCCATTGGTCTATGATGATGGGACAAAAGGCACATTTCACTTCATCTCTTGTTTTTAAATAGTAGAATCCAGCGGCCGCCAAGGCTTGAGGGTTTATGAAAGGCACTGGCCATGTGGCAAAAGTCTTGAAACGTTGTTCCTCAGAGTTTAAATTCATGGATGTGACGTCTCTTGCGGCTTTAAAGCAAGACATGACTGAGCGGCTTGGCGTGGGATGACCTGTTATTTATACACTCGTCACTTGGTAGGATAGTGGATAATAGTTGACTTGTTTGTGATGAATAATCAAACAGTAGGCCGTGGTATTGGCTGGTACATTGTCATGCGTTTCAAAATCTAGTCGAATGTCGATATTGGATGGCTTGACAGACTCTTCCAGGTAAGAACAGTCAAAAACAATCAGTGGTGCTCTTGCCTTAAACGCTTGGGGTAGTAGCATGTGGCCGTTCTCTTTTTGATAATACGACCATCGAAATTTAGAAAACAAGTCGTACAGGGGGCCAAACTTATTTTTTGAAAAATCCAAATCCAGTCCTTTATAGGGAAACACGGCTCCGTTGAGGAAAAGACGTGCATTTCTCAATTGCAGGTGATCAAATTGCGTGGCATCTTTGGTTTGTTGATACTTGCGATTCGTTTGAAAACCCACGATCAGGTAGAGAGGTCTCTCTGTATAGCGAGCTGTTTTTACAGACCAACTGTGTGTGTTGGTGGTGGGCAATAGCGGATACTCATGGAGTGCCCAGCTTCTAAATTCCATGGGTAGAGGCATATCTCTCTTTACCATTTTGAGTATGTCCAGTTTTTTGCTATCTTCAAGGGTCACATGGGGGACTTTCCATAGCAAGCGTTGTAGTTGAATTTTTGAATCGATGGGGGCATTGTCGGCTCCCTTGAGTGCATTATTATCACTCCTGTCTCTCACTAGGTAAAGCACTTGCCTTGCGTTGACCACAATGCGTTGGTGATCTTCGGCAAAGCCTAAAATCAGTTTAAGAGGTAAATATCCAGTAAAGGTTCCATCAGTGTGTACCATCCAGTCATTGGTCGAGTCAGGACACCAACCTGCCATGGAAAGTGTTTTACCTTCTTCCTCACTATAAGAGGGGTATAGTTTCATGACACTGGAAATGCCCACATTTCGAGTGCTATCCACCACGATATCGTAAATGACATACCGCACTTCAGAAAACAGAAAGGCCAAACCATGGTTGGCCAACTTGGATGTGGTGGGTGTAGAGCCATCGGCTTTGGTGAGCCGACCTTCAATCTGAATGACACTTTCATGCAGTAGGGTGTAAATATCTTGGTTGTTGATAACAAATTGAATTTCATCATTGTTATTGAGTCCAGGTGTTTGAGCTTGATAGGAATGGAGATCAATTCTTACCACTCCAGGTTGCTCCTCGATGCGGTTCGCTATCTCTAGGATAGAATTCATTATGAGGGTTGACGTGGTAACCCAAATGCTGTAAAATCTGCTTGCCTTGAGATGTTAACGTGTATTCACGTGGCAAACAACTAACACCATTCCTAGACGGTGTTGTTGCTTTATACACAAACTTCATAGTGGCTTTAGCACCAACTTGTAAGTCACCGGTGTAGTAGAATCTAGATCAATGAGTTGTTGATCTCTATTGATCAGTCTTAATGTTATATTACTAATACTATCGACAGCCACAGAATGAAAAAGCACCACTGAAGGGTTTTCACGAATAATATACCCATTGGGCGATGTCACAATAAAGTCATAAAGTGAATGCGATGGTTCTTGATTGGTGTACACTTGGCTAATAATATTGCACGTCACCGACACATGATGGTCCTCAATGAATTTCACTTCATGGTCTGATTCATGTTTTTTGTTGGGCTCCAACACACGTGGTTTAAATCCTAGTAATGGGCCAATGGAATCGGGGTGTGTTTTAAAGTCAATGTTGAAGGTAGAGAAAATACTGCAGCGATGAGTGTTGGTATTGCCTACAAGTTCAAACTTGTGCGTTCCGTCGAGAAATGACTTTAAACCATATTGATTGATCAACACCACATAAATGTGTTCATAAATGTCATCGATCGTGTATCCGCCAGAGTTCAAGGTGAGCACAGAATCATCATAGTAAAACTTGTTGTTCACATTTTCACGTAAGTTGTATATTCGATTGTACGTTTCAAGAGAAACAAGTCCTAAACCATAGGGTTTTTCACTCAATTCGATAGGCGGGTAAAAGTCTAGGCTGACTTCAGGTCCACGTCCATGCAGTGTAAACGTTTTACTTTCTGCCGACATACTGGTGGCGTTTTAGCTTATGCTGCGTCTTATATAAAAAAATTAAACACAGACGTCCACACTGTTGGCTGTTAAACGTTTGCTCACGTTTCACATTATAATATATCTTGATCCTGTTTCCAAAATAGGTCACTAGTTCCATGGGCGGAGGCAAATTCCCAAAACTGTCAAAGTACCATACCGTGGATCCCTCTTTGACATAAGCTACATAATGCGTTCCTGGTCCTCGGTGATCATCCAAATTGACAACAGCACATTCCTGTTTCCAGGGTCGTGGGGGTAATTGGTTTCGCATAAACACACCTCGAAAATGAGAAAGCTTTAGTTGTTTAGCATAGCTTTCCACTTGTTGATGCGTCAGGGCATGTCTCGCTATGGCTGAGGTTAATTTTTTTTTTAATATTTCGAAATGGTGAAATCCCAAATCCTTGTTGATAAAAGGCTGGCTTTAAATTGGCATTTCTAGCCCCCATGGCGATCGCTTCCATCGTTTCATTGTGTCGCTGACTTTCTTTGAGTTGTTGCTTGCCCTGCTGCGCGGCTTTAATGGTTTTCGCCACTGCACTGGCACCGCCCAAAAGTGAGCCCAGAGCAGCCAAACCGGCAAATAATGCAGGTAAAAATCCCGCTCGTTTGGGGACGGGAATCACTCGCCCTTGGTTTGAACTCTGTCGCCGACGTTTTGGAATAACATGTCTCTGTGCTGCTCGAAGGGCTTTCCTTATGGTCAATACATTATTTTTTTTCTTTCGCAAGGGCTTGTCCACGAATGTTGTAAGCCCAGGCTTTGCCAAGGACAAAGTCCTTTTTTTAGTCTTTCTCACTGCATACCTTTGTTTCACCATGATGGTAATGACCAACAACCTTTCACAAGAAAGTATAAATCGCAACTAACGTTAGATGGTTATTTCATGGCTGTATATTCCAATTCCACATAAAGTGGGAAATCGTTTATGGTTTTTCCCGCTTGATTTTCATCCCATGTCAACATGAGGTGAAAGGATAATTCGTCACCAGCATTGACCATTTCATGGTTATGGACCAACATCCTATGACCATTTATCCTTATTTGTAAATGGTTCTCATCAGGTATGGCATATTTGATGTGAATGGTTCCATCATAGTGTAATCGATAGTGGCTTAAACCCGAAGCAAGCACATAGGTCAAGTGCTGATCATGGACTAACGGTAAATGGTTTCTGTCATTCAAAGGTTTTTCATTTGTCAGATACACTAAAAATACAGATGGGATAAATTTATAAAGCCTTTTCATTTCATGGGTCACGTAACGCTTGGTACAAACACCGTCTTCGTCTTGCGGGTCTTCCACGTGAATAATCCGATGGTGATTAGCGCTATAGCCATTCACCATAAGCTGGGGCACTTTGTCATAAAACTCATACACTTTGTTATCCACATACTTTTTCGTAGTAACGTCTGTAGACACTTGATGATGTTTTACATGGGTTAACCGCTTTCCCTTAAAGTCATAATCTCCCTGTTTTGTGCGTGGCACTACTGACCTATCCACATAGTGTTTATTAGCAGGATCTGTTTCTTGTTTAGGATCATGTATGGGGACAGACCTAGCTTTGGCCATCAACGCACGTCCAAAGACATCCATCGTCAACCTGTAGTACCAGTCTACTGTTTCTATGACAAGGCTCGGTGTCCTGTATATAGACAGCCTGCTAGCCTGTCTAAGCCTTAGTTGAAATGAAGATTATTAAGCGGCAAGAGTCATTCCCCGTGGGGGACATGGTTTCCCATCTCTGTCCCACATCACGTGAACAACTTCATGGTTCACTGTTTCCATCTTCCATTCGCTGCATCATTGTGGGGCCTTCCGGCTGTGGAAAGACAAATCTTTTGCTAACGCTCATCACAGCGCCCAATGGTCTGCGTTTTCAAAATATTTATATTTTTGCAAAATCTCTCTACCAAACCCTCTACGTGTTTCTGGATCAAGTCATGTCTGGATTACAAAAAGAGAATATGGGTTATTTTACATTTTCCATGCAAGAAAATGTGATTTCACCGGATGAGGTAAAGCCTGATTCACTCATGATTTTCGATGATGTATCCACTGAACGTCAAGGCATCATTCAAAGCTATTTCAGCATGGGTCGTCACAAACATATCGATTGCTTCTATCTTGGACAAACGTATTCTAAAATGTCCAAACAGTTGATTCGTGACAATGCCAATGTCATTGTTTTATTTCGTCAGAACGAGAGGAACAGTCGTCACATTTATAATGAACATGTGAATCCGGATATGACCTTTCAAATGTTTACAGAATTGTGTGCCAAGTGCTGGAACACTCAACGTCATGCCTGTTTAGTGAGTGACAAACAAAGTGAACTCAACCAAGGACGGTATCGCTTAGGGTTTGATCATTTTATTGCTATTTAAGCCTCTGTCTCATTCCCCGGCTAGTCATTTGTCAAGACACCATTTCGTTAGCTGAGAGTCAATTGAAAAAGCATATTATTAGAGCAAAAAATACTATTCGCCAAACGTTTCGTCAATTGAAACAATCACGTGCCAATCATGCTTTGTTTATTCAGCAACATTTAGCATCTCCACTAAAAGCCATGTTGAAACCCACTTTCAAGCCATCTGAAACGCTACCCACCGTTTCACAAGCCACGCAGACGTTGCACGAGGACCCTGAGGAAGAGGAACAGGAAGATTTGACTAGTGTTAGTGAAGTTGAGGATGAAGAGGAACAAGTGTTTACGCCTCAAAAAAAGGCCGCACCCCTTGCAGAGTTTTTGAGAAAAAAGAAATCCTTGGCCATGGTCGAAACACCTTGCCCTTCCAGAGCGTCTCCGTTTTCACAACTCTTGGCCACCCCTCAACATAAAGCTCAACTGAAAACCATTTTAATAAAATATTATGGATCAACATTGGAACCCTATTTCACCGATCTATTTATTGGAAACACAGATACCACGTATGGTGTTCGCTATGAGGATGATAGTTTTAAAATTGGCGATTCATCCATTAAATTTGCTCGTACTAAAGCTGTGATTAAAAATATCAACAATAAATTAACGCCAGGACTGTTAAAGCTGCTCTTCTCTCGGACCCCCTCTTCCCATGATTATACGTCAGAGGATCTTAACAAATATAAATCCATTTTATTGGATACCCATGCTCACAAAAGACAGTATGATCCCACGCAACAAGTGAATGCCAATATATCTCAAAAATATAAACCCATCATTGCAAAAATGTTTCCCACCAGTCAAAGTACTCGTCGTAAAGTGTCCGCTTCGGGAGTGACATTTAAACCATTAAAACCCCTTGTGGATGTTACCTACTGGCACAATCCCAATAAGCTCGTCCAGCGGCTACAGTTGTTGCATGCCTCACGTCAAGCTGGTCATACCGGTCACGATTGGGAAATTCAAGAAATTGAACAAGAACTTCGAAATGCCAAAATTATTGTTTAAGCCATCACCCATTAAAATGGGTATTGCTCACGAGTTGCATCGCCCAGCTAGGCGTCACTATCCGCGACTCAAGGTGATTTCACGAGGTGTGGATGAACTTTGGCAGACTGACTTGGTTGAAATGATACCCTATGCTGGTGTTAACGACGGTGTACGCTATATGTTGACCGTCATTGATGTCTATTCCAAAATGGCCTTTGTTGAACCTGTGCGTCGCAAGTCTGGTCCACTAGTTACCAAGGCCTTTCAACATATTATTCAACACTCCAAACGTCAACCTCAGCTGCTACAAACCGACCAGGGGAAAGAATTTTTCAACAAGGATTTCTCCAGTTTTCTCAAATCTAAGGATATTCACCATTACACCACGTACAGCAACCTCAAAGCCAGTGTGGTCGAACGGTTCAACCGAACATTGAAAACCCATATGTGGAAAGCGTTTACAGCTCAGGGCACGTATCGCTGGTTGGACATGTTGCCAGAGCTAGTATCACGTTACAATGACACCAAACATAGAACGATTGGGACCAAGTCACGCCTCGTGACCAAAAATATTCAGCAATTGGATAAACTGTTTAACCCCATAAAAACAGCCGATCCTAAACGTCACCGACTGAACATTGGGGATTTTGTTCGTGTGAGCAAATTTAAGTCTGCCTTTAATGAGGGCTACACGCCACAGTGGGGGACTGAACTATTTCGAATTCGTCGAGTCAACATGGACACTCCAGTCACCTATTTACTCGAGGACCTCAACCATCAACCCATAAAAGGTAGATTTTATCTCCATGAACTTCAGAAAACGGCATTTCCTAAGCATTATCTTGTGGAAAAAGTGTTGAATCAAAAAGGAAATAAACTGTATGTCAAATGGTTAGGGTTTAACTCTACGTTTAATTCTTGGATCAATAAATTACATGTTGTATGAACCTGTCTACTTTTTATTTATTCACACATGTTGTACACCTCCTATAGCTCTGTGTGTACAGCGCGGAGCGCTTCGTGCATGTTCATAAATGTTTTTCATTCCCTTTCCACCTTTGTTCTCTCTTACATTACCCCTCCCCCTCTCACCCCTCCACTTCCCACCACTGCTGTTCGCAGCTCGTGCCTATCTATTGGTTGCGACATCATTCCCACAAGTTGCATCATACTTTTTACTGATTCAGCGATTCCCACGCTTTGAACATTCTGTTATCAGGCACGTGGACAGCTAACGTCCAACGTGAACACCTGTGGCAGATCAAATTTCATGTCAACTTGCATTTTGTCACGCACGAAGCAAAACAGGATGTAACTTGTTAACAGTTATCGCGCACGTGGACAGCTAACGTCCAAGGTGAACACCTGTGGCAGATCAAATTTCATGTCAACTTGCATTTTGTCACGTACGAAGCAAAACAGGATGTAACTTGTTAACAGTTATCGCGCACGTGGACAGCTAACGTCCAAGGTGAACACCTGTGGCAGATTAAATTTCACGTCAACTTACATTTTGTCACGTACGAAGCAAAACAGGATGTAACTTGTTTAGCGTACATGTCATCTCACACGTGTGTGCACGCATTTCGCACTCCCCTGCCACCACGATGGTCAGATTATTTCACCTTCAAGCGTCATTGTCATTTTTCCATTGCACCTGTTGTCAAGTCAGATCAGCGCATTCCAATAAGCTCAAATGACATTCACCTCCTGCTCGTCTGCAAGTTTGGTTTCTCTACTCGCTTCGACCAACATAGAACCAAGTTCTCATCAATGTTTACACGTTAAAGGTAAAATATCAGAAAAACGCACGCTCGCTCTGTCATACTCCGACCCGCCGAAATAGCGATTATTCTATTAAGCATGGTCCTTATGGTTAGCGACAGGTTCGTTGAAACACACACACCCAGCCGTATCGTCTCTCTCAACCACCACGCTTCATGAACATTATAAACAGGTAACGGTAAAGAAATTTTTTTTCAACATGTATGGCGTAAGGCCCTTTGTGAATTATTTTTTTTGGAAAAATATCTACCACATTTGAAAGGGGGCGTTAGCCCGAGTCCTAGGACACCTCGTACACGTCTCTAGCGTTATTAGTTCGTGAGATATCGGCAAAATCACAAAAACAGGTGTTTACCCCAAAATCGAGTTTTCAATTTTTTTTTAAATATAACGAGTGGTCCATAGCAAAGAGGACGTCAGCCCGAGTCCTTGGACCCCTCGTTTATGCCTCTAGCATGATTGGTTAGCGAGATATTAAAAGCGGATGACCTTTTAGTTTTGGTCTTTTAATTAAATAAAGAGCCTATAGGAAAGTAGGGGGCATCACTACGAGTGCTAGGACACCCTCTATGTTCAAATCCGACCATTGGTTAGCGAGATATCAGGTTCGGGGCAAATACGAGGGTGGCTCAATAAGTTAGTAGACAGCTCCCGTGACATCCCACTACTACAGGTTTTCATCCTAGAGACTTGAAATTTATTTTGGGGGGTAGAGGGGGTAGGGACCATTGATTTACGTCAAACAATTTTTTTGTAGAGTTCCTAGTATCCATAATATAGGATTTTCAAAATTCGAGTGTTTTCAAAAAAACATAAAAAGTAAAAAAGATTTATTATATAAAATAAAGGTCATAAAGACCATTCGTTTGAGCTATGGCACAACGTTCTACCATGTTTGGTTTTCAAACTAGCACCAACTTTCGAAAACAAAAATTTTCAAAAAAATCAAAAATATAACGAGTAGTCCATAGGAAAGAGGACGTCAGCTCGAGTCCAATGAGACCTCATTTGTCAATATCGGACCATGCGTTCGAGAGATATTTAACATGACTGAGGCTTAGTAGTAGAGCAAAGGGGTTTCCCGAGCGGCTTAGAATTCCTATCATCCCCCTACTGAGGTGACAATAAAATCATACAAGGAATGGCTTTGTTCTTGATCCGTAAATACGTCTCTAATAATATTGCAAGTCACAGAAATGTGATGGTCCTCGATGAATTTCACTGGATAATCTGAATCATGGGGTTGGTGAGCTGCGAACGCTCTTGGTTTAAATCCTAGTAAAGGACCAATAGATTGAACTCGTGTTTCAAAATCAATTTTAAACGTAGAGAAAATACGACAGCGATGAGTAATCGTATTGGCTGCAAATTCAAATTTGTGTGTCCGATCCGCAAATGGTTTGACACCTAATTGTTTTATCATCGGCGCACTAATGGCTTCACATCGCGTAAGGTATAATCTCCAGGGGGTAGTCTCATCATATAATTATCGTAATAAAATTTGTCATTAATATCCAGTTATATATTGTAAATTCTGTTGTAACTTTCCAAAGAAATTATTCCTAGCACATGGGATTGTTCGGGATGCAATTCAATGGGGGGAATCCAGGGACACTTCAGGCCCCCAGTGACACTTCAGGCCCGCGGCTGTGCACGGTAAAGGTCTTGGCGTTGGCATTCATGATGATGAGACTGCTGGCTAAACGTGACCTCTTATATAAAAAAAATTAAACACAAACGTCCACTTTCTTGACTGGCAAAGATTTGTTGACGATTCACATTATAGAATATCTTTACCCGGTTTCCCACATAACGTAGCAACTCGATTGGGGGTGGTAAATTTCAATATCTGTCAAAGTACCATACTGGGGAACCTTGTTTCACATAGGCTACAAAATGGTTTGCTGGGCCTGCATCATCATCTAAATTAATCATGGCTCGTTCTTCATGTATTTATTAATCTCATGTAATTTATTTCTGGATTAGGGCATAACCTAGCTCTTTTTGGGTACATTCGTGTTGACCGACTGAAAAGCACCAAACGTTTGTTTCCCAGTTTACTGTATAATAGACCATGAACAAAAGTAGTTCATTTTTAACAATTAACTTTCGAATCCTCCATTAATTAAGTTAACTGCAATGGAAATATTTGGGACAAGTGATCTCAATGATTTTCATCTTAAAAAGGTAATCGCTACCATCACACAAGTAAAATTACCCACAAGAATATTTAGCTCACATTATCGGATTATTCTGACCACCACGCCTATAATTTTTGAAAAGTAAGCTAGAGATTTGTGCTAGATGATTACCATCGGTTCAATAACGCACAAGCCGTTAAATTATAATTTTACAAATACGCACAAATGGCATCAATACTCTTGAAAACGTCATAAAAAGATCATAAATCATAATTCATATGGAAAGTAGGCAAATATTGTGCCAACATATTTCATTCAACATACTAGTTAATTGTATCAATATTCACTACAATAGGATGCATAGGCTTAATTCATGTTACACAGGGCACTAAATATACCAATGTCAAAAGAAAACTACAACAGAGAAATTAAAATAATCAAGCAAATGCTGTAGCTAAAGAAAACATATATCACCCAGCAAAATAGTTCAAATTGTAGCCAGACATAGAAATAAAACAATTCAATAGCCGGACAAAAATGGCAAAGAATTCGCGCAGTTCAATTTCGTCGCGAACGCGAACACATACTGAATTACTATTTTTTTCAAATACAATACTTAAAAATAGCCCTGACAGCAAACAACACAATCGGCAAGCATCTGCACAACAGCAATTTAAAAAAGCAGGACCCGTACTCAAAGTCACGGGTACACTAAATAGCGTGCCAAGATACAGGGGGTGTCAAGCAAGTTACATTGAAAAAATCAGCAGAAGAATGGACACATGCTACAAAGAGCACAGAAATGCGATTAAATACGGCACACATTCGGCCGTATGTGAACATATTGTTTAGTCCCTTTTCGTGGGGAGACTGAACTAGGGGGTGAGTGTGAGAAGAGAGTGGCGTGTATTTAGGGGAAGTTTAAAGGATGTGTGGGGTCTCCGGACGGGTGCTGGAAAGTGTTGTGATAAAAGGGTAAGCCCTACGGACCAAGGATTATAGCAGTAATGGATTCACCCTCGGGTGGAAGATAATTCCTGGCAAGCTAATTATGAACGAGCGAAGCTAGTGTTGCTGACGATGCACCTGTATGAGCCGCGGGCGCGCGTGTTCTCTGAAAGACAAGGTTGCCTGAATTGTATGTAAGTTGATAATGCTGGCACAGCGATATGTAGTAGGACGGTGTTTGAGGAAGGGCGTGCAGGGAAGTCGGCAGGATAACTGGTTGTGGGCAACAATGATAACAATCGGGCGTTCATTAAAGGTACTAGTTTACTGGTGTAATGTAATGTGCAAATGCGTTTCCCTCACTGTAGGGATAGCTCAAATGAATAAGTGTACAAGTGTTACAAAGTAAAGCTGGCTGCGTGGCTCAGCGGTAACGTTCCCGCTTGCTTAGCTCAAGGTTGCAGGTTCGTATCCTGGCGCAGTCAGCTGGCATTTGAGGGTGCGCAAATGTGAGGGAGCCGTGTCAGTAGATTTACTTGCACGTTAAAGATCCCCTTCGGGGCAAATTCCGGCACCCCGGCGTCTCTAACAGCCAGAGCAGTTAAAAGGGACGTAGAACCAATAACATTATTATGTTACAAAGTAAAAGGTGTGGTGAATGGAGAGGATGTATAAGTGTGTGTGGAAATACTGAGAGACACACTCACCTCGAGGTACGTCGGCGTCGCGCTGCTCACGGACGTGGAGTCGTTCGGCAATTGATCTCCCCTCCTCTTTGGGGGGTTTATTTATGTATTTGCAAGTGCTGACCCTTGCAGAATTGCTGAGTAGCTGTTTTCGTAAGCAGCTGCTGTGTTCATGTTGATGTGTGCGCTAAGCTTGGGCAAGAGCTGTTACATAACTCTGCCGGCTTTGTGTAATTAGAATTATGTTGGTGTTGGTTCCGTTGGCTAATTAGAGTGCTGTATTAGACATTGGGGAAGATGAGGGTGTAGGCGTTGGTCAGATAGTGTCGATGTTATTTGTAGATGATTGTTAATTCCAGATTGTAGGTTTAGTTGTATGAATTCTAGGTGTATGTGTGTTTACCCCTTTAAGGGCGTTAGGCGCCCTATAGGGTCCTAACAAGACTTCCTCCCGGTTTAGTTCGCGGCCCGCGAACTGGAGTTAGACGTACGGGTGGCCCTTCTCTTCTTATTATTATTATTCCTCTTCTTCGTTCTCCTGGGCTCCTCTGGTCGTGTCGGCGTAGACGATGTATCAGGTGTGGTGATGTATTTGTACCTCAGTATCGTTGAATTGTGGTATGCTCTCAGTTATGGTAGGTTTTTAAGGGTTGGAACATTATTTTGTACATATATCTTCTCGTATAATATTAATAACAGTGTAAGCATATCAATTGTGAAAATCATATTTCCTAAATCAATAATCAACAATGTAAATCAAGATCATATTTTGTAAGTTAGCAAAACATAAATCGTAAATTGTCATATGAGGCGTCAAAGGTCACTATATACAGTAGGATCCTAGATCATAGGTGATATGCTAGCGCTTCCGTAGAGAGGAAAAAACTTATTGGGACTAGAATACCCTTTTGCTGCGGTGATGAAAAATTGCTCTCTACGTATCGCATGTAAAATGTAACATGTGAAGTGTGCAAGTGTGAAGGGTAAAGAAAAAAATAGATGCCCCAAGGTGTAAGTTAAAGGTAGTATTATATAATGTTTTTAATGTGTGGGTGAAAAATAGGGCATCTTTGCAAATTGGTCGTTAGAAGAATGAAAGGAAAATGCATGTGTATAAATGTGTAAGTATACAATTAGGCAATGTGATATTTTGTGAGTATAATGGTGACAAGTAAAATGGTGATGATATAGTAACGTGATGCATGGATCATTTTGGCATTGGACATGGTAATACTCATGGTAGTAACAATAATAATATTATTAATAATAATATTAATAAACATAATAATAATAGTAATAATCACAAGTCTGATACCTTATATAAAAATATCATCATTCTGTAGAGCTCTTACCTGGCCATTATTACATAGTCTTATCCTATGCGCGCTGTTATCTACTCTATTCTTAATATGTAGCTATAGTTAAATCCTAGATCCTAGGCTTAGTGGCTAGCGTTAAAAACTAGTTCTATTGTAATCTGTGGGCGGGAAAAATTCACCTTGGCATCGAGGTTCGGTGCTTACACATTTGTACCACCCTTCGATACCGTATGGTACGCCTCATTCGCGTATGTTTATGTGGCTGCGTCAGCGGCGCTCAACGTCCCACGGACGCTGTTCGCCGTTGATCGCCGGTGTCGTCGCCTTATTGGCGCAACTGAAAGTTAAGGTTAGTGTGTATATTTGGAAAAAAGAGTGAGTGTAGTGTGTTCTGATATTGGAGAGACGTGTTCATGTTTGATGGGTGGAAAATATATTTACAAAAGATATATGTACATTTTTGCCCCATCTGGAAAGAAATAGATTAGTGTACATTTGTCTCTGATTGTTTCCCTCTGGTCTGAAATAGAACGTGTCATCATTAGTACATCGTCATTGATATATCGTACAGATACTTTGCCTGAAATAGAATGTATTATTATTAGTACATATTATTTTATGCCCTCGTCAATCGTCATTGATATATATCATGCAGACACCTCGTCTGCGCCTTTTTACATTTCATTAATCTATAGCCGGCCGAAGTCTTAAGCTACCGCTTACATCTATGGCTCTTGTGTGTATGTATGAAGTGTTAGTGTGTACAAAAGTGTGTCAAATATGTGTTATGGTGTGTACCCGAGGTCCACTTTACCTGTTTCCCATGATCATGTGTTGTTTTATTCCCTCTGGTTGCTGCAATGGTGGAGCTCAGAGCTGTAATGGAATATACATTTATTATTAATATCAAAATACTCTGGCCATATATGCGCTCGTCGCATCAGTCGCGCATCGCTGATTGCGTGCCGGTCAGCTCCGATTGCTGCCGTATTGGAGATATCTCTTCGGGTACCTTGTCTATTAACGTCTCTGTGTGCAGATTACTAGTTCACCTTCCCATGCTTTCTACGTTTCTCTCCTTTGTGTGCTCCTGTCTCTCCCATGTTCTGAGTGTAACCTCCTTATTCACCTGGCATATCTTCCCCTTGGGGTTGTCGCAATTGTGATCACTTTTGGCCTTTACAGTAAAAATGGCCTATACTTCGCTTTATTTTCATTGGCTTACCGCCTTCAATTCGCTTTGATGTCGTATTATATTACCGGACATACAATGCCGTCTTCGCTATTGATCAATCATTTACGTATATTTCGCCTTTAAATCGCCTGGATGGGCGTCCCCATAATACCATTTATGATCATTATTGGGAGCCTACCCCCTCAACGGTCGTTACCGAACATGAAATTCTCACGGTAAGTTTTAAACCGACATTTACACTCATGAGCCGCTGCTCGACATTTAAAATAGGCTATATTATATTCATATATTGCGGAAAATACATCGCATAGACATTCATTATATTTCATTATTTAATTCTTCTTTCTCGATTCGGAACACAGCTTCATTAACATAGAAACAGACTTAAATAGCATACATTACAAAACGAAAGGGGAACTTCTCGACATAAAGGGAGCACTTGAGATGTACCTAGCTAAAGGAAACAACCCTAACAATCTTTACGAGCACACTTTCATGGAAAACGCACCTCTCTTCACGCTACTAGACAATATCCCCTATAAGTAAATGAAAATAATATAACGGTTCAGGCAGTCTAGATAAGGGGGGCAATTTAAAGGGAAATAGAATAGGATGTACTTTGTACCCTTTCTTCAATAAAACCAAGGCCTATAATATGGCAGTATAGATTGCAAGACGCTCCCAAAAGACCGTGTGCACTTCAAAGACGGCTTTTTAGCCCATGTGTTGCGGGAGTGGAGATTGGTCTTTAACAGTTGAAGATGTCCAGAATACATTAGCTTACACCACGTCAAGAAGATTCTATACCTGGCAAGCACAGAAGCTTTCTATAGACAGAAATGCGAGGCCAGAAAATGGGTGGGGTGAGAACAGATAAGGATATGAAAAACCCGAAAGTAGAGGGCCTGTGCCAATCCTGCTTAGTGTCATGGCCGCCGTCGCCGACTGTAAATCCTCAGATATATAATATTTTCGATATCTCAAGAACCAATATTCGGAGAGGGTCACGTGAGGTGTCAAATTACTCGGGGTGATGCACCCTTTCCCATGAATCATTTATTTCCCAAATTTTTTAAAGGGTCAAACTATATATTTCAAAATTTTAGATTTTTGACTTTTAATTTTATTTAATTTTCAATTTAGTGTTTTTATAATTTTTATTTATTATGTATTCTTATTTTTGATTTTGACAAAGGGCCTAACTGTATATCTTAAAATTTTGATTATTTGACTTCTTAATTTTATTTAATGTTTTAACTTATTATTTATATAATTTTTATTTTCCATTCTGTTTTTTTAGATTTTAGATTTTGCCAAAGGGCATAACGAAACATTTTAAAATTTTGGTTTTTTGACTTTCTAATTTCAATTAATGTTTTAATTTATTATTTTTATAACTTCTATTAATCATTTATTTTTATCTTTTGATTTTGACAAAATGCCTATCTGTATATTTTGAAAATTTTGATTTTTTTACCTTTTCATATTATTTAATGTTTTAATTTATTATTTATATAATTTGTATTTACAATTTTGTTTTTATTTTTTAGATTTTACAAAAGGGCCTAACTACAATTTTTTTTAAATTCGATTTTTTTACTTTTTAATTTTTTGTTTTAATTTATTATTTATATAATTTTTATTTACTATTAGTTATGCTTGTTTGATTTTGACAAAGGGCCTAACTGCATATTTTGATAATTTTGGTTTTTGACTTTTAAAGTCTATTTAATGTTTTAATTTACTTTATAAGTAATTTTTATTTACCTAGAGACACTAGGCGTTTGGCTACGCGGATTGCCACGCGGCTTCTTTCCCGATATCTCGCGAAGCGATAACGCTAGAGACTTCTGTCAGGTTTCAAATTACTCGGATCGTTACCCTTTTTACCATAGGCTATTTATCCCCCAATTTTACCAAAGGACCTAAATACACATTTTAAAAATTTTGGTTTTATCCCTTTTTTAAACTTTTATTTAATGTTTTTAATTTAATATTTCTATTTTTTTTCATTTTTAGATTTTTGTCAAAAGGGCGTAAATGTAACATTTTAGCTATTTATTTATTTAATTGAGCCGTAGTGGTAGCTATCCCAGGAGAGGGTACCCTCTAAGCAGGTAGTTGAATGGAGAGGAAGGGGGGACGGCAAATAAAAGAATTAACACACTCGTAGCCGTGAGCGTTAAAGCACGCACTGCGACTGCATGTTGCAACATGACTTAAGCTGATATAAGGCGAATCCATATAAGTACAGACTTGTATGAGGTTGCAACTTACTCGTAGTGATTCCCCCTTTAACACAAACCACTGAATTTGCTAAATATCGCAAACCTACTAGGTCATTTACGTTTTTTGAATATCTTCGAACGAGAAATTAGAGAGACCTATGCGATGGCTTAAATTAAAGGTTCCTGTCGCCGTTACCTCAAAGACATGTTATTTTCACTCGCAAGATAAAAACTACCCATACACGGAGGGGAAATATGGATTTTTGTATGCATGAGCACTCGTGGCTCTTGTACAGGGGGTATTTTAAATGATTATTTACCCTTGATTTCTGATTTTCCAAACGAATAGTTAAAAAAACACTTAAAAGGAATTGTTTTACGCAGGATATTATTTCTTTTATCGTGAATTACGGTACTTATTTTTAGATTTAACCAAAGAACGAAACTGCAAGGTCTCGAACCCGAGATTTTCCAAACTAATAATCGTAGAAACTTAATTTACGATTTAAATGAATGCATAGAAGATACTTTTATTTTTAGATTTTTGTGATTTGAGATTTCGCGAACCCGAGATTTTACAAACTAATAATCGCAGAAACCTGACTTTGGATTTCAATTAATGCATGTAAGATTCCTTTTTTTTAAGATTTTTAATTATTAGATTTTGCTCATCCGAGATTTAGTGTACAAATAATTGAATTTTATTTATTACAAACACCGGACTAGCAGTTAGAATACCTGAAGCTAGCCTATATATATTTTTTGGTAAACCGTGCTATAAGAATTTTAACAAGTACATGTTGTTTGAATATGACTGTACCCTTGAATTAACTTTTAGGTTAATGACTTGAGTTTCCGAAACCGATAATTAGATATTGTTATACAACAGCTTAAATGAAACCCCTTTATTACTGAGGCAAGTTATTTTTTACATTTTTTGACAAACAATCTAACTAGAAATTTTAAATTACAGTTTTATAAATATTCTTTTAACGGCAAACATTGCTGTATGAAAAATATACCTTAACAGGTTTTATAACTTGCTACCTGGCTGTACTACACCCGGATGGCATAAGCAAGCGATTTAAGATAGCAATTAGTGGATTTTTAAAATAATTTATTTATTTAATTAATTATTTATTTAATATTTATTACGCACGGCAATGTAGGCAGGAAGATGATTACACTATACGTTAAGACTATTTTTTAGGCGATAGGAATTTGCTAACCAGACACGAGTTAGCTGCAAGGGAACACTTGGGCGACTATGCTTGTTTTTGACCATTGGGTAAGGCTCTAGAGAGCGGCTTGCCATTTTGGTTCATGTACAACAGATGTTTATATAGAAACCAAGCGATCATATTAGTTCTTTCCAAACACGAGACATTCTACCTGAGACGGTTAGAATAGCCAAGTATCATATCTAAGAGACAGTTATTTATTAATTATTAATTATTTAATATATATTAATTCGTTAATTTAATTATAGTATTTATTTAGTTGCCAAAATTCATAAGTAGGCTAAACGTTTACATAGATTTTTAACAAAGGTGAGAATTGTTAACACTTACTCATGTTAGGATTCTCTTTTGTCAACCTCTCTTGGTTAACTCTTGTTTCTTGTGAAACAGATGGTACTAGAATACTAAGTGTCTATGATGTTATTACTATTACACCATGTAGAACTTTCCAAAACGGTGTTGTGCAAAGGTAGATGCTAGTCAACGGGCGGTTACTCATTACTAAAACCCGATACAAGTTGCCTGAAAGGTTTCCATAAATTTTCCCGGTACTCTCTTAAATGTCCCTAAAATTTCTCTGAATTTCCCCATATTTCCTAAAATTACCTAGATTTACCATAATTCCCGCAAATGCATCTAAAATCCATTTGATTTACTCAAATCCCTAATATCCATAAAAGTTATTCAAATTCCTTTAAATGTACTATATTCACCCTAATTTCCTTAATATTCTTTTTTATGTTTGCTATTTTACAAGTTTATTTTTCATTGGTTTCCCATACTTTCCCCAAACAAATACCGAGATACAGACCATGACCTTTACCTTGCACTTTATTACAAAGTTTTATTTAATACCTTTCGTTTATTACAAGCTAAGCATTAGGAAGCACATCCGGCCATAAAGACTATCCGGTACCCGAACGGTTTATTTACCCAAAAATATAGAATTGTTAACACTAAACTGTACTGGGATTCCCTCGTTTGTCGATATCCATGGAAGGCAATACTAGCAAAACCGACGGTATTAGACTATCCAAGACCTAGGATGTTAATACAATAACCGTATCCGGAACGTTTTATACCCACTTTTGTGTAAATGATTGTTATCTGGCCCTACCTTATAGATAGCTCTCTATCCGTAACACGGCGCTAACAAGATCTTTTAATATGTAATTAAATTTGCCAAAATGCTCTAAGATATCTTAAATTTTTTACTACACACTGTTGATGACTGATATGACCCGAAGTTCTTATACTCATTAACTAGATGCAACTAATGACCCGAATACACGAGACTGATGACTATGATTTCCCAAGTATATTACCAAAACGAGACTAATGAGTAATTGCCTATATATTTTAATTTTACAACGCACTCAAGTATACGGGTCTAATAGCTAACTACGTGACCGATGATCACACACTACTGTACGGAGCTGATGACCAAGGTATCCCTACGTTTTTACTGCACGGGTCTAATGATTAAGGAATCATAACGCCATAATATGAATTACACATGCAACTACATGGGGCTACGTGACCATGATACATAACACACTTAAGTACATGGGTTACATGCAACTATTACATGCTATTTTTTATGGAGAGTGAGGTAACGCTATCGCTGTGCTTATATGGCAAAATGGTTGCTACGTACTACGAGCTTGGTTTTTAGTATTCTGATGTATTCCCACCACTATGATGTCCTGCTACCCTATTATGGCATTGACTATCTTAAACTAATGTATATGGATACGGACTCGTTTATTTATTTGATTAACACCCAAGTTGAATTTCGTAGAACACCTAGACACATCTGATTATCCTACTAATCACACATGTTACTCTACATCAAACAAGAAAACTTTGGGAAAATTTGAAGACGAGGCTTGTGGATGTATTATTAAAGCATTTGTTGGACTTAGAGCTAAAATGTATGCTTTTGACATAAATGGCATAGAAATAAAAAAGATCAAAGGTGTTAGCAGAGACGTTATCAAAAATTTTATAAGTTTTCCTGATTGTAAGGATTGTATCATGAAAAACAACATAACATATCATCTATAAAACTAAACAAAATTGCTTTGTGCCCTCGTGATGATAAAAGAGTAATTATTGATTCTAATGGTATAGCTACACATGCCTATGGTCATTACTCAACCGTTGACCATACTTTCAGTAAATGGTTAAGTTATGGATATTAAAATCGGATACCTATCAGTAGAGAGGTGCTAAGTGCCATTTTTTATGATCATTAAGTATTATAGTAAAAAGTGTTTAGTCAGCTTATTCGTGAGTATTTATTCTTCTTATTTGAATAACATACAGATATAGTATTCCTTTCTATCCAGTGGCAGATATAGGTTCATAATATGAAAAGTGTGGAATTCTGTTTGAGTGAAACTTTAGAAGTTGTGAAAGGTGCAAAGTTCACTAGTTTTTACGAATGTTTTACGTGATAATTAAACAAAGATGACGGCTTTCCGAAACGCGAACATGTGACATACAGTTGTCCATGCATGAAACACGGAAACTCCAGGTTAATTCCACAAACTTCCAACGACTGACCTTGTGATTTGTTGATGGTCATTGCGAAGGCCAGAAGCCTGGGGAATTGCAACCGTTTAAAATCGAATGGCACGTCCGGTAGAATAATTGGGATGCGCGGAATCAAAACAACCTCTCCTTTTAGGTAATTTCCCTTGATAATCGTCGCATCGATGTCGTTGTTCATTTGCTTTTCACAGCCAGTCGTGTTCCATCACATAGTCGAGGTTGATTGATGTTACGCAACATGATGATGACGGGGCCTACTTTCAATTGCAAATTGTGAGGTGGTAATCCAGGCAATTCCAGCGAATTCAAAAATTCTGTGAGATAGCTGATTACCTCATCCTGGTTGCTGTGTCAACCGATTTGAAGGAAAACTACTGTCACGGAATGAAATTTTGAGTAGACTCGTTGAGATCTTTATTTTTCGCTGCCAATATGGCTCGTTCGGTCAGCCAATTATAGTTTTTCAAGTTCTGCGCTACGTTCGGAAAAACACGCCGAATGAGCTCCTTCTTTGAATCGGTCAACTGACGTTCCAGGTTCATAGGAGCATCGTGTCGGCGCAATCGGTCATGTTCATTGTGTCGTGCTCGCTGGCGTTGTGTTTGATATTTACGAACTCATTGCATTCTGAATTTATTCGCTTTTCGTTCATTTTCAGTCGCTCTCGAACGTAAGTCAGACATGCCAATGAGACTATTTTCATTACCCGTCGCTCGTTGGTCATCAGTGCGGTTTGCACGTGAAGTAGCTCGCCGCGCATTCAACTGGCTTCGACGACCTCTGTCAGACCTTCCTCGCCATGGCAATGTAATTGACACTTTAAAACGAAATGGAAATTCGGTAAGTAGGGGAGTGAGGGGGGTTCTAACGAGTGACACCAGCCACTCGGCTACGCTGAACTCTCATGTATATTTCATGAAACCATGGGTATGCGACATGTCGTTGGACTCGAGCTGACGTGCTCTTTGCTATGGGCCACTCGTTATATTTTTCACTTTTTTTTTGAAAATTATTGTTTTTGAAAATGGGCGATAGTCTAAAAACCAAAAAAGGTTAGAACGTTGTGCCATGGTTCAAACGAATGGTCTTTATGTCCTTTATTTTTTTTAATATTTTTTTAATTTTTGACATTTTTTTAAAACAGTTCAATTTTAAAATTCCTCTATTTCGGAAACGACGAATTTTACAAAAAAGGTTTGTTTGACATAAATGAAAGGTCTCTACCCGCTCTACCCCCAAAATAAATTTCAAGTCTCTAGGACCAAAATGCAAAAAGAATAGTGTGGTAAGGAGAGTTCTACTTCCCAGCCTACTTTCCTACGAAATTTGCTGATATCTCCCGAACGCATGATAGGATTTTAACGATCGAAGTGTTGTTGGCGTTGGAGTGACGTCCTCTTTGCTAAGAATGTGTGAAGGTATTTTTTATTTTTTATTTTTGAAAATTTTTGATTTTGCAATTGGCGCTATTTTGGAGACGGTGGAGATGAGAAAAAAGTTTGTTTGAAGTAAATGAAAGGTGTCTATGCCCTCTAGGTGGACAGCAAGTTTCAAGTGTGTAGGACAAAAAAATGATAGCCTACTTTCTGGCGAACTTTGGCGATAATTCGCGAACGCCTGATCTGATTTTAACAAATGAGGTGTCGTTGGACTCGAGCTAACGGGCGCTTTGATATGGACGACTTGTAATATTTTTCAATAATATTAAAAAATTTGTTTATGAAAGTAGGCGATAGTTTGAAAACCAAACTTGATAGAACGTTATGCCATGGTTCAAACGAATGATCTCTCTGACCTTTATTTTTTATAATATTTTATATTTTATTATTGATGTTTTTTTGAAAACACTCAAATTTTCAAATTTTTATATTTTGGAAACTAGGAATTCTACATACAAGTTTGTTTGACATAAATGAAAGGTCCCAATCTCCTCTACCCCCAAAATAAATTTCACGTCTCTAGGATAAAAACTTGTAAGAGAAGTGGGGTAGTGGGGAAGCTACTTACTCTTCTACTTTCATATAAACTTTGCCGATGTCTCCCGAACGCATGGCCAGATTTTAACGAAGGAGATATTGTTGGCGTTGGGGTGACGTCCTCTTTGCTAAGAATGTGTGTTGGTTTTTTTTTTTTTTTTTTTGAAATTTTTTGTTTTTGACATTGGAGGTATTTTGGAAACGGTGAATTTTAGAAAAAAATTGTACGTCGTGAATGAAAGGTGTCTATGCCCTCTAGGTGAACAGCAAGTTTCAAGTGTGTAGGAGGAAAAATGATAGCCTACTTTCTGGCGAACATTGGCGATAATTGGCGAACGCCTGGTCGGATTTTAACGAATGTGGCGTTGTTGGTGATGGGATGATGTTGTCTTAGCTAAGAATGTGTGTTGGTATTTTTATCTTTTATTTTTGAAAAATGTTTGTTTGACGTTAATTTAAGGTGTCTATATCATCTAGGTGGACAGCAAGTTTCAAGTGTGTAGGAGGGAAAAGATGATAGCCTACTTTCTGGCGAACATTGGTGATAATTGGCGAACGCCTGGTCAGATTTTAACGAATGTGGTGTTTTTGGCGATGGGGTGATGTTGTCTTAGCTATGAATGTGTGTTGGTATTTTTCAAAAATGTTTTCAAAAATTTTGTTTTTGAAGGTAGGTGATAGTTTGAAAATCAAACATGATAGAACGTTGTGCCATGGTTCAAACGAATGACGTCTATGACTTTTATTTTTTTATAATATTTTGTTTATTTTTCATGTCTTTTGAAAAAGTCAAATATTGAAATTCCCATATTTTGGAAATTAACAGGTTTACAAAAAAACGTTTGTTTGACATAAATGAAAGGTCCTAACCCCCTCTACCAGTAAAATAAATGTCAAGTCTCTAGAACAAAAACGATGCTATTTAAAACTTTTTTACCTGTTTTTATTTTTATTTTATTTTTTAATGAAAGTGGTGATAGACAGAGAGAGACGATACCGCTTGGCCATGTGTTACAACGAGCCTGTCGCCGGCCGCGGTGGTGGTGGTGGTGGTGTTGGTATTTGTAATAGAACAATGGCTATTTCGAGGGGGGCGACAAGACGAGGGGTCGCTTTCCGATATTTTTCCTATGACGAATGAATCAAGACGTATATTTCAAAAATCCCTCATGGCGATGTTTAAAACATGTTAGTAAACAGAAGATGGGTAACCTGATAAAATGATAATAATGGTATCAGGCGAATGAAAAAGCGGGAAAGCGTTTGATAGTTGTCAACAACAACTTGAAGAACTTGCTGGAAGACTCAACGACAGACAGAAACAGTCTGGATGGCCGGCTGACTGAGAGAGCCGGGCTAGCAGAATGTATCCTCTTATCACGTTTCAGGAATGTGAGCTAAAGCTGACAACAGGCCAATGGAAAATTATAGTGACATAAATGTCACTTGAAGGTCGAATAATATCACAACTACGTCAGAGAAATATAACAGCCAGCCGGGCAAGCAGACAGTAGCGGGCAGGGGGGTCCACAGAGAGGAAAGGGGAGAGGGGAAAGGGGGAACACAAAGAGAGAACGGGAAGTCACATGACCACTGCAGAGCGGTGAGGGGCGGGGGCTCATGGGGCTTGGAGTCGTGAGGTAAGAGATTATTGAGCATGTCATTGCTCATTGTGCGTCATTCCTGTTTTTAACGTTACTGTGTTAACATAGACTGTGTATTATCTGAGTTAAACTGGGTGAAAGGTGGACAGATTCGTGTGCTCAACACACAATTAGTGACCCTATTGGATACATTATATATTTGAGGTAAGTGTGGGATTAACACTGTTTAGCTTATTTTAATGCTAATCAATGTTTAAATTATTATTGATTTACCATTTTATTGATGGATTGTTATTTTTGTTTTAGATAATTTGCATACCTGTTGGGCTAAAAGAGGACGAGACAGACAGTCAGACACAGACAAACTATTCCACTCGAGCCTAGGAAAAGGGAAAAGCACAGCTTTTTACAAATCCCAGGTAAGAATTTTTGAAAATTATATTAAAAAATGTTTTTTATTTTATTTTATTTATTTTTGTTTATGAAAGATGCTATTTGGAATGGATGTACTCATGGTGGTTTATTTTATTTGTTTTCAGAGCGTGAGTCTGACAACTGCTGTTCAGAACGTGTGTGTTTGGGACCATTCTTTACCAGGCAGTCTTCGGCTGAAAAATTGGGTGAGATTGGTTTTCTTTATAACAAATAATGTCGTTTGCCACTGCTAGCGGTACATTAACTTGGGAGCCCCTTGAGTCCTGTTTTAAAAAGCGTGTCTGCTCTGGCCACGTGGTCAATGTTAGTGAGAGTTTAATCCCAAAAGACTTTGTGGAATCTTGTTTTGAAATTTTTAAAGAACAAATTTGTACAGCGCAAAGGTTGCATACGGCTTTAAAGGTCAATACACAACCCTTGTGCTATTTCATATATAAAAACAAGGACGGTGAGCATAAAAAACAATTTATATTGGCAGTAAAATGCAAGAGCTTCTAATAGCCGATTATCTGAAAGAATGGTATCAATCCAAAGTGATAAATGCCTTGCTATCAAAATTTGATTAACTGCAACAAGGACCCAAGACAAAATCCATTACCCGCAAATCAACATTCGTCATTTCAACCCGTTTAATGTTGGGTCTAGCTTTAGTGAAACACCACCAGCGATTGCCTGCCGGAGAGCAGTGGTGAATATAAAGAACCATGACAATGATTGCTTCCTGTGGTCAGTGGCCGCGTATTTGAATCCAGCACAACGAAACTGTGAGAGACCAGGAATGTATAGGGCCAAGTTTGATGAATTGAAATAAACTTTAAATTTAACTCGAGTATCGTTCCCTATGGACTTAAACGAAATCCATAGGTTTGCGCCGATAAAGGTCTATTAATAATAATAATAATGCGCGTCAGAGTAGCAGTGGAAGAATAAAATCAACAAGGTCGCAAAATGGACAGGGGAAAAGACGTCTTGCTCGACCCGGTGCTGGGCCCAAGGTTTTCGGAGCGAGCAAAAGATGATTTCCAAAAAACCAAATGCAAACAAATAATTGCTTAATGGAATAATCAAAAGTGCAAAAACGAGATTCCCATAAAATTAATTAAAGAAATCCCAGAGCCGTGTTAATCGTGCCTTTGTTACGTCACAAAGACAAGATTGACGAAATCGAGATAAGGATAAGGATAAGGAAGGGGAACTTAAATGTAAGAAATGAAAAGACAAGGGAGCTATATTACTTAAAATATAAAAATGTATTAAGGATAAAAGAAAGAGCGTGTACACGAAATAAACATATTATTTAAAACAAAGAAAAAGGCAAGCTATGACAAGATCAGTAATACAAAAGAAACCCAATACCAAGAATAAAGAATTCAAAAACTTAAAAAAAACTGAAAAGCACGACAGAACCTGAGTACCGCTCAACAACATGAATCTAACGAAAAGATACAAACTTGAAAGAAAATAAAACGAAACTTACAAAAGTTAGAGAGAAACGACAAACTTGCAAAAAGTCAAACTTCGAACTGCTAAGACGCGAAGCTTTTCATGATGTTATGTAAACATACCGGAGGGAAGGGGGAGGAGTGAGGGGAGTAAAACAAAGGGGAGAGAGATCTCACGGAGATAGGAGGAAGGAGAAGACAAGGGGAATTATAATTAAGTTATGTAATACGGCGAAAATCGAAAGAGAAAAACAAAACAAAAGGAAAATGAGATATACGGAGATACATTACATTACAATTGACTTGGGACGAAAGAGACCGGTAAAAATCGAAAGCACGCTATAATAAAATAGGCTTATATTCCAACATAATGCCGCACCAACGCGACATATAAAAAAAAGAATAATATGACATCGGAGCTGGAGAAAATCCCAGTTAACCACCGTCACATATATTCTATAAACAAAAGGGACACGTATTAGTGGGACGTTGGACATCAGTCCCGTTACCTCACACATACTGTCCACAAACAAAGGTCCAATTGCTACCAATCAAATGAAACATTTGTGGTACAAAGAGACACCGACGCAAAAGACGAGCACTAAGGCCCGACAGGAAATATATATAAGCCAAGACGCAGAAACGCAATACTTTCGAATCTTACAGGTATTAACCAAAATAATAAAACTGTGAGAAGGGCACATAACAAAAGCAACAAAAAGAACTCCGCCGTATGACATTACGCAAGGTCCCGGAGATCTGGTTCAAGGATTAAAATACTAACAATAACATCTTGAAAAGGAAAGAGAATTAAGCAAAAGAAGGAACGTTTAACAAAAACAATTACATTGCGTTAGATAGAAATACATTGAGCCGTACTCACATTCCGCTGCTCCATGAGGGTGGGCCTCTGCCCGAATACACACGTTCGCCTTACATCTCGGCGCGTCTAAGACTGACTTAGCTTCTGTCCCCCCAGAGGGGAGAGAAGCCTCTCAGAAAAATCAAATGCGTAGTTTGGGAGTGGCCCCAAACTCGCGTCAAATATTGTCAGAGTCAATGGCAGAACGAATTGCACAACAAAATGCAAGGTAGCAACAACACTAGCCAATACGAGAGAACAAGGCAGTATGTAGCCAGGGGTTGCACAACGTTAGACAGAGAGATACATACAGACAAACTGCGCACTTTTAAACTCTCGAGGCGTAATATAGAGATGTCACAACACATGACAATAATAATAATAATAATCATGATGATAATAATAATAATTACAATAAATTCTGAAAAGTGGTTCAAATTCCACCGCTTTCTCCAAAAAAAATTCTTTTACATAACAAAGGCATAAAAGAATTTTTTCCTTTTCATAACAAAATTATATAAAATAACATTCTTCGATTAGATACATTTGAACAGGGTGAAGGAAAGAAGATTACATCATGTACACCAGATACACACATGAAAAATTAAGACATAATAAAATGTTCTCACATTTCTCTTATTCATAAGACGCAGCTTAATTAAAAGTTCTTTGAACGTCATAACTTCCATAAAAGGCTTGACGAAACGCAAGTCTCTTTTCTCAAACACACATATATTTTCATACACACGTATTCACGAAGATGTTCACTGGTGAGGAAATTTTTTTCTTTTTTGGTACGAAAGAAAAAAAAAATTTAAGATGAAATTAAAACAACAAAAATTCAAATCATATAAAGGATCAGTACAGGCGTGAAATAAAGGCGGATCCTACCTCTACTGCACGTCAATACGTCACACATATAAAAAATGGATGTACCAAAAAGAAAATAATGATAATAAAACGGTCAATCTTGAGCTAGACTCTGCCAGATGACGTGGAGAAAGCGAAGTCTTCTTGATGGCGACCTTCTGGAAATCAGCCAATTTTCTAATAATAAAAGAAAGAGAAAGGTTAAATCATGATCACAAAAAAATATAAAGGGGAGCACCCTGTATACAAAATAAGGCTTGCGTCGGGGAAATATTTGGGGTTACATAAGCTGCGTAAGGGGGAAAGTGGATTCATTCTGCCAGCTGGAAAGTAAAAGTATGAATAGGCAGGGTCGTCAGACCAAATGAAAGAAGAGAAAACGAGCCGTGAACAGGGTCTAAAGGATACACCGGCCACTTCTCAGGTACTTGGAGACTAGCTATCGCTACCGGAAACACTCTCCAAATATATGACAGATACAGGAAAATAATACACATTATCTTAGAGAAAACATATTAGATTGAAATGATTTATAAAAACATGATTTCACAAAAACGTAAAACAGAAGTTACGATAAATAGTAAACAACTATATCAATAGACAAATCACTGTCACTACAAGAAAAGAATGTAAGTCAACAGACCATCTCAGGCACTGCCGAACAATAGCAAGTCGTGTCTGCAGCTCGGACAATGGGTCGGGCCGGCTCCTTACAACAAAAGCAGGCAGGTACTGGAAATTGCCTTAGGTAGAAGTATAGTTCAACACATCTTTCGAAATCCTCCGTGTAACTCAGGCGGCCACGGGTGTCTCCTGCCTAACTAGATACATAGCAGGAGTAAAGGGGAAAAATGTACTAATAACCTTCGTCAAATGACATTAGGTACTAACAAATAAAAAGGAATAATAACTCAAAGAAGCTGTCAAAATAAAAAATGCCATCCCGGACAGAGAACGAAAATCCAAATAATTACGTTACAAAATACCTTCCAAATAAAAGGAACAGACTGGAACCTCGCATAAAACCAATCAAGACCAGACATACAATCAATCAAACTCGAAACCCAATAATAAATATTACCAACCCACAAAAATAAAATGGTTACAGCGTCAATATACGGGCCGTAGACCTCAGAGGTACCGCATTAAAAAAAAAAAAAAAAAAGACACAGAGGGTATGGCCTATCCCATACAAATATAAGAAAATTGGGTAATGCACGCCAGAGTAGTTCACACGAACATCAATGTCCCATAACACGGAAGCCGTAGACCTAAAATGGTTGGTATCTCTGAGTAATACTTATCGTATATTTGGTTTGCCAATAAAAACGAATAAATAGTTCGTACGTAATATATATATATAGTTTAAATTGAATAGGGTATAAAATCAAAATTGAACTAAATTTGAAACCACCCACAAATAACTGTTGATAAAAATTCATTACACTCATTGACACACACATTCATCTCAAAATACAACCAACAACAACAACACTACATACATACTCCTTCCCATAAACAAATCAAAATTTCCCCATTACATCAGAATGCTAATATGAGTCGTTGGAACACCATGGAAACTCAAATAACGGACTACAGGTCATCGTGACAAACTTCATCCCATACTAAAGATTGACGAATCGTGTAGAATCTATGTACATCCTAAGTGGGCGTCGAAGCCGTGGGACAGGTCCCATACCCTAATCCCGACGAAGACCTCACCTAGCAGGTTTCCCAACGAAATACACACTGCCATACTGAACATATAGTAACATCAAGCTTACCGTATATAAACAATTTTAAATGAAAACCTACATTGAAATCCCCTGACAAAAATAAAACAATCACCCTCCCTAATTATGAAACAAACTTAACTCCCAATCATAACACACATAATAGCTCAACAGACCATTCATTCATAACTGAAACAACAAACACTATACTAACATCAAACGTTAGTATAATTACGCGAGGCTCAAGGTGGGTCGGGGCGACCGTAGGATTTAAAGAGACGGTTCCCATAAGTGGGCCCACCTTCATTGGGGAAAACTTCGGAGAAAGAGGGGCGGGGGGTTTTAGGCTGTACGGTAATGACAAGGAACCTGTCAGCAGCTGTTCCAGACTGAGACGTATGAAGGGGTGAGGCGAGTTCTGAGAAATATCACAGTTAACAAAGCGACTATTTACAACAAAGGTAAGGACTCAAACCCTTGAGAGAAATGCATTTTCTACTTCACAGAAAGTAAAATAAAAACGTCCACAACACTGACGAAATGAAAAGGAAGAGAAAGCAAACAAAATTTCCTGTCGCCTTAAAATCACCGTTAACTAAACAAATGTCTACTAGAGGAAGCAAATACATAAAAGTAGGTTACAATACCGTGACGTGTCGTGTTCCAGCGATGCGATGTACTCACTGATATGTTGCCACTGTTCACCTCGAAGCTGGGTCTTTTGGATGTCTTGTTTACTTGAGGGACTAAACCACCTTTCCTTGGAGATGGGTTTCCTGGATGCCCGTAGTTCACACAGAAAGTAACTTCACCCTTTCTTCAGGGGTGGGGAAAAACAATTCACTGAATTCCTTAAACTCAAAGAAAAACAAATTTTAATACAATGTAAATGAAGAGAAAAATAATAAAAGGTTAATAACTTGAGAGAGGTGAGGAGGGAACGATTTCGCACGCAACCACGCGATCTGCTACCATTGCGCCGATAAAGGTCTATTAATAATAATAATAATGCGCGTCAGAGTAGCAGTGGAAGAATAAAATCAACAAGGTCGCAAAATGGACAGGGGAAAAGACGTCTTGCTCGACCCGGTGCTGGGCCCAAGGTTTTCGGAGCGAGCAAAAGATGATTTCCAAAAAACCAAATGCAAACAAATAATTGCTTAATGGAATAATCAAAAGTGCAAAAACGAGATTCCCATAAAATTAATTAAAGAAATCCCAGAGCCGTGTTAATCGTGCCTTTGTTACGTCACAAAGACAAGATTGACGAAATCGAGATAAGGATAAGGATAAGGAAGGGGAACTTAAATGTAAGAAATGAAAAGACAAGGGAGCTATATTACTTAAAATATAAAAATGTATTAAGGATAAAAGAAAGAGCGTGTACACGAAATAAACATATTATTTAAAACAAAGAAAAAGGCAAGCTATGACAAGATCAGTAATACAAAAGAAACCCAATACCAAGAATAAAGAATTCAAAAACTTAAAAAAAAACTGAAAAGCACGACAGAACCTGAGTACCGCTCAACAACATGAATCTAACGAAAAGATACAAACTTGAAAGAAAATAAAACGAAACTTACAAAAGTTAGAGAGAAACGACAAACTTGCAAAAAGTCAAACTTCGAACTGCTAAGACGCGAAGCTTTTCATGATGTTATGTAAACATACCGGAGGGAAGGGGGAGGAGTGAGGGGAGTAAAACAAAGGGGAGAGAGATCTCACGGAGATAGGAGGAAGGAGAAGACAAGGGGAATTATAATTAAGTTATGTAATACGGCGAAAATCGAAAGAGAAAAACAAAACAAAAGGAAAATGAGATATACGGAGATACATTACATTACAATTGACTTGGGACGAAAGAGACCGGTAAAAATCGAAAGCACGCTATAATAAAATAGGCTTATATTCCAACATAATGCCGCACCAACGCGACATATAAAAAAAAGAATAATATGACATCGGAGCTGGAGAAAATCCCAGTTAACCACCGTCACATATATTCTATAAACAAAAGGGACACGTATTAGTGGGACGTTGGACATCAGTCCCGTTACCTCACACATACTGTCCACAAACAAAGGTCCAATTGCTACCAATCAAATGAAACATTTGTGGTACAAAGAGACACCGACGCAAAAGACGAGCACTAAGGCCCGACAGGAAATATATATAAGCCAAGACGCAGAAACGCAATACTTTCGAATCTTACAGGTATTAACCAAAATAATAAAACTGTGAGAAGGGCACATAACAAAAGCAACAAAAAGAACTCCGCCGTATGACATTACGCAAGGTCCCGGAGATCTGGTTCAAGGATTAAAATACTAACAATAACATCTTGAAAAGGAAAGAGAATTAAGCAAAAGAAGGAACGTTTAACAAAAACAATTACATTGCGTTAGATAGAAATACATTGAGCCGTACTCACATTCCGCTGCGCCATGAGGGTGGGCCTCTGCCCGAATACACACGTTCGCCTTACATCTCGGCGCGTCTAAGACTGACTTAGCTTCTGTCCCCCCAGAGGGGAGAGAAGCCTCTCAGAAAAATCAAATGCGTAGTTTGGGAGTGGCCCCAAACTCGCGTCAAATATTGTCAGAGTCAATGGCAGAACGAATTGCACAACAAAATGCAAGGTAGCAACAACACTAGCCAATACGAGAGAACAAGGCAGTATGTAGCCAGGGGTTGCACAACGTTAGACAGAGAGATACATACAGACAAACTGCGCACTTTTAAACTCTCGAGGCGTAATATAGAGATGTCACAACACATGACAATAATAATAATAATAATCATGATGATAATAATAATAATTACAATAAATTCTGAAAAGTGGTTCAGGTTTGAACAAGATAACTAGGACTTTTCGTTCATGGTGTATGGCCTTAACCCTGGAACAGTACAGTGGGGCACTGAGTGCCCCTGAGAATTTTCGTTCCCCGATTACGTTATGTTGGTAGGCCTGAAAAGCGGCCACCTCCTGTGACTTTAACTTGACTTTGACTGTCTTTCATTCAATGTGTATACTTCTTAGCAGTGGCAGTTTTTTATACCCTAAACAGTGTCTCCAGGGCATTGAGTGCTCCATCTGGCCACGATCCAAGGACACCAAGACCACTGTGGTTTGCTCAGAATGCAAGAGTATTGTGCGTAAACATCATAGCTTGGTGATTTGTAGTGAATGTGAGAAGTGAAAATGGTGATTATGATTATGATTACCAAAGAAATAATATCTACAATAACATTGAAATATTGCTAACATTTTTGTTTTTATTATATTCACACAGTTATTTTCATTTTACAGCCTTCATAGTTAAAGTAGTCTGTGCTACAGGGTTGATTTTACTCATTTGTAATTGCAGTTATTAGTAATACATAATTTTAATGCATCAGAGTTGTGTTTATGTCCTGGGGTACTCAGTGCCCAGGATACCGTTACTGTTTCTGGAGAATAAGGGTACTGCTCCAGGGTTAATGGTAATGAGATTGTGTGTCCTCTTTATGCTACAAAAGAACCAAAACGACACCACATTCATCTTTTATATCTGTCTTACGAGGAGGTGAATCACTATTGCCTGATTAAAAGCCTGAGTAGATTGCTAAGCAGTCAAATGTCTAAGAAAAAGTGTGCAAAACATATTTGTGATCGTTGTTTGCAATATTTTACCACCCCTACGCTTTTGGAACGTCATAGGGTAGATTGCGTTTCTCAGGAAGCGATGAGATTGATATTGCCACAAGGGGATAAGGCTGTGTTAAAGTTTAAGGACATGCACAAGCGTGACACTGTCCCCTATGTGGTGTATGCATATTTTGAAGCTCTTACCACACCCATTGCGGGATGTGAACCTGATCCCACCATAAGCTCAACCACACCCATTCAAAAACATGAACCTTTTGCCATATGATTTAATGTGGTGTGTGCCTATGACCCCACGCAATTCTTTTACATATCCCGTAAGGGTCCAGATTGTGCCATATGGTTTTTGGATGAACTTGTAAAGTTGGCTTATTATATACAGGGATTACTGGGCCACCCAGTACCCATGAGTCTATCTCCAGAACAGCAGCAGCAGTATAAGCATGCCATGACATGCCATATTTGCGAAAAGCCTATTTTAGCCGGAGAGGAAAATGTCAGAGAACTCTCGCAATTTACGGGAGAGTTTCGTGGAGCTGTGCATAGTAAATGCAATTTGAACTTTCCAGCCCCACTTTTCATTAGTTTCTTTTTCCACAATCTGGCGAATTATGACATTCAGTTTTGATTCGTGAATTGGGTCATGCCAACAAGGGCTCGTTTACCATTATTCCCCCAAACCATGAGTGTTTTACAGTCCTAACATGGAGGTTGGGCGACTTTAACATTTGATTTTTGGATTCATTTAAGTTTATGGCATCCTCGCTAGACAGTCTTGTGAATGGCTTGGATGAGGAGGAATTAAAAAATACCAGAATGCATTTTAAATATCCTGAGCAATTTCAATTATGCATTCGGAAAGGTATATTCCCGTATGATATCTGCAACAACTGGTACGTGTTAAAGCAAAAAACGCCCACCACAGGAGAAATTTTACTCGAAACTAACACGCAGTACCATTTCCGATGAAGACTATGCACATGCATGTCAAGTTCAGCGAGTGTTTGGCATTAAGATGCTAGGTGAATATGCTATGCATTACCTAAAACTGGATGTATTGCTGCTCACCGATGTGTTTGAAAAATTCCGTGAGTTGTGTCAGCACATTTATGATCTTGACCCGGCTCACTATTATACGAGTCCTGGGCTCTCGTTTGATGCCGCTTTGAAATACACTCAAGTGGAATTGGATTTACTCACTGACGTAGACATGGTTCTATTCTTTGAAAAGGGCATTCGCGGTGGCTTTGTGTCGCTTAACCAACGCCATGCCGAAGCGAACAATGTCTACATGCCTGATTATTCGCCAGACAAACCAGAATCGTACTTAATGTACTATGAAGTGAATAATTTGTATGGCTACGCCATGAGTCAGCCTATGCCCTATGGAGAGTTTGCTTGGTTGACAGAGAAACAAGTTTTAGAATTTGATGTGATATGGCTAGCCAAGAAACAGGCCGTGTATATTTCTTAGAAGTGGATATTGAATATCCCTCATCCTTGTATGATGAACATGCCGATTTCCCATTCTGCCTTGAGCAAATGGTCCCCCCTGATAGTAAAGTGAACATTGAAAAACTCATAGGCACACTTTACAATAAAAATCGGTATGTGCTGCATATCCAAATGTTGGTGCAATGCCTAGCCCAAGGCTTGGTGTTGAAGAAAATCCATAGGGGTATTTCTTTTGCTCAAAAAGGAGGGCTTGAGCCATACATGCGACTCAACACAGAGCACCGACAAATGGCAACAGAGCAGTTTGATATTTTTAAATTAATGAACAACTGCATCTATGGCAAGTACATAGAAAATGTCCGCAAATACCGTTGGTGTATTCTTTGGAATACACGGTAAGATAGAGTAAGCTTTTGCTTCTCTTTGCTTTAGTATATCCCTTCCTTTTTTCTCAAACACCAACAGTGATCTCCTGATTTCTCTTTGTTGGTATATGTCTCTCACACTACCTATAAGTCTGTTCTAGATATATATCTTCCATGACCCACCTAGCGTCATCTAGCAGCGATTCTCTGAAGTTCCTCAATTCTTCCCTGTACAAGAGGACTTCCTTACCAATTTAGCCACCAGATCTCGTCACTATCGACAGCTATCATCTCCGTGATCAAGAGAACTTCGTTTACTTTTTCACCCTCCAGGCTGCGCTAGTGATGCCTACTATCAACTCATTGAAGACCATTTCAACAAGAGATATTAACATTTCAATGTTGGCTATTCTTATATGTATTCCTTTTGTCTCCTACCCCCACTCTTTTACCCTTCCCTGGTCCCTTCGCGCTCCGTTGAGTGGGTCTCACTTGTACGTCGGAAGTCAATCCAGTCAGTTGGAGCTTAACTAAAGCTCGCCTCTTCTCCTCAAGAGGCAAACTTTTAAATTCGACGCCATGTTCGAATTTTAGAACCAACCGTCAACAGCAATATCGCCTTCTTCATGAAGCAAAGATAAGTACCGACTTCATGTTTTAACCACATTCTCATCGCTTTTAAAAGACTCAATGCTTTTATTTGGAATTTATAGACAGTGAAAGTTGCTATGTGATAAAATAACTGCTTTCTAGAGATCTTCTTGATCAAACTCGAACTATCAAGTCTAACTTTCAAAATGAAAGGTTTTCTGAGATGCTATCTCACATCGAGGGATATTTCTAAAATACCCACTGTCTATATAATCTAGTTTTCCGCCGAGGGATTCTCTACCCAATTTAAACAACTCATCATTGCTCTGGAACCTTCCAGAACCTACACTTTATCTACCAGTTATACTGTCATGTGTTTTCCACTTCATTTGGGAATACTTTTTCAAACTAAGGAATCTTCCTTATGAACTGCTATTCAATATCTAATTTTTCTTCGTCCGTTGGGATTTTTTTGGTGCATTCAACTATAACCTACAAGTTTTTCAAGCAATAGACTCTCCTAAATCTAGGGTAACTAGTTATTTTCCACCATTGCAATAACTTTCTTTGCCATCAACTTTTGTGCTACTACAGTGAACATTTCAACTATATCAACAGACTATAGTGAAAACAGTGCCTGTTAAACTTTTCATTCCCGTCGTGCTCGTCCGAGTACAATAAATACGGCCATGAACACTTTTCCACAATCCCATTTGATCTTTCCCAACTCCTTTACTAACAAACTAAAATAATAAAATTGTTACTTTAGGTCATTCTTCAATGAGGTGTCACTCTCCATAAGTGCCCTCCCTTACTTGCTCCGCGTATACCGAATTAATGTCTGTGAAACTTCGTGTCTAGTACACGCCTTAAATTATATTGTGTCTCCCTTCTAATGAGGGAATCCAATTCTTTCAACTCAAAAGTGAGTTATCTCTAGGTTTCACGAAAGGGAAACTTGCCCCATTTTTCTCGTGATCCCTACTTAAACATAGGAGTTCTAGAAACTTACTTTCAATTGTTCTCTTCAGGTTTCACAATAAGTGACCTGCCCTATTTGTATAATCTTTTAAATTAGTTCAGAATTAATACAAGAAGTTATAGAAACTTCTATTTCCTTTTTTCCTTTTTTGTTGTTACTTTCGAAATTGTTATTTGTTCATATTTCTAAGATACTTATCTAGAAATCCTTAAAGCACACACCTTGTACTTGATTTATTGTTTAACCCTAATTACTTTAATTATCTTAAAATTTTCCATTTATTCATTTTAACAACATTTCCAAATCTTACGAAGATTTTAAAGCATATAAAAGGTTTAAAACCAAAAGAATTGTCAATTGCCTGGCGTAAGCTTTAGATGTTTTCGGAGGTTTGCGACCACAATTGTTTATAAAAATCACAATTATGTATTTGTTACATAAACTACTTCCTTTTACATAGTTAAATAAATTAAGATTTGTTCTTTTGATTTATCATTTCTCAAACATAACGGTTAGGCAAGATCCTGTCTTCCTTGACTCTTCCTAGGTTAATGCCTTCTCTAATAAAAATAAATCCATTGATAGGGTGTACACCACTTGTTGCATTAAAGCAAGAACTCTTAGTTACTAACTTAGTAAAGTCTCTCTTAGCTTTAATAGCTAATTCTAACTGACCAGTAAGGAAAGCATAGCTCGCTACGCCAGCTTCCTGCTTGTGGAGATTCTCTCTGCCACTTATGGTTGGTTTTTCAAAATTTAAGTGTTTCTCATTGTCTAAACTTTCAGTCGGCGCCTCTCTGGGTAAAAGCTTAGTCATTTCTAAATGCAACTATTGGTACACTTACCAAAATTATTCCCAAGGGTATGATTGCTTTATCCCTATCCTTCTTGGAAGCATTCGGTCGCTCTTTAGAAATTCTACAATTTCAAGACCTAAAATATCAAGGCTTATTCAAATTATTTGTATTCTTCAAAATACTTGTTAAGAAACAAACTCCTTTAAACAGATGCGCAGTAAATCCGTTACTCTTTGTCTTACAAGACCACCACCCTTCCCCATAGTAGGCATATTTATGCTTGAGAGGGAATGCGCTATAGCAACTTTCTTGTGAACAGCCCAAGTTCCAGCTGCGTTTCCTGTTAGCTTCGCCCAGGTCCCTACCCACTTTAGGTATCGGAAAGCGGATTTGCAGTGGCAGCTGTCTTTGAGTATACTTAAAGTTAAAATTATAACTTCTTTTGGACTCTCGTCCTATTTCTCCATCCTTTTCCTCCAGTCCGAAACCCACTTCTTTTTCTTCATCATCTTCCCTTGGGGGATAGATTATTCCCAAGCTAATAATCTACCCAACCGTGACATTAAATTGGTGAATGTCTGGGAGGGGCAGTGTGGTGCCCGGCGGTACATTGCCAAGCCAAATTTCAAATCGATCAAAATTATTGATGAGGAATTGGCCACTATTGAAATGAGTAGGACAGGTGTGACCATGGATAAGCCCATTTGCTTGGGGTAAGTCATTTTAGACATTTCCAATTCATTCATGTATCAATTCCACTATGAGTTTGACTAGCAATATTTTAAGAACTTATCTCTTTTGTATATTGATACCGACTCATTCATATAACACATTCGCCACTGCAGCCCATATGACGTCATGAGGCAGCATAGTGACTGGTTCGAAACCTCTTCGTATAGCGCTGACAACATGTTTCAGCAGCCTATCAAAAAAAAATGGGCATTTTAAAAGATGAATGTGGAGATTCCGTTATGACGGAATTCGTAGGTTTGGCCTATAAAATGTATGCTTATCGCACACTAGACTGTAAGGAAGCCAAAAGAGCAAAAGGTGTAGGTAGGGCAGTGGTAAAATCACTACGTGTAGATGATTACCTGGCAGTTTTACGCACTAGCAAAGCTATGTCCCATACAGAGTACAGGATACAATCTAGCAACCATCATTTGTTTCTTGTGGAACAGAGAAAACGCACCCTCGCCTCCATTGATAACAAACGTGTGTTGGCTGATGACCTGCTCACTAGCCTACCCTGGGGTTATGATCGCAAGGAAGTGTGATTTCACTGTTTGTTCGTTTAGGGACACGGCTTTTTTTTGGTAACTCGTAGATTTAGTATTTTGTAAATATTGTTTTTTATCATTGTAAATAGTAGATTTTCTAAATAGTGGTAATTCACTTAGGCCTTTTGCTCTTAAAAATAGTTCTGTGCAACCTTATTTTTAAAATTTTTGATTGGGTTAGGAATTTGAAAATCCCTCATGGTAAATGGTAAATAGTTAGAATTTTTTTAAGCTGTACAAAAGTGTTTATCTGTGTAAATATTCAATGAGTAATAGTATTTTTAGTAACTTTAATGACTAGTTTTTTTTGGTAATGTAAATGGTAAACTAAAAAGTTCTTTTGGGATGAGTGTGCATGTAGAGAATCTGCTTTTGGGAATAAATAAAGTGGTTGTGTTTGTTCCCAAAGACAGGTATGGTTGTGTGTGAATGTATAAGTAGAGAGAGAAAACCGGTGTATATGTATGACCAGAGCAAACACGGTGAGGTAGGTTGGGTGGGTGGAGGGAAATTGTCACTTATATATGAAATGGTTAATAGTTATTTTGTTTTCAATAGTTTTGTTCTCTTTGAAATGTAGCGGTAAATAGACTTTATTTTTGTAAAAACAGTCTTACCCGCAGTAGTCGTAGACCTCGACGTTTCTCAAAACACACATAAACACATTGCAGCATCATCATGGTCAAGCACTCGCATCAACATCATTGACAAAAATGAACTTTCGACATCACCAAATGGAAAAAAATATGTGTAAACAGCAAAACGGAAAATCCATGTTTCGATTTCAGCAAAATTAAAAAACGTAAGACAATCATTTAAAAAACTTAAAATGGTCATGTGTAAAATATGAAAATTCAGAAAACTTCAAACGAACTTTGCTTAAAAAGTGTAATCAACAAAATGGAAAATCCATATCATCAAAAGCACAAAACTTGAAGCAGACATTTTTTAAAAACTGTAAATTGCAATTTGGCAAATAGCAATGTGTGAAAATGTGAAAATCAAAAAGCAGTCCATCAACATAATGATTTTTTTAATTAAAAAAGAAAACATAGTGCTCTGGTAAACCTTTGGTTTTATTACATAACCATAGGGATTGACAAATGAAAATAAAATACAAACAAATCCCAATTCCTCACTCCTCAATTCCTCAATGTTCATGTCCATGCATGATCAACTTTCCTTTCATAGCACTCATGACAATCAGGGCTGCCATCCTCTCACCCACTGAGGCATCGCAGGATGTGAAACGTTGTTTAGTTTTTTTAATAACAATTTATCTGCCACATGTCTTAAACCAGGATGACTATGGCGATAAGAAAGATCGTGTTCTTTGCATGCTTGATCCAAAAGATTAATGGGTACATCACCACGCTGCAAACATTTTTCGTGACGAGTTCCAGGGCCACAAAAACGATACCCTGGGAGATGGATTTCAACAGGTAAGTATTGAATCACTTTGTCAATGACGCCATTGCCAGTACAGGTCTGGCATATCCTTTTCCATGGATGGTGAAATGGTTTGATCATCCTCCTCCTCTGTGGACGATGTTTGTGTTTGTTGTTGTTGCTTTTTCTCGCCATGACACCCTTGGAATGATTCTACGAAGTGATTGCACGGACTTTTATGACCGTGATACAGTTTGACCTGCTGGCAAGACGCGCACTGTCGCATTGAGGGTATTTTTGCCATGGCCACTTGCTTATGGTGATCGTAATACATACTGGGTTGCAATTCACTCAACACAGGGTCTTGAGTCCATGATTTTGGTACATGTTGCCAGATTTCTTTCATCGCGTTGGCGGCTACATAATAAATGAACGACTCGGGCAGCGCCAATAGTTCCTCTTTGGTAAAACTGTCTAGTTTCTTTTTGCAAACAAAGAACTTGCCGATGGCTTTGTCTGTAGCATTGCCTTTCTCCATGGTATGACGTTCTGAAGATGTTTACACCTCGCTTGTAGAAATCTCACTGGCGTCATTCACAGGTAAATCTTGAGTATTAATTTTGTTCATCCACTCCCAGCAGGCATGCTCGGTTAACCAATGAAAGAGATGCCACACATGTGCTAGGGCTGTAAGGGTGATGGTGCCACAGGGACAAGTATCCATGAGCGTTTGCAATGAGGGGCAGCCCAAGTCCATGAGGTCGATACATTGACATTAAGACGCCAAAAATGGTTGCAACCATTCACGTTTTTCATTACCTTTCACAAATATCAAATTGGCCGAGGACAAGTGCGCTTTCATAACCAGGTCCAAATGAAAATGAAAATCCACAGCCTGCTTCCAGTCTCCGACCGGGTCAGGAATGGAATGAATGAAGCCCCCATCTAGCGGCGAGGATATGAACGGTGCCGGCTGCCGAGGCCTGACTCACTCCTCTGGGGAAATGATTAAATTAATGACAGATGAAATGAAATGATAGTGGAGAGTGTTGCTGGAATGAAATTTTGACAGGGAAACCCGGAGTATCCGGAGAAAAACCTGTCTGCCTCCGTTTTGTCCAGCACAGATCTCACATGGAGTGACTGAGATTTGAACCACGGACCCAGCGGTGAGAGGCCGGCGTGCTGCCACCTAAGCCACGGAGGCTTCACAACCACGTCCAAATATTTATAGGAAATGCTTCCTTGATTCCAGTCTAGTTCCCTACGATTTTCAATCCACTGGGTTTGTTTACGGTCTTTTTCACACAGCAAATCAAAAGCATGGGGCGGTTTAATTATTAAATTCGTAGCTTGCGATATCCAAAAAGTGGTACAATCGATAATGGCCCCTTGCTTAAATATAAATTTGTTGTCACCAATTTTAAACCCTTTGCAATCCACAATGAGTGTGCGCAATATGTTGCCGCTTGCCTGGACCAAGTTCAACTGACGACTGACTGACGATCGACCACTTAAGTGTGCCCATGGCATGGACTTACTACCATGCTAGTTTAAAAATAATGAGGTTAGGGTAGGACATGGGGGACATAAAAATAAAAATTTAAGAATTGCATAATTTTATTATCATAACACGTCTTACAGACTTTGGTCATTTTGGGGTAGGGAAAATACCAACTCATACAAAAATACAGTCTTTTGTGTTTGTAACGTCCATAACTCCGATGATGTCCCAATGTCTCTAAACTAGGTGTTTTTGACGGTGAGCTGCTCGCCGAAGGACCATGGTCACCGTACAGGCCACACGTATCGTAACTTGTTTTTTCATCACTCAGAGGCACGAGTGAGGGATACCTTGAATGACAGGGTTAATTTCCCACCTCCATTCTGCACAGGTAGGGGCAGGCAGGTGACCAGCGCTGATGTTCCTGCATGGGTTCATCGCTCTCTTGCCATTGGTCTATGGTAATGGCACAAATGGCACATTTCACTTCATCTCTTGTTTTTAAATTGTAGAATCCAGCGGCCGCCAAGGCTTGAGGGTTTATGAAAGGCACCGGCCACGTTGCAAAAGTCTTGAAACGTTGTTCCTCAGAGTTTAAATTCATGGGTGTGCCACCTCTTGAGGCTCTAAAGTAAGACATGACTGAGCGGCTTGACGTGCGTTGCCCTGTTATTTATACACTCGTCACTTGGTTGGACAATGGATAATAGTTGACTTGTTTGTGATGAATAATCAAACAGTAGGCCGTCGTATTGGCTGGTACATTGTCACGCGTTTCAAAATCTAGTCGAATGTCAATATTGGATGGCTTGAGAGACTCTTCCAGGTAAGAACAGTCAATGACAATCAGTGGCGCCCTTGCCTTAAACGCTTGGGGTAGCAGCATGTGGCTGTTCTCTTTTTGATAATACGACCATCGAAATTTAGAAAACAAGTCGTACAAGGGACCAAACTTATTTTTTGAAAAATCCAAATCCAGTCCTTCATAGGGAAACACAGCTCCGTTGAGGAAAAGACGTGCATCTCTCAATTGCAGGTGATCAAATTGCGAGGCATCTTTGGTTTATTGATACTTGCGATTCGTTTGAAAACCCATGACCATGTAGAGAAGTCTCTCTGTATAGCGGGCTGTTTTTACAGACCAACTGTGTGTGTTGGTGGTGGGCAATAGCGGATACTCATGGAGTGCCCAGCTTCTAAATTCCATGGGTAGAGGCATATATCTCTTTACCACCTTGAGTATGTCCAGTTTTTTGCTATTGTCAAGGGTCACATGAGACACTTTCCATAGCATGCGTTGTAGTCGAATTTTTTAATCTATGGGGGCATTGTCGGCTCCCTTGAGTGCATCATTATCACTCCTGCCTCTCACCAGATAAAGCACTTGGCTTGCGTTGACCACAATGCGCTGGTGATCTTCAGCAAACCCTAAAATCATTTTAAGAGGTAAATATCCAGTAAAGGTCCCATCAATGTGTACCATCCAGTCATTGGTCGAGTCAGGACACCAACCCGCCATGCAATGTGTGTTACCTTCTTCCTAACTATAAGAGGGATAAAGTTTCATGACACTGGAAATACCCACATTTCGAGTGCTATCCTCCACGATATCGTTAATCACATAACGCAATTCAGAAAACAGAAAGGCAAAAGCATGGTTGCCTAACTAGGATGTGGTGGGTGTAGAGCCATCGGCTTTGGTGAGCCGACCTTCAATCTGAATGACACTTTCATGCGGTAGGGTGTAAATATCTTGGTTGTTAATAACAAATTGAATTTCATCATTGTTATTGAGTCCAGGTGCTTGAGCTTGATAGGAATGGAGATCAATTCTTACCACCCCTGGTTGCTCCTCGATGTGGTTCGCTACCTCTAGGATAGAATTCATCATGGAGGTTGACGTGGTAACACGAATGCTGTAAAATCTGCTTGTCCATAGTTAACGTGTATTCACGTGGTAAACAACTAACACCATTCCTAGACGGTGTTGTTGCTTTATATACAAACTTCACAGTGGCTTTAGCAACAACTTGTAAGTCACTGGTGTGGTAGAATCTAATTGAATCAGTTGTTGATCTCTATTGATCAGTCTTAATGTTATATTACTAATACCATCGTCAGCCACAGAATGAAAAAGCACCACTGGAGGGTTTTCACGAATAATATATACATTGGGCGATGTCACAATAAAGTCATATAGCGAATGCGATGGTTCTTGATTGGTATACACTTGGCTAATAATATTACACGTCACCAACACATGATGGTCCACAATGAATTTCACTTCATGGTCTGATTTATGTTTTTTGTTGGGCTCCAACACGCGTGGCTTAAATCCTAGTAATGGACTAATGGAATCGGGGTGAGTTTTAAATTCAATTTTGAATGTAGAGAAAATACTGCAGCGATGAGTGTTGGTATTTCCTACAAGTTCAAACTTGCGCTTTCCATGGAGAAATGACTTTAAACCATATTCATTAATAAATAAAATAAAACACTTATTGCAGCTAATAGCCAAAGGAATGATACAGACAAAATGGAACATACATAGGAATAAACTATTCATTACAAGAGAAGGACGTCAGAGATTCAAGTCTATATGCACTGTACATCGCATGATATCTTTCGCAACATTTGCCGCAACGTTAACATACACAGTCCGCGTCTGGCAGGTGAAACTTCTTTAACTTGCACAGCTTATGGTGAAATCCATGTATGGCAAAGCGTGTAACAGTATGTCTTAGTTCGTAGCCTCCCCGTTTCCAACCATTGCAGGTCATTGCGTCAGTGATGTAGAAATCCCACCATATGTCTCTCTTCTTCGATTTCAGGTTCTCCATGAGTTGCACGTATGCTGGTGTAGACGCTAGCGACAGTTGGAGGCGGAGGTCTTCCACATAATATAATTCACGTGTTAATTCATAGACTAGTCTTGAAGGCGTCTATTTTGAAACACACAGAACCTACTTATAAAAGTCGCTTTTAGTTTTTCCAACTTTTCCAGGTGTTTCAATTTGAGGTGTGTCCAGATATTCTCTAATCCATATGTTACAACGGGTGTAACCTTGAGCTGGAAGAGTTTCAAGGCTGTTTTGACGGAGAGTTTTCTCAACTGTCTGATATCATTTATTGCCCTCGTAGCCGCATTCATCCTATCGTTAACGTGAAGCGTAAAGACGTTGCCAGTTGTCTGAAGTGTCACGCCTAGATATTTAGAGTTAGAAACGCTCTCCACGGGTTTTCTATGTGAGTGAAAAACTGCTGGTTTTCCCCCTTTGCGGAAAGTCATTGATACAGTCTTGTTTTCGTTTAGGCTGAGTTCATTCTCTTCCGTCCAGTCCAACAGCAGATCAAATGCACATTGTAGATCATCTTCAGATCTCGAGTCCAGCACAATATCGTCAGCTTACATATACAGAATTACTTTCTCCGAGACTACCTGTGTGATATCCGCCGTCGCAATGATGAACAGTAATGGGCTTAGAGGGTCCCCTTGCAATACACCGGTCGTTTGATCTATTGGGTTTGATGTTGTGATTCCATCGCTTATCTCTATGTAATTAGAGGCCAGGATGCTTGTGATAAGCCGTTTTGAATAGCTGTTACTTCTCATTTGTTTTCCTAGCTTCTCTATGATGATCTTCCTATTGACCATGTCGAAAGCTTTGGAGAAGTCTATAAATATGGCATATAGCTTTCCTTTTGGAACTGTCAGGGCAGTCTGAATATCATTTAGAAGGCATTGGATAGCCTGTGTTGTAGATCTTCCTTTTCTGAAACCAAATTGCTCCTCCGGGAGCTTAGGATCGATTTCTCTATTAAGTTTTGTTAGAATTTTGAATAACGCACATTCCAGTGCAATACCTCGATAGAAATTTGGGTCCTCGGTGCATCCCTTTCCTTTATACAGCAGTTTTACTGTCGACCTTCTCCAGCTATGGGGGATATTTCCTTGCCTGAGGCATTCATTCTGGAGAGATGTTATTGCTTCTTTTAGCACTGGGAGAGCAATTTTAAGGTGATCGTTACATATATTGTCTGGTCCACAAGCTTTATTATTCTTCGAGCTGATAATAGCAGCCTCTACTTCCTCAGTTGTAAATATTTCTGTATCAATGTCCTCCTCAATCTCGGGCGGTATCAGTTGGACGAGTGTCCTTATATTGCAGTACATTGCTAAGGTGAGTCACCCATGTCTCCATAGGGATGCTTCTGCAGTATCTCGGTTGCCTTATATTCAATGCTTTGTAGGGGCACTGATCAGCTGCCGCTATCAGACTCTGTTCCTCTTGCTCTTGATACCGTTCCTTTGTTTCTTTTATGAGGGTCTTGTACGTCTTCCTATGATTGGAATATTCCTTCAGATGATCGTCAGTGGGATCTTTGAGAGCTGTGTGTAGGGCATTCAATGTGGTCCTACGGACTCTGTAGCAGGTTTCGTCAAACCATGATTTTGATTTCCTCGTTATGACGGCCTCCAGTATGACTTCACCCTGTAAAGGGTGTTCGAGCATATTTGCTGCTTCGTCGAGATCTCCTTTCAGGGCCTTTTCCACGATTGCCTGGTTGTCGGCCTCATATATGAACTGGTGTAGAGTCTTCCTTGAAAATTTCAATGTTTTGGGCTTCACCTGTCCGCTATCATGACCGAGTTGGAATGTTGTTTCTACTAGCTGGTGTTTCCTGTAGGGAATGGGAATTATGTCTTGCTTTATTGGCTTTATGTTACCTTGATTCGAGAAGACAAGATCTATCATGCTGGTGCCGTTGTAACAAACGTACGTCCTCCGATCTTTGTTGTTTACAATTGATATCCCTTCCTCCTCTACATAGTCTAGGACTTCTCTTGTCTTCTGTGATGGAACATCAGTTCGACAATTTAGGTCTCCTGCTATAATGATGCTATCCTCCCGTTCCGTTATACTCAGAGCGGTGCCTATTTCATCTATAATCTGGTAAGATGTGAATCCTGGCTGAAAATACACACATATTAACACACACAATTTAGTCTTCACTACTAGAACATTGTTGTTTTTATACATGACCTGGAATGGTGTGAACTGAACCTTTAAAATGCAGGTGATTCCTCCTTTCGGTCTTCCCACCAGGCCTTGCTCTGCCAAATTGTTCACTGTATAGTGATTTCTCGCATTCCAATCTGATGTTAAGGAGGTTTCAACCAGTATTACGACGTCATAGGGGTCAATTAAATTTTCTGGCGTTGAGTTCGTGGCGTTTAACAGGCCTTCAATATTCCATAGAAGTAACTTCACTTCCTGGTTGTTTGTACCTCTCGAGAGTTCATTAATCAACACCACATAAATATGTTCATAAATGTCATCTAACCTGTATCCGCCAGAGTTCAAGGTGAGCACAGAATCATCATAGTAAAACTTGTTGTTCACATTTTCACGTATGTTGTATATTCGATTGTACGTTTCAAGTGAAACAAGTCCTAAACCATAAGGTCTTTCACTCAATTCGATAGGTGGGTAAAAGTCTAGGCTGAATTCAGGTCCACGTCCATGCAGTATAAATGTCTTACTTTCTGTGGACATACTGTTGACGTTTTTTGCTTATGATGCGTCTTATATAAAAAATTAAACACAATCGTCCACACTGTTGGCTGTTAAACGTTTGCTCACGTTTCACATTATAATATATCTTGATCCTGTTTCCAAAATAGGTCACTAGTTCCATGGGTGGGGGTAAATTCCCAAAATTGTCAAAGTACCATACTGTGGATCCCTCTTTGACATAAGCTACATAATGCTTTCCTGGTCCTCGGTGATCATCCAAATTGACAACAGCACATTCCTGTTTCCAGGGTCGTGACGGTAATTGGTTTCGCATTAACACACCTCGAAAATGAGAAAGCTTTAGTTTTTTAGCATAGCTTTCCACTTGTTCATGCGTCAAGGCATGTCTTGCTATGGCTGAGGTTAAAAATGTGTTTATTTTATTTCGAAATGGGTAAATCCCAAATCCTTGTTGATAAAAGGCTGGCTTTAAATTGGCGTTTCTAGCCCCCATAGCAATCGCTTCCATCGTTTCATTGTGTCGCTGACTTTCTTTTAGTTGTTGCTTGCTCTGCTGTGTGGCTTAGATGGTTTTCGCCACCACACTGGCATCGTCCAAAAGTGAACCCAGAGCAGCCAGACCAGCAAATAAAGCAGGTAAAAATCCCGCTCGTTTGGGGACGGGAATCACTCGCCCTTGTTTTGAACCCTGTCGCTGACGTTTTGGAATGGCACGTCTCTGTGCTGCTCAAAGGGCTTTCCTTATTTTCAACACATTATTTTTTATTTCTTTCTTCCACAAGGGCTTGTCCACGAATGCAAGGCTTTGACAAGGACAGGGTCTTATTTTTAGTCTTTTTAGTCTTTTTTACCACATATCTTTGTTTCACCATGATGATGATGATGACCAACAACCTTTCATAAGAAAGTTTAAGTCACAACTAACGTCAGGTTGTTATTTCATGGCTGTATATTCCAATTTCACATAAAGTGGGAAATCGTTTATGGTTTTTCCCGCTTGCTTTTTTTATCCCATGTCAACATGAGATGAAAGGATAATTCATCCCCTGCATTGACCATTTCATGGTTATGGACCAACATCCTATGGCCATTTGTAAATGGTTCTCATCAGGCATCGCGTATTTCATGTGAATGGTGCCATCATAGTGTAATCGATAGTGGCTTAACCCCGAAGCAAGCACATAGGTCAAGTGCTGGTCATGGACTAGCGGTAACTGGTTTCTGTCATTCATAGGGTTTAAACTAAAAATACAGATGGGATAAATTTATAAAGCCTTTTCATTTCATAGGTCACGTAGCGCTTGGTACAGACATCGTCTTCGTCTTGCGGGTCTTCCACGTGAATAATACGATAATGATTAGCGGTATAGCCATTCACCATAAAATGAGGCACTTTGCCATAAAACTCATACACTTTGTTATCCACATACTTTCTTGTGGTAACGTCTGTAGACACTTGAGGATGTTTTACATGGGTTAACCGCTTTCCCTTAAAGTCATAAACTCCTTGTTTCGTGCGTAGCAATGCTGACCTATCCACATAGTGTTTATTAGCAGGATTTGTTTCTTGTTTAGGAATATGTATGGGAACAGACCTAGTTTTGGCCATCAACGCACGTCCAAAGACATCCATCGTCATTCTGTAGTACGAGTGTACTCTTTCTATGACAAGGCTCGGTTCCATGTATATAGAGAGCCAGCTAGCCTCTCTAAGCCTTAGTTGAAATGAAGATTATTAAGCAGCAAGAGTCATTCCCCGTAGGGGATATGGTTTCCCATCTCTGTCCCACATCACGTGAACAACGCCATGGTTCACTGTTTCCATCTTCCATTCGCTGCATCATTGTGGGACCTTCCGGATATGGAAAGACCAATCTTTTGCTGACGCTCATCACAGCACCCAATGGTCTGCTTTTTCAGAATATTTATATTTTTGCAAAATCACTCTACCAACCCCTCTATGTGTTTCTGGATCAAGTCATGTCTGGATTACAAAATGAGAATATGGGCTATTTCACATTTTCCATGCAAGAAAATGTTATTTCAGCGGATGATGTAAAGCCTGATTCACTCATGATTTTCGATCATGTATCCACTGAACGACAAGGCATCATTCAAAGCTATTTCAGCATGGGTCGACACAAACATATCGATTGCTTCTATCTTGGACAAACGTATTCTAAAATGTTCAAACAGTTGATTCGTGACAATGCCAATGTCAATGTTTCATTTCGCCAGGACGAGAGGAACAGTCGCCACATTTATAATGAACATTTGAATCCGGATATGACCTTTCAAATGTTTACAGAATTGTGTGCCAAATGCTGGAACACTCAACGTCATGCCTGTTTGGTCATTGACAAACAAAGTGAACACAACCAAGTACGGTATCGCTTAGGGTTAGATCATTTTATTGCTATTTAAGGCACTGTCTCATTCCCTCTCAAGTAATTCGTCAAGACACCATGGCGTTAGCAGAGAGCCAATTGAAAAAGCATATTATTAGAGCAAAAAATACTATTCGCCAAAAGTTTCGTCAATTGAAACGATCACGTGCGGATCATGCTTTGTTTATTTAACAACATTTAGCACCTACGCTAAAAGCCATGTTGAAACCCTCTTTCAAGCCATCTGAAACGCTACCCACCGTTTCACAAGCCACACAGTCGCTACACGAGGACTCTGAGGATGAGGAAGAGGAAGAGGAACAAGAACAGGAAGATTTGACTAGTGTTAGCGAAGTTGAGGATGACGAGGAACAAGTGTTTACGCCTCAAAAAGTCCTCACCCCTTGCAGAGTTTTTAAGAAAAAAGAAATCCTTGGTCATGGTCGAAACACCTCGCCCTTCCAGATCGTCTCCGTTTTCACAACTCTTGGCCACCCCTCAACATAAAACGCAATTGAAAAACATTTTAATAAAAGATTATGGATAACACTAGAACCCTATTTCACCTATCTATTTATTGGAAACACAGATACCACGTATGGTGTTCGCTATGAGGATGATAGTTTTAAAATTGGGGATTCATCCATTAAATTTGCTCGTACTAAAGCTGTCATTAAAAACATCAACTATAAATTAACACCAGGACTGTTAAAGCTTCTATTCTCTCGTACACCCTCCTCCCATGATTATACGTCAGAGGACCTTGGCAAATATAAATCCATTTTATTGGACACCTGGGTAGATTATTGGCTGAGGAATAACCTAACCACCAAGGGAAGATGATAAAAAAAAGGAGGTGGGATTCGGACTGGAGAAAAAGGATAGAAAGATAGGAGGAGAGTCTCACAAAAGTTGTAAATTTAACCTTAAATGCACTTAGAGGCGGTTGCCACTGCAAATCCGCTCTCTGATACCTAAAATGGGTAAGGACCTGGTCGAAGCTGACGGGAACCGCAGCTAAGACTTGGGCGGTTTGCCAGAGAAAGGGTTTAGTGTATTCCCTCTCAAGCATGCATATGCCTACTATGGGGAAGGGTGATGGTCTGACAAGACAAGTAGTAACATATTTATTCTGTATTAACGATGGCATAAACTGAGGAAGAGTTAGGAAAGCCAGGATCTTGTCTAACTGTAGTATTAGAGAAATGATAAATCCAAAAACAAATATTTAATTTATTTAACAAGGCAAAAGAGTCTAATAAATTTGACAAGTATGTAGTTTCAATTTTTAGTAAAAATTTGGAGTCGCAGACCTCCTAACATTTAAAGTTTGCTCCAGGAAATTAACAATTCTTTAGGTTTCAAACCTTATATATGTACTAAAATCTTTGTAAGATTTAAAAAAGACAAATGAAGTGATTAAAGTTTAAACATTAAATTCAGTACAAGGAGTGTACTTTAAGAAATTTCCAGGTAACTATTTTAGAAAAAGTTACAACTTCGAAAATAACAAAAATGAAAGCGGGTAGAATGAAGGAGAAGTTCCTATAACTTCTTATATTTATACAGAATTACTTTTATAACAATTATACAAAAGAGAGCAGGCCACTTACGGTGAAACCTGAAGAGAAAGTCAAAAGGAAAGTTCTAGACTTCCTATGTTTAATTAGGAATCACGAGACTAAAGGGACAAGTTTCCCTTTCGTGAGACCTAGAAATAATTCACTCATGAGTTGAAGGAATTATTTTCCCTGATTATAAGGTAGAAACAATGTAAGCTTGAACCGTGTATAAAACACGTAGTTATGCAGAAATTAATTAATGATAAACAAGCAAGATGGAAGGGCACTTCGTTAGAGTGACACCTCATAGAAAATGATCTAGAGTTACAATTTTATTATTATGGTTTGTTAGTAGAAGGTTTAGGAAAGATCAATTGGGATTTAGGATCAATATTCATGGCCTTATTTAATGTAAACGGACGATCGCGACGCGGTAGAAAAGTTGAACAAGCACTAGTTATCACTATAGTCTTTTGAATAGATGAAAAATTCACTGTAGTAACTCGAAAGTTTATGGCAAAGAAAGTTATTGCAATGATGAAAATAACTGGTTGCACTAGGTAGGCGAGAGTCTATTTCTTGAGAAAGTTGTGAATTACAATTAAATGCGCCATAGAACATTCCAACGGTGGAAGAAAATTCGCTATTGCAGTAATTTATAAGGAAGATTCCTCATTTTAAATAGTATTCCCACAAGTGAGTGAAAAATACATGACGGCAAGACTTGTAGATAGTTTACAGAATCTGGAAGGTTCCAGAACAGTCCTAATAGAAGAATGGGGCCAAAGTTAATCCAGCGGTGGAACGAGCTTAATATTTTATGGACAGCGGGTATTAGATAATATCCCACGTTGTGAGAAGATCTCTCATTTAAATAGCTTAAGAAAAGCTACTTTCTAGTAAGATTGGCTTAGACAGACAAAAGCCCAACATATCAAATCCCGCGAAGAATGATTACCGCCCCCAAATAAGTAATCTCCCGCTGTCTATAAAATAATCAATAAAAGCATGTGGATAATAAAATTGATGAAGATGAGGTAAAAACCTTAAGTCTGTACTTATCTTGGTTGCATGTCGAAGGTGAAGTTCCCTTTGACGGATATTTAATGTGCCTACATGGCGTAGAATGTAGAGAGTGCCTCTTGGTTTGAGGAGACTGGCTCTAGTTGAGCCTTGACTGACCGAGTCAACTGCCGACTTACAAGTGAGACCCACTCAGCGAAGCGCGGAGGGTCCAAGGAAGGGAAAAGAGTGGGGGTAGGAGACAAAAGGAGAACATATAAGCATGACCAATATTGTAAACTTAAATTCTCTTGAGGAAATGGTCTTCAAAGAGTTGATAGCAGGCGATACTAGCACAGCATGGTGAGTGAAAAAGTAGACGATGTTCTCTTGATCACGGAGATAATAGCTGGCGATGGCAACGAGAACTGGTGGCCAGATGGATAAGGAAGTCCTCTTGCACCAGGAAGAATTGAGGAGTTTCAGAGATTCGCTGCTAGATGACGCTAGGTGGGTCATGGAAGATATATATCTAGAACAGACTCACAATGACATAAGAGGCATGACCATCAAAGATAAAATAGAAGATCACTGTTGGTGATTGATAAAGAGGAAGGAATGAACAAGCCAAGAGCATTAAACTTTATATTCTCTCGTACCGTGTATTCCAAGAATACACCAACACCCATGCCCACAAAAGACAGTATGATCCCGCTCAACAAGTGAATGCCAATATATCTCAAAAATATAAAACCATCATTGCAAAAATGTTTCCCACCAGTCAAAGTACTCGTCGTAATGCGTCCGCTTGGGGAGTGACATTTAAACCATTAAAACCCCTTGTGGATGTTACCTACTGGCACAATCCCAATAAGCTCGTCCAGCGGCTACAGTTGTTGCATGTTTCACGTCAAGCCGGCCATACCGATCACGATTGAGAAATTCAAGAAATTGAACAAGAACTTCGAAATGCCAAAATTATTGTTTAAGCCCTCAACCATTAAAATGGGTATTTCTCATGAGTTGCATCGTCCAGCTAGACGTCACTATCCACGACTCAAGGTGATTTCACGAGGTGTGGGTGAACTTTGGCAAGCAGACTTGGTGGAAATGATACCCTATGCTAGCGTTAACAACGGTGTACGCTTTATGTTGACCATCATTGATGTGTATTCCAAAATGGCGTTTGTTGAACCTGTGCGTCGCAAGTCTGGTCCACTAGTCACCAAGGCCTTCCAACATATTATTCAACAATCCAAACGTCAACCTCAGTTACCACAAACCGACCAGGGGAAAGAATTTTTCAACAAGGATTTCTCCAGTTTTCTCAAATCTAAGGATATTCACCAAAGCCAGCGTGGTTGAGCGGTTTAACCGAACATTGAAAACCCGTATGTGGAAAGCGTTTACCGCTCAGGGCACTTATCGCTGGTTGGACATGTTACCAGAGCTAGTGTCACGTTACAATGACACCAAACATAGAACGATCGGGACCAAGCCACGGCTCGTGACCAAAAATATTCAGCGACTGGATAAACTGTTTAAACCCATAAAAACAGCAGAACCCTAAACGTCACCGACTGAAAATTGGGGATTTTGTTCGTGTGAGCAAATTTAAGTCTGCCTTCAATAAGGGCTACACGCCTCCGTGGGGGACTGAACTATTTCGAATTCCTCAAGTCAACCTGGACAGCTCAGTCACCTATTTACTCGAGGACCTCAACCATCAATCCATAAAAGGCAGGTTTTCTCTCCATGAACTTCAGAAAACAGCGATTCCTAAACATTATCTTGTGGAAAAAGTGTTGAAACAAAAAGGAAATAAACTATATGTAAAATGCTTAGGATTTAACTCTACCTTTAATTCTTGGATCAATAAATTACATGTTGTGTGAACCTGTGCACTCTTTATTTATTGAATCATGTTGTGCAAAAGCCCTGTGTACGGCGCTCAGCACTTCGTGCATGTCCAACACATGTTATCAGCAACACGTCTTTTTATTTCTCTCTCCTCACCTGTGTCTCACTCCTTGACTCCATGTTGACATACAACTCGATCAGCTATTGGCAGTCATGTGTTCTCCACTCCTCCCCTCACCTCTCCCCCAGCCCTCTGGTCCCGCCCCCTCGCCGCCTTGCAGTGGTCACGTGATTTCCTGTGGTGTAGAGGTTTCCTTCCTCTCCCCTCTCACCCGCTTCTGCTCGGGGCCTGGCTATCTGACAGGACGTGAAATATTATCTCCGTGACAGAGTTGTCAGATTGTTTCAACCTGTTATCACCTGACAGCAGTGTTGTCAGCCCTCGCTCACATTTCATTCTCTTAACCGGCTAGCCAGCCTCAAGCGGATTTTTCTCTCTAGGCTGCCAGTCAGACATACAAAAAAGCAAGTTCTGTTGTTGTCGACTATAAAAGCCTTGCTTTTATTCGTCTCATACCATTATGAATTTGTCAGGTTACTGCAGTGTTTACTAACATGTTTAAAGATTGCCATGATGGATGTTCGAAATATTCGCCTTCAGTCATCTGTCATAGGAAAATATCGAAAAGCGACCCCTCGTTCTATCGTTTTGTCGCCCGGTCGAAATAGCTATTTCCTGTTTTCACCATGGCCAGTCATAGCCTCGTTGTAACACATGCCCAACGGTATAGTGTCTCTCTGTCTACAACCACTCTTTATTTAAAAAATTAAAAACAATTTAAAATGCATGTTTTTTGTCCTAGACACTTAAAATTTACTGTGGGGGTAGAGGGGGTTGAGACCTTTTATTTATATCAAACAAACGTTTTTGTAGAATTCCTAGTTTCCAAAATATAAGAATTTCAAAAATTGGACTGTTTAAAAAACATAAAAAATAAAAAAAAATAAAAAAATAAAGGACATAGAGATCATTCGTTTGAATCATGGCAAAACGTTCTATCAAGTTTGGTTTTCAAACTATCGCCTAATTTCGACAAAAAATATTTTTGAAAGATAGTACACGTTGTCCATAACAACGCGCCCGTCAGCTCGAGTCCATCGACACCTCATTTGTTAAAATCCGATCAGGCGTTCGCGAATTATCGCCAATGTTCGCCAGAAAGTAGGCTATCATTTTGTTTTGTCCTACACACTTGAAACTTGCTGTCCTCCTAGAGGTCATAGGCACCTTTCATTAACGTCAAACAAACTTTTTTTTTTCATCTTCACCGTTTCCAAAATAGCGCCAATTTCAAAATTAACAATTTTCAAAAAAAAAAAAAATACCAACACACATTCTTAACAAAGAGGACGTCACCCCAACGCTAACAACACTTCGTTCGTTAAAATCCGATAATGCGTTCGGGAGATATCGGCAAAGTTCGTAGGAAAGTAGGCAAGGACGTAGAACTCTCCTTACCACACTACTCTTTTTGCATTTTTATCCTAGAAACTTGAACTTTATTTATGTCGAACAAACTTTTTTGTAAAATTCCTAGTTTCCGAAATATAGGAATTTCAAAATTGAACTGATTTCAAAAATGTCAAAAAAATATTATAAAAAATAAAGGATATAAAGACCATTCGTTTGAACCATGGCACAACGTTCTATTATGTTTGGTTTTTAAACTATCGCCTATTTTCAAAAACAAAAATTTTCAAAAAATGTTTGAAAAATATAACGAGTGGTCCATAGCAAAGAGCACGTCAGCCCGAGTCCAACGACATGTCGCATGCCCATGGTTATATGAAATACACATGAGACAGCGTGTCACTCGTTAGAACCCCCCTCACTCCCCTACTTCGGTATTGTAATGAACACTGTAAAACGTCACGGAATTGTTTTCATAGTAACTCAAATCTATCGAACTTACCTTGATAACTTAAAATATTGACATCCATTCTGTTAGTAGTAGGCTGCGTTCTCACATTAGTGATGTTGGTAAAAACACATTAATGTGAAATGTAATATTATTATAATATTTTATACGCTGTAATTGGATTATATATTATATAGAGATATGAATGATTCTGTTTTATGAACTATTATTTTGTTGCACGTATTGATCAAAGGGTATAGTATGGGGTGTTATCTTTGCTCATAGAAGATTTTGAAGTGGATGCACTGTGTCACCATCTGTCCGTCAAGTTATTACATTTAATATTGGCGTGGCTTTGTAATGTAAATTGATTTTAAAATACTGCCAATTCGATTTCGTTCAAACCACTATCTAAACGCTGTCTACCATAATAAGAACAAATTATAAAATTTTCATTGAAATCGGAGCGGTAGTTTTAGAGTTTTTGCGAGACTAATGCGGGGCAAAGTCGCGTGTCCAACTGGAAACAAACTACGCTATCTGTGCACAGGTTCCAACCAGTACGAACTGCTAGTAATTGAGTATTCTTAGTTCCTTGAACAATTCTGTCAACGATGCACATATTGAAGGGAAATGAGAACAAATTGTGCCGTTAATATGTCACTTCTTACCCTTACTGCTCTGTTTAGTCGATGGTCTCTAGGTCTCTGCCTGCAGTGGAGATATGAGTTCTCTGTTTTGCCGCTAGAGAGCTGCACCGCACGGTAAGAAGTTGATAGTAGCCTTGGATCTGCTATATGTATCTTTTGCGCATGACCAGTCATCCTGATGTTTTGAAGACAATTGCTCTTTGTTTTTGATGATGATTATGAAAAGATCTGTGAAGATCTTTGGACTGGAAAGAAGTGAGTAGTTATTTACTGCGAGTTCCCACACGGAACTAAATAGCATATGGGCTTCTTAATCCTGCATGTATTTGTATTCACCTAGTGGAGTGACAGTACCCTTCGACTTTTTGAAACTTCTGCTGATATATATATTTTGTATGTAAATTTTGATATTGTAGGCTTCAGTTAGGTTTCGGTTCTATTATTCTTTGGGAGTATGGGAGTGAGTTTAGTTCTGTAAGTGTCCCTCTGGCAATGTAGTATTTGTTTTGTTTTCGGATCTTCTGTTGGGTTTCTTAACCATGCATGACAGTCAGCTGGGATGTGAACAGAGAAGGGTCGAGGGAGCCATTACTTAAGTTCTGTCTTCTTATGAAGTTCTTCTGGAAATTAAAATATTTTAATGGTGGGTTGGTTTGGCCATAAGTTTAATATGTATGACAACGTGTGTGAGCTTTTGAAAATACGACGTGAAGTTCTTAAAGTGTTTGAAAGTACCTTAGTTCATGCAGCTGATGAAAACTTCTAAAATTGAAATTGTAGGCTATTCCTTCGATGATAATGAGGCCTATATGATTGATAGTTGGGTAACTGTCGTGACATATATGCTGGACTACATAAGTCTTTCTCCGTGCGAAGGCAAGTACTGGGAACGTGAACTATTTCCACATCTTCTAGTTTTGTTAAATCTAATCTTGTTGTTAATGTTATTGTAAATATAATGTTGAAAAATGTCAAATAGTAGTTGTTCATTTAAGGAACGCAAGTGTATCATTTCTAGGTCTAGGCTTAGTACTGTAGTCTCGGAATACTATTCTGGGTATGTTGTTTCTTTTGGGCCTGGTCATTCCAATTAAGGGGGAATCTCCTGCGTTTTAACTGGTAGCCAAGAGCGTGGTTGCGTGTTTTTCCTGATTTATGGTGTTTTGAGACTGCAGTGTTGGGCATGGACGTGGAAAATATGCACTTAAAATTAACTTACGTGAAGTGATGTTGGTGTTTATGTATATAACCTCTAATTGTTTTATCTTCTCCTGTTTCATGTTTAATGCCTATACAAATGGAAGTAAGACCCTTGCCAGCTATTTATTATTTAACCAAGGAAGAAGTGGCTTATGAATTGTTTATAAGGAATGAAAAACCTTGCTATCAACGTGAGTTTGACTTTGCTGTTTTGAAAAGGGTGAAAGCTAAACCTATTTATATCCCTGGTCATGATCATCCTCAGTGGAATTCTGGTAAGTCCACCATTGTGTCAACTGTTTCTGATTTGATAAATTTATTAGATTCTTTGAAAAGTTTAGGAAAGCAATCAACATCTCAACGGAACCGAATCAAGTATAGGTCACTGCATTGGGTGCACAGATTACAATATTTAATTAGTATTTGGTCTCATAGTGATAAAGTATTTTCAGAAAAATTAGTTAGCCTACGTTCTAAACATGTTGCTTATTTTGAGCGACTATTCTCTGAGGTAAATAATGGTGATATATCTGATTCTATTGAGAGTTTGAATGGGGATAATTCTAGTGGTGGTGCCGTGTGTGAATTAAGTGATCGTGTCAATTTAGTTGATAATTCGGAACCTGTGTTGTCTTATAATCGTCAAATTAGTGAGAAGGTTATTGGAAATAAAATTCTATCGAATGGGTGTAGTCAATTAGGGTCATATATTGATTTATCTAGGAACATGTCGTGTGTGGTTAGAGCTAAAAATAACAGTCAAAACAGTTTCACGGAAAGATGTGTTACATCACCTACATCAGTTCGAAGTTATAACGCGATGTGTACGCAACATAACCTAAAATCTAATTTATCTCTTGTGGGTAAGTCTGTGCAGACAGGGGACAGTTTACTAGGAGAATATGAAGTGATTGAAGATGATACTTGCAGTATTGATGGAAATAATTTTGCTTCGTCTCAGAGTAATGTACCTGCACATGCTATTTCTAAGGATAATATTAGGTTCTCAGTAGTAACTAACCCTTTGAATGTGATTTTAAAGGATTTCTATGTATGTGATGGATCTGATAATGTTCTGTTGATTAGATTTTTAAAGAAATTCACTGAACTTAGAGATAGTGCAATGATATTTGGATTATCTGAACTGCAAATTTTTAGGATTGTGTTTCCATGTACTAGTGGCATTCTTCGCGAAAAGTTGGTGGATTGTGAGAGCACCAATCGTTCCTTAGATTATTTTCATCTAGATGCCTTAAATATTTTCTTCGCTCCTCTTACGTTATCTGATCATTTATTTAGGGTACAGCGAATGGATGAGACTCTAAATCATTTCTTTATGGATATCAAATTGTATGCTAAGGTTTTCGCTGTCCAATTATCTGAACAACAGATTGTGACTTGTATGGTAGAAGGGATTAATCCTATTTATAGGTCCTTTTTAACTATGAATGCCAAACCTGAAACATATAAAGAGTTCTATAACATCATTTTAGAGGCTGAGAAAATTAAGCAGATCAAAGGCGCATGTCTGATTCTTCTAGATCATGCACTACTGTTTATGGTCTATCAGGACAAAATGTTCCTTCTAATAATTTTCAGTGGAGTGGAGCAGTGCTGCCTACGGATAATCAGCGACATCCTGTAGCTGTTAGTAATTTATTACAGGGAAATGCTTTTCAGGAGATTCGTGAGTTCATGCCTGCTCTTGTTCAGCATGATGTATTTCAAGGGAGTGTCGTCCAGAGGCGTACTAGGGGCAGCAACACTAAAGGTAGGAGATGTGATCTTTGTGGATCTAATGATCTCATGCGTCGTTGGTGTGATGCTAATGTTACGAGTAATTCATGAGAGTATAGTAATGAGATCTTGTCGGATGACGATAATTTAAAGGTGGTTATTGTAAGTAGTAAAGGTAAACGTTCCCGCTACCATAATTATTGTCGAGGTCTCCACAGTGTAGAAGGTTGTGTAATCCCATATCGGATGTTGCTCATGGAATTTCTCTTTTTTTGAAATTGACGTCAATAACGAGCCTGTTTTTGCCCTTGTAGATTCTGGGAGTGTGGGTTCATTTTTGAATTTAGAATGGTACTATAGGATGACATCTGAGTGTAAATTTGGTAAGTTAATCATGGAAGATAACATCGTGATGTCAGCTAATTCTTCTTGTTTGGACATAAAGGGTTACATAATTGTGAGAATCAGAATATCACATTTTACGTGGAAGTTCAAACTATGGGTAGTGAAGAATCTTTCCTGTAGTGTTATTTTAGGTGCTGATTTCTTGTCGCATGCAGGTCTATTGATTGATTTAAGTTCTAAGACATGTTGGTTCAAGTTCAGGCCTCAAATTAAAATTAAATTGAATAATTCTGATTGTGATCTTGGGGTTAATTCAGCTCAAGATGATGTTAAGTCAAGAAAGGTTGACGATCTGGATCTTGAACATTTATACAAAGATCAGGCTGATTGTATTCGTAACCTATGTTACGAATTTTCTGATGTATTGACAAATAAGTTAGGCATGAGTAATATCATGGAATACGTGATTGGGTTATATGATTCCATACCAGTCAGAGCTTCACCTTACCGTCTTGCCCCGCCCAAGATGAACATTTTGAAGGGTATTTTTGATGATATGATCGAGGAAGGGGTAATAAGGAAGTCAACTTCGTCATATTCTTCCCCTATTTTCCTAGTACCTAAATCGAATGGGGAGTTTAGACCTGTAGTTGACTATCAGGCCCTGAACAAAAAGGTTATTTTACAGCAGATCCCTCTTCCGGATTTACGGTCCAGTTTCGGCTGGTTTAAAAGAGCAAACTTTTTCACTGTGTTAGATTGGAATAAAGCTTACATGCAGATTCCTTTAGCCGAAAAGTCAAGACCAGTCACTGCCTTTGCGACCGACTGGAATCTCTATAAATTTTTACGTCTTCCCTTTGGTTTATTGACGGGTGCAGCATTTCTTAGTCGTCTCTTAGACAATATCTTTGATGGTATAATATTCAAGTCGGTATACCATTATCTGGATGATGTGGTCATCTTTAGTAGTACCTTTGAAGAACATTTAGAACATGTAAGGGAAGTTTTGAATCGTCTCAAGTTAGCTGTATTAACTGTAAAGCCTTCCAAAGTTTCTTTCGCAAAATCACAAATCTCGTTTTTAGGCCACATTGTGTCTTCTTCTGGAGTCTCTGTGGATCAGTCCAGAACACAGTCTATTCGTGAGTTTAAGCATCCTCGGAACGTGAAAGAAGTTGCCCGTTTCATTAGCATGCTGAACTATTTTCGAAAGTTCATTCGGAATTTCGCTGATAGAGCTGCACCATTGAACGGTTTAAGGAGAAAGGGGATTGATTTTGTTTGGGTCCATCACAGGAATCTGCCTTCGAAGATCTGAAGATTGCATTGACCAATGCTCCTGTATTGGCGATACCTGATTTTAGTAAACTTTTTAATGTTCAGGCGGACGCGTCTAATCGAGCCATTGGAGCTGTGTTATTGCTGCAGCATAATGAGGATAGGTTACCCATTGCCTATTCTTCCAGGTCCTTGTCTGATCCTGAGACGAAATATTCGGTGTACGAGCTTGAGGGTTTGGCCGTTATGTTTGCCCTTGCAAAATTCAAGTTATACTTAGAACATGTCGAGTTCCAACTCGAAACCGATAATCAGGCGCTGAGTTGGGTTCTGGGAAGGCCTCGGACAACCGGACGAATTGCGCGCTGGGCAACGCGGATCTTGTCATTTAAGTTCTCTGTTAAGCACATTAAGGGCAGCAAAAATGTTGTTGCCGATTGCTTAAGCCGTATGTACGGTGATATCTCTGAAGTTTGGGATAGTATGGAGCGATCTGACAGTGCAAATTTGGTGGACCAAAAGTGTAATGTAATATTTCCTAACTGTCCTCGGTTATTTAGAGATGTATCAAAGTACCAGAAGGAAGATCTTGTTTTGAGTGAGATAATTAGGAAACTTGAAAGTGGTGAGATAATCAAGCCATATTCCTTAAAAGGGAATATTTTGTGTTGCACTGCAAGAAAAGATCGTCTTCCTAAAATTATACTGCCATCTGTGTTGGTATCAGAAAATTTAAGTATTACCACGAGTCTCCTATAGGTGCTCATCTACGAGTGTTTAAGACTAGACGTAGAATACGTGAAAACTTTATCTGGAAAGGAATAGATAATGACATCCGTAGATTGGTGAACAATTGTCAAAGGTGTAAATTGGCGAAGCCATCTTCGAGCACTAAAGTTGGGTTAGTGGCATCTGAGATTGCTAAGAAACCGATGGAAAGGATGTTCCTAGATTTTATTGGACCGTTTCCTAGGTCAAGGTCTGGTAACAGGTTTGCCCTCGTCTGCACAGACGGGTTCTCCAGATTCAATTGGATCTTTCCCACCAGATCTGCGACCACCCAGACGGTGATAAAATGTTTGGAACACATTTTTGCTACTTTCGGGCCTTGTCAGTTTTTAGTAACTGACAATGCAAAGTGCTTCTCTTCGAGTGTATTCAGAAATTTCCTTTTGGAATTGGCTATATCTCATGTAACTTCGTCTCCATATTATCCGAAGGGATCTTATGCCGAAAGAGTGAACCGCAATTTGAGAGCAGCATTAATAGCGTATCATCATAAAGATCACAGTATGTGGGATACGTGTCTTTCGTGGTTGATTTTCTCCTTTAATACTGCTGTTCATGAGTTGCATAAGACTACTCCCTTTGCGCTGATGTTCTCATTCGTTCCGAACACGCCGTTGTCAAATCTGTGGACAATTAATCAGTTGCTTCCTGAACAATACTCCTTTAGTGATATAAAGACGATATGGAAGAAAGCCAGGAACAACATGAGGATTGCTCATGAGAAATTAGAGCACAGGTAAAACAAAGGCTGTAAACCTACTAACATCCAAGTTGGAGACGATGTTTTTGTAAAGAATTTTTCATTGAAAGAAGTTGGTAAGAAGGAGTCAGGAAAATTAAGAGAGAGGTTTCGTGGCCCTATAAGGTTCTGAGTTTCCTGACCCCAGTTACGTGTTTGGACAGTGACCCAATTAAAAAGAGAATTTTCCGGGTACACTTGTCCCATATTAAGAAGGGCATGAATGATATGAAGTAAGTATTTGTGTTTGGTAATTTGTGTATTTTCTAAATTGTGCATATCTAACCTAAATTGCATATCCTCGCCTTGTATGTGTTGTGCGTGTTGGTGATTCTTTGCTTGTCTTGTAACTGGATGGAGTTTCTTGTTTGGTTTTCTTAAATTCAAAAATAGTTGGACAGTGGAGGACTAAAGCCGGGTTTCTTTTCTCTTGCTGGTAAAAAGGGTTGTTAATTTTGTTTGTGGCAAGTGAGCTCAATTTTCATCTATGTAAGTTTTGTTTTATTCTTGTTAATTTTACTGTTATTTGAAATTTGTTTTGGGTTATATCAGAGTAACAACTTCTAAAATGTATTAGTGGGTTCCGAAGATTGTCAATTTTAATTTTCGTGTAAAGGATGTGGAAACTTTTCTATTTTGGAATTCGATTTTGTCTAAACTCTTGCCAGATTTAATTGAAAGGTTATATATTATGCTGTTTCGAAAATCATTTTATTGTGTGTTAGTTGTAAGATCTTGATTACATGGAACTGTCCCAAGCGAAATTGATTTCAGCCCTATTTATTTGGAGATTGCTTCTGCGGTGAAGATTCTTTGGTGTATAATGTGAGGCCATCCAGAGCCTGGATGACTAAGCTGTCGCCGAGGGATCTGTACGAATGGGAAACTACCTTCGTCTATGTTTGAAGACTTCGTAGATACAAATTTATATTGTATTTGTACGAGAAAAACTGTATTTGTAATATTGTGTCATTGTAAGATTTTTTCTAAGCGTGATAGTACTAGCAAACGTTCTTGACATGATGTCAAATCCTGGAAACGAGATGCTAGTGTGATTTAAAATTGGTGGAAGAATGTGAAAAGACTTTATTTGGCATGAGGAGTTCATATTCTAATATGTTGTGATAATTTAGTGATTGGCCAAAAAAAACTTTATTTTGCATGAAGGTTATCATGTCAGCATGATGTAACTAATTCTATTTTCATTGACGTGGTTGTTGAACCAACGTCAAGCTTGTAGAGGGGGAGATTTGTGCCGTTAATACGTCATTTCTCACCCTTACTGCTCTGTTTAGTCGATGGTCTCTAGGTCTCTGCCTGCAGTGGAGATATCACTTCTCTGATTTGCCGCTAGAGAGCTGCACCGCACGGTAAGAAGTTGATAGTAGCCTTGGGTCTGCTATATGTATCTTTTGCGCATGACCAGTCATCCTGATGTTTTGAAGACAATTGCTCTTTGTTTTTGACGATGATTATGAAAAGATCTGTGAAGATCTTTGGACTGGAAAGAAGTGAGTAGTTATTTACTGCGAGTTCCCACACGGAACTAAACAGCATATGGGCTGCTTAATCCTGCATGTATTTGTATTACACTAGTGGAGTGACAGTACCCTTCGACTTTTTGAAACTTCTGCTGATATATATATTTTGTATGTAAATTTTGATATTGTAGGCTTCAGTTAGGTTTCGGTTCTATTATTCTTTGGGAGTATGGGAGTGAGTTTAGTTCTGTAAGTGCCCCTCTGGCAATGTAGTATTTGTTTTGTTTCGGATCTTCTGTTGGGTTTCTTAACCATGCATGACAGTCAGCTGGGATGTGAACAGAGAAGGATCGAGGGAGCCATTACTGAAGTTCTGTCTTCTTATGAAGTTCTTCTGGAAATTAAAAGATTTTAATGGTGGTTTGGTTTGGCCATAAGTTTAATATGTATGACAACGTGTGTGAGCTTTTGAAAATACGACGTGAAGTTCTTAAAGTGTTTGAAAGTACCTTAGTTCATGCAGCTAATGAAAACTTCTAAGATTGAAATTGTAGGCTATTCCTTCGATGATAATGAGGCCTATATGATTGATAGTTGGGTAACTGTCGTGACATATATGCTGGACTACATAACTCTTTCTCCGTGCGGAGGCAAGTACTGGGAACGTGAACTATTTCCACATCTTCTAGTTTTGTTAAATCTAATTTTGTTGTTAATGTTATTGTAAATGTAATGTTGAAAAATGTCAAATAGAAGTTGTTCATTTAAGGAACGGAAGTGTATCATTTCTAGGTCTAGGCTTAGTACTGTAGTCTCGGAATACTATTCTGGGTATGTTGTTTCTTTTGGGCCTGGTCATTCCAATTAAGGGGGAATCTCCTGCGTTTCACAAATGATTGGCACATTGCACCTTTCATCTGAAAAAGCTGCAGGACTTACCACTAGTGCCATCTTGTGATGCTCTTGGAAGGTCCTTCGAAACCACTGAGGAGTTAGACCTTTTGATATGTAATGCTACATCGCACATAGCACCATTTTATAAAAAACAATGCTTTAAAAAAATGGCAGTACCTTTCTACGGAGAGGTATTCAATCCTAAAATTTAACGGGAAATATATTACTCTACATGCATCTAGCAAATACATCAACCAAAACAATTTAAGAAATAAAATGGTGGCACTACAAAAATAAAAACACCAATCAAGCAACAAATCAAATCAAGAAAAAAATGGTATTCATACTCAAGAATAAAAAAAATGGAAAACCAAAAACTGTAGTCTACAATTATTTATAACAAGAAAAATTGAGAAAAAATGTATTATGTGTAAATATTGTAAATGTATTTAAATTAATAAAAAGATACGAGCCTTACAGTAGTCGCATATGATGTGTAACATCTGACATGTTATCCTACTCGTATACTACACAGCTTGGACATTCTTAAAATGTTAATTTACACTCCATTTTCATACCGGTACTATGTTGAATGTATAGTTTGATTTGGAGATATGCTACTGTCACATTTGAGGCGCAGCGGTCAAGCTCTTAGTCTCTCACCAAGGTAGACCGGGTTTGATTCCAGGTCAATACATGTGAGATTTTCGAATTGAAATGCCATGTCCTGTGGTTCGCATTCCGCGTAAAACGGAGGTACCGTGGATCATGATCGTGAGATTAACGGACACTCAAAACTACAAGCTTCCTTTTACATTAATAATTCATAATAACTGCGCAACTTTTTACTGACTAAACTGTACTGTGTACGGCTAGGCCACTTATTTATACCCCCAGAGGTTTGCTACCACGGAACTATTGAGAAACCCAGTGCCCAGAAATAATACACTGTATAAGAATGACATATAACCTCTATTAATCATGTATAACACTTACAAGTCATAAACATTTCAAAACACAACATAAAATTAACATGCAAAGGTGTGGATATGACAAGACATATAATTACTTACTTCTTACGTGGGTTTTCCACCTTTAACCTTTAATACGTTTTCAGAAATGTCGTGATTAACCTTCCTTAGCTTCGGTACTTCTACTTTTCTCCAATATCATTTACCCTTCAAGATAGTTGCCAACTAGAAGCTCGATATTAGAAGGGACCCCTCAATACCAGTTTTCGTAGATCTGATCCATAATACAATTATTCAGTAGAATAAATTCTTCACGATGTCGTTCAATATCCACAATTATTGGGATAATGTCCTAGAGGACAAATTACTCATCGTTTCCTAATTATTCCCTTTAAATCAGAATCCAGAAGCCGACCGATGTGAAATCAAACCTCGCACAATTGTCATGGCAGGCTCACCTTCTCTTGTCTTCGTAACAGCTGACAGGCACTCAGTCTTGTAAGCAACAACAAACCGTTTCAAAGAGACAAAAGACAAACCCAAAGCAAAAATCATTACATCACAAAACCTCCCATATTAATAAAATAAAGATTTACAGGCCCGAAAGCATACTACATTGAAAAGGTACCAAGAAATAATTACAAGCAAAACATTCATTTAAAAACCCCTTTTCACCAAGACAACGTGAATGGCAACCTTGCGCGAGAAATCACGAGTAGAACCAAACTAAAAATATTTAAGATCTTACTACCACATTTGTACATAAATAAAACAAGGGCATAGTCCTTTACTTTGACCAATACCGAGCAAAATACTTACTCGCACCATCTCACAATATTCGAAGCAAGCCTAACATAATCATGACGACTAATCAGAGGTTCCTTTAAGTAGCATGGGCTACATATTAAATTTAATAATAAAGGAGCTCCAATTCCGACGATCACAAACATCCCAAACAAACCACATATTTTTTGGTCACTAGCCCTCTTTCCATTTCAGAGCACACGAAGTTAAAGTAAACACTGACTTGCCTTTTACAAACCAAAAGGTATCTTAATATTTCAAAGCTATTCCAAACGTATTTTAGTCGAGTAGGCCATATTTTTGAAGTAAGGATTGGAAGTACCAAATAACCCCCAGGCTATTGGTTTTCCGACGAGCTGCCCTGTCGTTACATTACACGTCTTGTCTCTGTGAAATTCCAACACCAAGTCTTTTTTATACAATTAATAATTAATGACGTTCATTTTCATGCCGTACAAACACCATCTTACATCTCAAAAAAAAAACGCAAGATTCAAGCTCGAGGAGACAGCTTTTACCAGTCACTACTAGGTCGCGCTTCGATCGGTCACCACAGCAGAGACCGTACACAGGTGTCCTCTAGCGGTGAAACTAAGAAGCATTACATCAGCGATCTCATACACGTCCAACCGGACACTCATCAGAGTACTTACTTGAGACGCAAAATAGAATTGCGTCAATAACAAAGTGACACACAACGTCGACAGTACTTTCAAATACTGTGAGCACATTCCTCAGTAACTATAACATTCATTATTCTCAATGCTCTCATACAGTTCGTCGTAAACAATCAAAACATGGCTTCCTACAATCATGAAATGACCTAGTCTCACATATGATGAAAATACAGCCTTTTTTCCACTCATATATCAATATTCTGTTATGCATTTAATATTTGACTACTCACCCACACCTTGGCAATAATGCCGCTTACTTAAATGTTATTTGTCGTCTTTGCCCTACCCCATGTGATATTCAACCTTGAACGTGAAGCTTCATAAACTGCTCAATGTCAAATGAAAGTCGGTGAAACATTTGCCACTGTGCTCGTCAAACCAGTGCCTGCTAAATGCACTGCCTACTGTATTGCCACAACATTCTCGCGCTACAGAGCACACACTGCCTTGTTTCCAATACACACATTTTCAATTGTACATCAAGCTGGCAGTGCGTCTTCACTTACGTCCGATCCACTTCCGTTCGATCCACTTCCACCCGATTCACTTCCGTCCCATTTTTCTGGCTATGCGTCTTCTCTTCCGTCCGATCCACTTCCGTTCGATCCACTTCCGCCCGATTCACTTCCATCCCCAATTTTCAAAATCACTCCCACAAAACTATCCAGCAACCGAGCGGAAAGATGTTACACATCATAAATATTTTATTTACACTGCTTTTACATTTTAATCACTACCCACCTCCCACTCCTAATCCAACCTCCAGCAATCTTTAGAAATTTCCCTAAGTAGCCAAAAGTATAGTATAACCCATTTATTACCTATATGCTTTGGGCTAAGGTATCCAGCCTTGTTATATTTAATGGAAACCTGTAAAATGCTGTGGTAGGATAAAGAGCGTAAAGAAAGTAGCTACCCTGCCGCATGTAAAACTCGGGCCTTGTACTTATAATTAAGAAAACTTTGGCGTGAGAATAATTTTTCTGTGAGATTGTGTGTGTGTGTTAACTTTGCCTATAGGGTTATGCCTAGTGCTGTTGTTAAGCCTAGGGAAAGAAAAAAATTATTATAGCTTTTACTTTTTAATACTTAACTGACTTTGTAATCCTAAGCTCGTTGTGAGTAGCGGTTATGTTGCGCAGTAGCCACGGTGGTAGCTTTACCTTACTCTTTATAAGACTAGCATAAAGATAGCGTATACTTTGTGTATGAGCATTAGCCTCTGGCTTAGCTTTAAAGGTTAACTTAAGTTAGGTTAGCTTACGTTAGGTTAGGTGAGGTTTGTTAAGTTAGCTTAGGTTAGGTTGTGTGAGGACTTGTTTGGTTAGGTGATCTGTGGTTATGTTACGTTAGGTTAGGTGAGGTGAGGTTTGTTAAGTTAGGTGAAGTTATGTCAGGTTTTGTGAGGACATGTTTGGTTAGGTAAACTGAGGTTAGGTGAAGTTAGGTTAGGTGAGGTTAGGTCAGGTGACGTTAGGTTATGTGAAGTTAGGTTAGGTGAAGTTAGGTTAGCATCTCATTGAAGTAAGTAATTGCATGCAGTGACCATCTTGTGCATTGTTCCTATGACAAAAATAATAAATTAAATATTAAATAAATAATAAAATATAAGTAAAAAAATCAAAATTTAAAAATAAAATCTTAGGTCAGTGACCTTATAGTTCAGTCCTTTTCGCAAAATCTAAAATGTAAAATATAAAATCAAAAATTTAAATATAAAATATAAAATGTTAAATCTAAAATTTAAAATATAAAAATCTAAAATGAAAAATCTAAAAATCTAAAATATAAAATTTAGAATCTTAAAAAATGTAAAATTTAATATCTAAAATCTAAAAATAAATAGCTAAAAACTAAAATCTAAAATTTATAATATAAAATGTAAAAATAAAAAAATACATGCAATAATTTAAATCTTTAAATGAGGTTTCTGTGGGTTAGAAAATTCTTGGGTTTATGACCTTGCAGTTTAGTGCTTTAACACAAAAAGTAAATATTAAATTAAAAATATTCTAAAAACATAAAAATAAATCATAAAAAATATATATAATAAATTAAATAAAAAATAAACAATAAATAAATAATAAATAAATAAATAATAAATAATGTATAGTTGATAGCAAATAAATAATGATTTAAAAAGCCCGCTATTTAAAAGTGCGGTTGCGCGCAGCGGCCATCTTGCCCATTAGCCCCTGCGCGAGCTATGACTCTCCCTCCATAAGAATAACATATTTTGGAAGCGAGCGGCGGCCATCTTGCCCATTAGCCCTGCGCCTGCTTCGGCCTACATTACCTACTTTCACGGTAAAGGAAATAAAATCCCGAGTAAAATAATTCCTTATACGTGTTTATTTTGTTATTCGTTTGGAAAATCAGAAATCAAGAGTAAATAATCAATAAATAATCATTTAAACAATACCGCTATCTTACGAGAGCCACGAGTGCGCATGCATACAAAAATCTATATTTCATCCCCGGGTAAGGATAGTTTTTATGTCTTTGTGGTAATGGGGATAGAAGCCTTTAATTTAAGCTGTCGCATAGGTCTCTCTAATTATTCGTTCACAAAATAGAGAAAAAAGTAAATGACGTAGTAGTTTGGGGTTATTTAGCAAATTCAGTGGTTCATGTAAATGGGGGATTCACCGCGAATAATTTGACAGTTCATACAAGTCGGTACGTTTACTGGTTCGCGAGATATCAGCTAAAGTTTGGGTGCAACACGCTCACAGCTACGACTGGGTTAAAATTCTCCTTAGCCACCACCACTTCCCCTTCCCGCGTAGGGGGTATCCTCTCTTGGGATAGCTACCACTACGGCTCAATTAAATAAATAAATAGCTAAAAATGTTACATTTACGCCCTTTTGACAAAACTCTGAAAATAAAAATAAATAAATTTATAGAAATAAATTAAAAACATTAAATAAAATTCTAAAAGAGGGGTTAAACAAAAATTATCAAAATAAGCATTTAGGCCCTTTGGCAAAATTTGGGGGAATTAATAGCCTTTGGTAGAGAGGGTAACAAGCCGAGTAATCAAACGCTAAGTGTTACTAGGTAGAATCTTTGGCAAAATAAAAAAAAAACTTAAAACAAAATGGTAAATAAAAATTACATATAAAATAAATTAAAACATTAGGCCTAAATACAATTAAAGAGTAAAATTTTTTTTTCAAAATATGCATTTAGGCCCTTTGTCAAAATCAAAAAATTTAAGTTAAGAGTAAATAAAAATTATATAAATAATAAATTAAAACATTAAATAAAATAAAGAGTAAAAAATCAAAATTTTAAAAATGTATAGTTAGGCCCTTTGGTAAAATCTAAAGACTAAAGACAAAATGGCAAATAAAAATTATATAAATAATAAATTAAAACATTAAATAAAATTGAATAGTCAAAATAGCAAAATTTTCAAAATATACCGTACTCAAAATCCAAAAATTAAAGTAAATTAAAATTGTAAAAACAATAAATTAAGACATTAAATAAAATTAAAAATTCTAAAAATCAAGATTTTCAAAGTGTGTAGTTAGGCCCTTAGGCAAAATCTAAAAACTTCAAAACAAAATAGTAAATAAGAAGTATATAAATAATAAATTAAAACATTAAATAGCATTTAAAAGTCATTTTTTTTTTCAAAATTTACAGTTAGGCCCTTTGTCAAAATCAAAAATAAAAATAAATAATAAATACAAATTATATGAATAATAAATTGAAGCATTAACAAGATGTTCAGTAAAGAACATATAGCCTACTTTCTCCTAAATGCATGGGTATTGTTATAAATCTTTGTCCTTTTCATGGAGTATAATTGAATGTTGGTTGTAATAGCTTGTGAAATACAACGTGCTATACGGATATTAAACATAAATATGAGGTGCCCTTTGGTAGTGCTACCTCTTTAAACAAAATTCAAACAATTCGGTTCCACCGTGTTTGAAATGATATGGGGAATCAATTTGTACACATACATGGCCACTATCTGCAAACGATTAGGCTGATGACCTTGTAGTTCAGTCAAAAGATGCTTCCCACAACAAGGTATATTGTTGCAAAATTTGGTAGAGATCAAATGATTAGGTAGGTCGTAATGTGATTTAAGCTTTTATCATTTGGGTGGCCGCCATTCCGTTTCCGTCAAGATGGCGGCGATATAAAACAAAACACTGAGGTGCCCTTTGAAAATGCTACCATTGTACCAAATTTCGTTCAGTTTGGTTTTACCGTGTTTGAATTGATAGGGGGAATCGATTTGCACACATTCATGGCTGCCATATGCAAACTATTTGACTGATGACCTTGTAGCTTGGTCAAAGAACGCTTCTCGCATAAAGGCATGTTCTTAAAAATTTGGTGGAGATCAGATGATTAGGTTGGTCGTAATTTGATTTTAACTTTTTACATTTGGGTGGCCACTATTACGTTTCCGTCAAGATGGAAGTGATATAAAACATGACACTGAGGTGCCTTTTGCTAGTGCTACCTCTGTACCAAATTTCGTTCAATTCGGTTTCACCGTGTTTGAATTGATAGGGGGAATCGATTTGCACACATACACGGCCGCCATCCGCACATTATTGGGCTGATGACCTTGTAGTTTGGTCAAAAGATTCTTCATACATAAAGGTATAATGTTGCAATATTTGGTAGAGATCAGATGATTAGGTTGGTCGTAATTTGATTCAAGCTTTTGACATTTGGGTGGCCGCCATTACTTTTTTGTCAAGATGGCGTCGATATAAAACATGACACTGGAGTGCCCTTTGCTAGTGCTACATCTGTACTAAATTTCGTTCAATTCGGTTTCACCGTGTTTGAATTGATAGGGGAAATCTATTTGCACACATACATGGCCGCCATATGCAAACTATTGGGCTGATGACCTTCCAGTTTAGTCAAAAGACACTCGCCATATGAATGTATGTTGTTCCAAAATTTGGTAGAGGTCGGATGATTAAGTTAGTCGTAATTTTTTTTAAGCTTCGAACATTTGGGTGGCCGCCATTACGTTTCCCTCAAGACGGTGGAGATATAAAACATGACACTGAGGTGCTCGTTGCTAGTGCTACCTCTGTACTAAATTTCGTTCCATTCGGTTTCATCGTGTTTGAATTGATATGTGGAATCGATTTGCACACATATATGGCCACCATCTGCAAACTATTGGGCTGATGATCTTGCAGATTGGTCAAAATATGCTTCCTACATAAAGGTATGTTGTTTCAAAATTTGGCAGAGACCATATTATTAGGTTGGTCGTAATTTTATTTAAGCTTTGAACATTTGGGTTGCCACCATTACGTTTCCGTCAAGATGGCGACAATATAAAACATGACACTGAGGTGCCCTTTGCTAGTGCTACCTCTGTACAAAATTTTGTTCAATTCGGCTTCACCGTGTTTTAATAGATAGGGGGAATTGATTTGCACACATACATGGCCGCCATCCGCAAAGTGTTGGGCTGATGTTCTTGTAGTTTGGTCAAAAGACGCTCGCCATATAAATATATGTTGTTAAAAAATTTGGTAGAGATCGTGTGATTAGGTTAGTCGTAATTAGATTTACGTTTTGAACATTTGGGTGGCCGCCATTACGTTTGCGTCAAGATGGCGGCGTTATGAAACATGGCACTGAGGTGCCCTTTGCTAGTGCTACCTCTGTACCAAATTTCGTTCAATTCGGTTTCACAGTGTTCGAATTGATAGGTGGGACAGACATTCAGAGTACACACACTCACACACTCACTCACACACACATACACACAGACAGACACACAATTTTTGGCCCTGTGTAGATCTCATAAGTCTACTTTCATTTTTTGCAAAAATCGAAAGTAGGCTAGTAAAATTATGAAGTCAAATAAACAAAATTTTTAAAATGTACTGTATAGTTAGGCACTTTGACAAAATTTGGGAAAATAAATGTTGCAAGGGAAAGGGGGTGTCATCATGAGTAATTTGACACCTCGCGTGACCCTCTCCAATTATTGGTTCGCGAGATATCGGAAATATTACATACGTTAGGATGTACAGTCGACGACGGTGGCATTGACACTAAGCAGGATTGGCACAGGCCCTCTACTTCAAAACAAGAAAAATTCTATTCAGTCCACTACAAACAGAGCAAGAGAAAAGTGACAGTAGCTGATTTGAGAACGTATATTACCTCAACCAAATAACCAGAAAAAGTAATTAGGCCTAATCCACTTCCAAAGTACAATAGAACCAACTAACCATTCCAGATTATCACACTTAACAAGTTATATTGTAAATATCTTCGTACACATACCGTACTCGTAAATACTGAATTAAAAGTCTGAGTGTAAATGATTTGACGATGATCACTTGACGATCGAAACTAGTGGTCCAATCGTTGAATGTAAACGTATTACAGACATGTATTTTTTTTCAGGTATAGGGAATAACACCCATGTCAATCGGGTACAATCGCCTTGCCGTCTGAAAAACAATTCAAATTTCGTTTACTATGGCAACCTGGAAAATGGCCTCAAAGACGATACTGAGTATGAATAGACGCTAAGAAACAGGAGTTCATTTTAGAGGGTAACACAAGTCCTACCAATTTTGAGGAGCGTTGTTGTTGCAGGTATTTACTCATTTAGGGTTTTGCAACATCGTGATCATATAGCCCCGTGTATGTGGGTGTATGTTTGCCTTTTAAACTGATAACCTGTGTTATTGTGGTATCTGTATGTTTATATTTGTAATTGAGAATAGGATTAGAAAGGAGGTGAAAGCAGCCTTCAGTTAGTAACCATCCCGGCATTTGCCTCGAAATGGGAAACCACGGAATACCACTTCTAGGATAGCTGAGATGTGAATCTAGAAACCCTCTTCTCAGTTCTGCCTCGCGTGGCTGTGTCCCTATACCCCATTCCAGCTCTCAGGCCAGAAATAAATCTACCAAATAAATGAGATTCACAGGTATCGGTTCACTCCTTGACGAGTTAGGAAAATTTCTATCTTAGAAATGTTTCATCATATGCCAATATAATACGCCCTAAATAAATATTTACTATGCCAAGATTCACTCCACTCGGATGATTAAATCGCCAGAAAGACCCATTGAAATATTTTAAATTTTCGTGGTCGCCATGTTGGTTTGGCGCTTCTCAGGTTATTGAATCATATATGTGGACTTACCTTGTAGTCCTTTATCACCATACGAAATTTCAGGTGGATTTCTTCAACAGTTTCGGGGATATTGCATACTGGTAAAATATTTCGTTTGTCCACCATGTTGGATAGGGGTCACTAAGTGACATTTAAAATACACGGTCGGATTCGAACGGGGTAGTAAGTTCTTATAAAGTTCTATTAAGATCACTATATCCAATCAAATTCATTAGGGTGACACACATATGAGCACATACACACACATGGACAAAATATAATCTCATAAGCCAATATTTTACATGAGGAAATAAGTTAAGAAGAGTGATAGATACATCGATATGCATTAAGGCTCGATGATTGCATTTATCTATTTACTTCTATAGTCTCTCTGACCAGTGGCGTATAGAAGGGGGACCCGGGGGGCCCGGCTCCCCCCCCCCCCCCACAATTGTTGTCACATATATTATTTGTTTATGAATTAAATACATTAAAAGAAATATAATCATGTACTATTGTTACTAAGTGACGTATGGCAAGGTTGCAGAGCAAAGCAAAGGTAGAGCGATGTAAACAGTGTGACAATCAGTTTGCTCTGATCTTATGTATAACAACATAACCTCTTATTACTCTCCAGAGCCTTCGCTCTTATGAACGAACCAAGAACAGCAACATGTGCCCTTGAAGCGTGCGACAAAAGTTTTTCCCCTAACTTTTATACCCTTAAGTAGTGTATTTGTAACAGTTCAGATACCTCCTCCTCCTCACCCTCCTCACAAGATGGCGGCAGCCCGATAACTCCCGAACCCGTCATCGGATTTTGACGAATGAGGTGTCATTGAACTCGGGCTAACACCCCCTTTCCAATGGACAACATATTTCAATCCCCAAAATAAAACCTACCCCTACTAGGGGGTGAAATTGTATTTTTATAGAGAATCTCTCTTTCCAATTGCAACATGTGAGAGTTCGAATGCCGATATGGATTTAAACGTTGTTCTACATAAAGTGCATGTGTTCGGTGGATAGCCACTATGAATTAACATGCTTGTTTTTGTTTTTTACGCATGCCCACTCATAGCTTTTGTAAGAGGGTGGGGGAGTGGATCCCTGTGGATGGGTTATTGTTGACAGGTCATTGTTGACAGGTCCTTGTGGACGAGTCCTTGTGGACGGGTCCTTGTTTACGAGTCCTTGTGGACGAGTCCTTGTCCCTTTGGACTGATCCCTTTGGACGGGTCCCTTTGGCCTGGTCCCTATGGACTGGCTCATGAATTTATTTAAATTATGTCAAAGGGCCTAACTAAATTTGCGTGTGTTGAACTGACGTTGTTCACCAACCCCCACTACTATAATGTGATAACGATATGAAAGGAAAGTGACGAAATACATGTGAACACGTGTGAGATGACCTTATTACCGTCCTCCTTGTGAAACAAGTCACATCCTGTTTTGGTTCATACGTGAGAAAATGCAAGTTCATGTGTAATATGACCTAACACACAAGTGTACACATGTGCACGTGCACGATAAGAGCTAACAAGTCACAACCTGTTTTGACAGTGGTGGGAATAAGGCTAGAGGCATGTACAAGTAGTCAAATGACTCCGGCAGACAACCCCTTTCCTATGGATAACTTATTTCCACTCAAAAATAAAATCTACCCCTACTAGGGGGTGAAATAATAATTTTTAGGTAAAAGTCGCTTTCCATGTGCAACATGTGGGAGTTTGTATGCCAATATGAAATTAAACTCGTTCCACATAAAGTGCATGCATACAACTGAATGCCGCTATGATTTATCATTTTTGTTTTTTGTTTTACGAATGCGCAATTGGGGTTTTGGTAAGAGGGCGGGCTTTTTGAATAATGATTTATAGATACGTTTTTTTTTTACAAATTAACCAAAGATCCAAAAACTAATAGGTCATCGGCTTTTTAATATCTTATGGACTAAGAAAGCTAGGGACATGTGTGAGGGGTCGTTGGACTTGGGGTGACGCCCTGTTTTTGAATGTATTATTCATTTTTTGTCAAAAGGGCCTAACTGCACTTTCGTTAATATCTCGCTAACTAATAATCACAGAGGGTCAAGTGAAGTGTCATAGGACTTAAAATGGCCAACCCCTCTCCATGACCAATGAATTTACCCCCCCCCCCAAAAAAAACAGCAAGGTCATTAACCTAAGATTTTATCAACTAATAATCAGAGAGGGACAAGTGAAGTGTCACAAGACTCAGGATGGCCAACTCTTTTCCATGACCAACGAATTTACCCAAAATACCCAAAACAGCAAGGTCATTGATCTATGATTTTATAAACTTATCAGTAGAGAGGGTCAAGTGAGGTGTCATAGGACTACGAATGGTTAACCCTTTCCCATGACCAATGAATTTACCTCAAAAATGCAAAACAGCAAGGTCATTGACCTGAGATTTTATAAACTAATAATAGGATATCAACATGTGAGGTGTCATAGGACTTAGAATGGTCAACCCTTTCCCATGGCTAATGAATTTACCCAAAAATACCCAATACATCAAGGGCATCGACCTGAGATTTTATAAACTTATAATCGGATATGGACATGTGAAATGTTTACAGTGAGTGATGAAACATAGCTAGGTGGTGAAAGAATTATTGTAGGCTACATGTATGGTGACTGACAAATCTTTCACCATTGGAACTGGTTTTAAGATCAAACTGCAGTACAGAGAGAGTATAGGTTGTAGGTATGGGATAATAAATGACAAATGGTGTATACAAAATCTGATTTATCGATTCAAGAAATAAGAGTAGACAATCTTTAATAGATTGGTTAAAGAGGATAGCTAAAATCCAAAATGGTGACTACATTGAACTAAACTGAACCAAGCTGAATCAAACCCAACCAAACCGAACCAAACTTAATCAAAAACAAGCCAATGGTTTAAGTGTAAAACTTGTGAGTGAATGTGGTCATTGGTAATGTCAGAAAGGAAAGGGATAACGCTCTACCTATAGAGGGTAAGGTAAAGCTAGTGCATGATGCTAATGCACACACACAAGTACATGAACCACACACAACTATCCTATGCAGTTTTTATGGGTTGACTGTTAAAACTTGCTCAGTGGTCACTGGGACAAGATGGTCGCTACACACAACAAGTTTTAAATACCTGAGGCTAATAATCTATACACACACTCACACACACTTGTTCTAAACTAAACTGTCTTGCTGGCAGAGCTCACACAGTAGGTAAATGACAGAAATGCTTGGCTAACAGAAATACAATCATTTTCCGTTGTCTAATGTTACCAGCTAAACATTACGTGCTATAGTGGTGAGCACATGTGCCTCTTTCACTGGAGATCTTAACTCGATTTCTAGCTCTAAGGCCTAGAACGAATCAAACTAAGAAAAAAGGGTATGGTGACGCAGTGGTTAAACTGTTAGCCTTTCACTAAGGTAGAATAGGGTTTGATTTTAGGTTAATATGCATGCCATAAACAAACAAATAAAAGCAGAGATAATGTTTAAAACTGATTACACTTGTCTCTTTTCAAATTATTACTTAGATTACAAATACAAACGTGGACTGGGTTTGACATACAGGTAATGCTTCCTATCACATACTAGACTGTAAGAAAGCCAAACAAGCAAAAGCCGTAGGTAGAGCAGTGGTAAAATCGCTATGTGTAGAGAAATACCTAACGGTTTTATGAACTGGCAAAGGTATGTCGCATAAACAGTGCAGGATACAATCCAGCAACCATAATTTTTATCTCGTCGACAAGAGAAAACATATATATATATAGAGAGAGATATATAGAAAGCTTGTGTGTGTGTGTGTGGGTAGCATTGGTTGTTTCACCAGAGAAAATACGGTGAGGTAGGGTGGGGAGAGGGAGAATTAGCACTTATATATCAATGGAAAATAGATTTTTTTTTCAATCGTTTTGTTTTTCAAGTGGTAGATAGTCGTTTTTTGTAAAACATTCTTACTTGCAGTAGTAATAAGCCTCTATGGTTCCGCTAACACATACAGTAGATAGACTGTATTATTGCCATGGTCAAGCACTCACATTACGATCATTTACAAAATCATAAAATGAAAAATAAAAAATCTTGTTTTGGAAATATCGTTTTTCAACATACACACAAAATAAATATATAAATTTGTAAACAGCAAAATGGAAAATCCATGTTTCCATATGGACAAAATTTAAAAACCTTAAACGGACATTTAAGAAAATATATGAAAATGGGAAATTGACAAATGTGTAAATATGAAAATGGAAAAATCCATGTTTCCATATCATGAAATTGAAAAACATCAAACTGTCATTTTAAAAAATGCAAATGGAAAATTGACAAATTGCAATGTGTGAAATGTGAAATAGAACAAATGGCTATCATTATTAAAAAAAAGAACATGGTGCTCTATGGTGGAGGTGTGAATCAGACCCTCTCTACTTATTTGGACCACTCGAGACTGAGTAGACTAGTTTTAGTTGTCATACCACTTTTAAAAGTTTGTGTTAAATCTAGGAATTGAACCCAAGAGCTTGTAGGGGGGATCCAAGGTTATAATATGTTAAACAGATAGCCTTGAATGTAGGGTGTGGTAGTTATATAGAGATGAGACGTTTCGCTCTGGGCAGGGAGGCATGGAGATCTGCATCAAACCAGTCAAAAGACTGACGACTCAAACAACAACATGTAGAGCTCACCAAAATAATGTTGTGTAACGGTAAATGTTAGTCAACGAACCTAAGAGCTTTTCTAAAATTATTTTAAAATTCCTTTAACCCTATATTAAACACCCAGTTCACAAGACTCATAACTGCAATGTTATGGTCAAACAAAACAAAATCTATATTTCAAAACAAACAAGTGGTTTAGTCAATGTATACTGGAAAAAGTTTTATAAACACTCAAGTCCACAAAAATAATTAAATTAGTAACTGTCAGGTTGACCGAGTGGTTATGGTGTTTGACTTAAGTTCAAATTTTCTGTACAAGAAAGCAAGGGTTCGAATCCCTTACCTGATATAACTATTACCTCAACATGGCTTGACCACACTGTATTATTGTGTACTCGGTACACAAACCATAGATAGAGTGTATTGCGAACATAGTCAGAGACTGTTGATGGTTAACAATTGCATTAATAGTGGGACATAGGGATAGCAATTAAGAAAAACAGACAATACCCATACACTATTTTTATTTATTTAATGTAAGTACTTGTACAATAGTTATATACAAACTACAGCTCTCTTTTGTCTATTACTATCTAGTCCTTTTCGATCCACTTGCATAACAAGGCAGATGACTTTGTAGTTCAGCCCCTTAAAACAACAACAACACTACCTCTTGCATAGTCTGTGATGTTGATGACTCTTGAGGCGTGGAAGATGGATACAACATAACTTTTACAACAGGGGTTAAACGTTGCTCAACAAACAATGCACTATTTTGAGTAGCAACATCTTTCTCTTGTACTAACTTATTAGCATTCTGATGATTTTTTGCCAACACCATCAGTGTTTTGTCTGGAGCACTACATTGATGATCACTCACACTTAAAACCACACCATTTCTACTTTTCATATTGCCTCGACATCTTGTTGACCTCTGTTTTGAGCATCACCAGAATATTATTCCTTTTACATTTTGTCGTCTATAGTTATAAGAGTAGCCTTTATAGAGTACACGTTGTTTACCTCGGTTAGTTGTAGTAAGTTCCATAGTAGTAACTAACCTGTTAGTATGATTTGCACACTACAAAGGTTATCTCTGTTCTGGTAATAGAATTATTTAGCGTTGGCTTTTATATTAATATGTACAGTTAAAAGTAATAGAAAAGTGATAGAAACGTGGTAGCAAAGTGGTAGACAATTGGTAACCTAGTGGTAGAAAAGTGGTAGCAAAGTGGTAGCAAAGTGGTAGAAAAGTGGTAGAAAAGTGGCAGAAAAGTAGTAGAAAAGTAGTAGCAAAGTGGTAGAAAAGTGGTAGCAAACTAGAAAAAAGGTAGAAAAGTGGCAGAAAAGTAGTAGAAAAGTGGTAGCAAAGTGGTAGAAAAGTGGTAGCAAACTAGAAAAGTGGTAGCAAAGTGGCAGAAAAGTAGTAGAAAAGTGGTAGCAAAGTGGTAAAAAATGGTAGCAAACTAGAAAAGTGGTAGCAAAGAGGTAGCAAAGTGGTAGAAAATATTACATGTATTGTTAAGAAATAGTTTAAGCGGTTACATGGATTCATTACACTATAATTTTAGCATCACGAAGCTCATTTTCTATATCCAAAAGTTCTTCCTCATATTTAGTATGACCAGCCTGTTTACAGGTATGCAAGTACTGAAGCCGCTGGATTAGCTTATTGGGATTGTTCCAGTAAACAAATTTAACAAATGATTTTTTTGGGTGTAAACCATTATCATCATCATCATCATCATCATAATCATCATCATCATCATGGTTATCATCATCAATATAATCATCATCACTATTACTATCTAATCCTTTTTGTTCATCTTGCAATACAACAATCTTTGGCATAGTTTGTGTTGTCTTTGATAGTGTTAGAGGTTTCTTAGACGTTAACGACTGTCCTAACATGTCTTTTTCAGGAGATAATAAATGCTCTTTAAGAAACAAAGCACTATCTTGAGCCACACTATTTTTTTCTTGGTCTTGCTTTTTTACCTTGGTTAGAGTATTTTGTCCATTTAAATGAGTATTATTTTGAGATTTACAATGATGATCGATTGAAATAAGTATGTTGGAGCCTTTTGTTTTAATCATTCCTCGACACTTTTTAGATCGTTGTTTCGAACAGCACCAAATAACAGTTCCATTTTATTAGTTCTTTTTACAATATATGCATATCCTTTATAGTAAGCACATGGCTTACCATAGCTAGTCGTTGATACTTCCATGTCAACTGTTAAGCATAAACTAATCTCTAGTAAAGTTAACTCGATAATAAAAATGATAGTTTGTAGTATGTGCAGTTTAAAGTAAGAGCAAAAGCGAGAGTCAAATGGTTGAAAAGTGTTAGCAAAATGGTGGAAGAGTGGTAGCAGTTTATGGTAGTCATGATCTTTTTTTATCAGAATGTGATTTGAGTAAATGTAATTTCTAAACCTTAGCAGTGAGTAGTCAGTTAGTCTTGGTTCAGACAAGCGTAAACAGTTCTCCAATTAATCAGAGATCAAGATTTTCATTATGAAACAGTTGTGTATCCAATTAGGTATCGGTACATGATAGCTTCACACACATGAACAAAAATTCCAACATATCTGACATGAATTACATCATTTGAAAGTTGACAAAGAATATCCAATCAACCATTGTAGTTGCAATGTCAAACACAAAGACAAAATCAGCATGAACTTTTAAGTTACAGGAAAATTCTATGAAATAGACTATGCAGGAAATTTGGAAAAAAACATCAGAAGTTTGCAACACCATTCTTCTAGCCTATATAAATTATCGACATGGAAAGTGTGCACTGCCCCTAACATTAAACCAATTTATCAATAACGCAAGTCAACAATCAAAACATTTTGTGTTGAGTCTATCATTTAATGCATATATTCTGTCTACATTGAACAGTAACAAAATGCCATTCATAATTAATTAAGTTTGCTTTAATTCTTTATGTAATGATAAGTACATATTTAAAGTTTTGGCTGACTGTTCAGGGTGAATCGTCTTTGAACACATAAGAGAGGGAATATTTTAAGACTTAACCTCAGCTCACCTAACATAACCTAAATTTACCTAACCTAACCTTGTCATATAGGTAAGAAACGGGTCAAGCTATGCTTTCGACTACCGAGTTTCAGCTACTTTTCAAGGTTACTCTCCCGAACATTGCCGGAGACTGCTGATAAACACCTATGTTCCCACGGCGGCGGCGCGCAACGACTTACATGACGCGCTTCCCCCTTTTCATTGATCCCTGTTGATTTGTCCCTTTGGACTGGTCCCTGTTGACTAGCCCCTTTGGAAGGGCCCTTTTTGAATGGAATCATTTATGACGGGTCCCTGTGGACAGGTCCTTTTGGCTGATCCCTTTGGACCGGACCCTTTGACATAATTTGGATAATTGCATGGGCCAGTCCATAGGTATCAGTCCAAAGGGACCGGTCCAAATGGATCAGCCAAAAGGACCTGTCCACAGGGACCCGTCAAAAATGACTCCATTCAAAAAGGGCCCTTCCAAAGGGGCTAGTCAACAGGGACCAGTCCAAAGGGACAAATCAACTGGGATCAATGAAAAGGGGGAAGCGCGTCATGTAAGTCGTTGCGCGCCGCTGCCGTGGGAACATAGGTGTTTATCAGCAGACTCCGGCAATGTTCGGGAGAGTAACCTTGAAAAGTAGCTGAAACTCGGTAGTCGAAAGCATAGCTTGACCCGTTTCTTACCTATATGACAAGGTTAGGTTATGTAAATTTAGGTTATGTTAGGTGAGCTGAGGTTAAGTCTTAAAATATTCCCTCTCTTAGGTGTTCAAAGCCGATTCACCCTGTACAGTCAGCCAAAACTTTAAATCTGTATTTATCATTACATAAAGAATTAAAGCAAACTTAATTAAATATGAATGGCGTTTTTTGTTACTGTTCAATGTAGACAGAATATATGCATTAAATGATAGACTCAACACAAAATGTTTTGATTGTTGACTTGCGTTATTGATAAATTGGTTTAATGTTAGGGGCAGTGCTCACTTTCAATGTCGATAATTTATATAGGCTAGAAGAATGGTGTTGCAAACTTCTGATGTGTATTTCCAAATTTCCTGCATAGTCTATTTCATAGAATTTTCCTGTAACTTAAAAGTTCATGCTGATTTTGTCTTTGTGTTTGACATTGCAACTACAATGGTTGATTGGATATTCTTTGTCAACTTTCAAATCATGTAATTCATGTCAGATATGTTGGAATTTTTGTTCATGTGTGTGAAGCTATCATGTACCGTTACCTAATTGGTTACACAACTGTTTCATAATGAAAATCTTGATCTCTGATTCATTGGAGAACTGTTTACGCTTGTCTGAACCAAGACTAACTGACTACTCACTGCTAAGGTTTAGAAATTACATTTACTCAAATCACATTCTGGTAAGAAAAGCTCATGACTACTATAAACTGCTACCACTCTTCCACCATTTTGCTAACACTTTTCTACCATTTGACTCTCGCTTTTGCTCTTACTTTAAACTGCACATACTACAAACTATCATTTTTATTATCGAGTTAACTTTACTAGAGATTAGTTTATGCTTAACAGTTGACATGGAAGTATCAACGACTAGCTATGGTAAGCCATGTGCTTACTATAAAGGATATGCATATATTGTAAAAAGAACTAATAAAAATGGAACTGTTATTTGGTGCTGTTCGAAACAACGATCTAAAAGTGTCGAGGAATGATTAAAACAAAAGGCTCCAACATACTTATTTCAATCGATCATCATTGTAAATCTCAAAATAATACTCATTTAAATGGACAAAATACTCTAACCAAGGTAAAAAAGCAAGACCAAGAAAAAAATAGTGTGGCTCAAGATAGTGCTTTGTTTCTTAAAGAGCATTTATTATCTCCTGAAAAAGACATGTTAGGACAGTCGTTAACGTCTAAGAAACCACTAACACTATCAAAGACAACACAAACTATGCCAAAGGTTGTTGCATTGCAAGATGAACAAAAAGGATTAGATAGTAATAGTGATGATGATTATATTGATGATAATTATATTGATGATGATAACCATGATGATGATTATGATGATGATGATGATGATGATGATGATGATGATGATAATGGTTTACACCCAAAAAATCATTTGTTAAATTTGTTTACTGGAACAATCCCAATAAGCTAATCCAGCGGCTTCAGTGCTTGCATACCTGTAAACAGGCTGGTCATACTAAATATGAGGAAGAACTTTTGGATATAGAAAATGAGCTTCGTGATGCTAAAATTATAGTGTAATGAATCCATGTAACCGCTTAAACTATTTCTTAACAATACATGTAATATTTTCTACCACTTTGCTACCACTTTGCTACCACTTTTCTAGTTTGCTACCACTTTTCTACCACTTTGCTACCACTTTTCTACTACTTTTCTGCCACTTTGCTACCACTTTTCTAGTTTGCTACCACTTTTCTACCACTTTGCTACCACTTTTCTACTACTTTTCTGCCACTTTACTACCACTTTTCTAGTTTGCTACCACTTTTCTACCACTTTGCTACTACTTTTCTACTACTTTTCTGCCACTTTTCTACCACTTTGCTACCACTTTTCTACCACTATGTTACCAATTGTCTACCACTTTGCTACGACGTTTCTATCACTTTTCTATTACTTTTAACTGTACATATTAATATAAAAGCCAACGCTAAATAATTCTATTACCAGAACAGAGATAACCTTTGTAGTGTGCAAATCATACTAACAGGTTAGTTACTACTATGGAACTTACTACAACTAACCGAGGTAAACAACGTGTACTCTATAAAGGCTACTCGTATAACTATAGACGACAAAATGTAAAAGGAATAATATTCTGGTGATGCTCAAAACAGAGGTCAACAAGATGTCGAGGCAATATGAAAAGTAGAAATGGTGTGGTTTTAAGTGTGAGTGATCATCAATGTAGTGCTCCAGACAAAACACTGATGGTGTTGGCAAAAAATCATCAGAATGCTAATAAGTTAGTACAAGAGAAAGATGTTGCTACTCAAAATAGTGCATTGTTTGTTGAGCAACGTTTAACCCCTGTTGTAAAAGTTATGTTGTATCCATCTTCCACGCCTCAAGAGTCATCAACATCACAGACTATGCAAGAGGTAGTGTTGTTGTTGTTTTAAGGGGCTGAACTACAAAGTCATCTGCCTTGTTATGCAAGTGGATCGAAAAGGACGAGATAGTAATAGACAAAAGAGAGCTGTAGTTTGTATATAACTATTGTACAAGTACTTACATTAAATAAATAAAAATAGTGTATGGGTATTGTCTTTTTTTCTTAATTGCTATCCCTATGTCCCACTATTAATGCAATTGTTAACCATCAACAGTCTCTGACCATGTTCGCAATACACTCTATCTATGGTTTGTGTACCGAGTACACAATAATACAGTGTGGTCAAGCCATGTTGAGGTAATAGTTATATCAGGTAAGGGATTCGAACCCTTGCTTTCTTGTACAGAAAATTTGAACTTAAGTCAAACACCATAACCACTCGGTCAACCTGACAGTTACTAATTTAATTATTTTTGTGGACTTAAGTGTTTATAAAACTTTTTCCAGTATACATTGACTAAACCACTTGTTTGTTTTGAAATATAGATTTTGTTTTGTTTGACCATAACATTGCAGTTATGAGTCTTGTGAACTGGGTGTTTAATATAGCGTTAAAGGAATTTTAAAATAATTTTAGAAAAGCTCTTAGGTATCGTGTCATGGGTTTTAGTAATGCATTACTGTTCGTTGACTAACATTTACCGTTACACAACATTATTTTGGTGAGCTCTGCATGTTGTTGTTTGAGTCGTCAGTCTTTTGACTGGTTTGATGCAGATCTCCATGCCTCCCTGCCCAGAGCGAAACGTCTCATCTCTATATAACTACCACACCCTACATTCAAGGCTATCTGTTTAACATATTATAACCTTGGATCCCCCCTACAAGCTCTTGGGTTCAATTCCTAGATTTAACACAAACTTTTAAAAGTGGTATGACAACTAAAACTAGTCTACTCAGTCTCGAGTGGTCCAAATAAGTAGATAGGGTTTGATTCACACCTCCACCATAGAGCACCATGTTCTTTTTTTTAATAATGATAGCCATTTGTTCTATTTCACATTTCACACATTGCAATTTGTCAATTTTCCATTTGCATTTTTTAAAATGACAGTTTGATGTTTTTCAATTTCATGATATGGAAACATGGATTTTTCCATTTTCATATTTACACATTTGTCAATTTCCCATTTGCATATATTTTCTTAAATGTCCGTTTAAGGTTTTTAAATTTTGTCCATATGGAAACATGGATTTTCCATTTTGCTGTTTACAAATTTATATATTTATTTTGTGTGTATGTTGAAAAACGATATTTCCAAAACAAGATTTTTTATTTTTCATTTTATGATTTTGTAAATGATCGTAATGTGAGTGCTTGACCATGGCAATAATACAGTCTATCTACTGTATGTGTTAGCGGAACCATAGAGGCTTATTACTACTGCAAGTAAGAATGTTTTACAAAAAACGACTATCTACCACTTGAAAAACAAAACGATTGAAAAAAATCTATTTTCCATTGATATATAAGTGCTAATTCTCCCTCTCCCCACCCTACCTCACCGTATTTTCTCTGGTGAAACAACCAATGCTACCCACACACACACACACAAGCTTTCTATATATCTCTCTCTCTATATATATATGTTTTCTCTTGTCCACGAGATAAAAATTATGGTTGCTGGATTGTATCCTGCACTGTTTATGCGACATACCTTTGCCAGTTCATAAAACCGTTAGGTATTTCTCTACACATAGCGATTTTACCACTGCTCTACCTACGGCTTTTGCTTGTTTGGCTTTCTTACAGTCTAGTATGTGATAGGAAGCATTACCTGTATGTCAAACCCAGTCCACGTTTGTATTTGTAATCTAAGTAATAATTTGAAAAGAGACAAGTGTAATCAGTTTTAAACATTATCTCTGCTTTTATTTGTTTGTTTATGGCATGCATATTAACCTAAAATCAAACCCTATTCTACCTTAGTGAAAGGCTAACAGTTTAACCACTGCGTCACCATACCCTTTTTTCTTAGTTTGATTCGTTCTAGGCCTTAGAGCTAGAAATCGAGTTAAGATCTCCAGTGAAAGAGGCACATGTGCTCACCACTATAGCACGTAATGTTTAGCTGGTAACATTAGACAACGGAAAATGATTGTATTTCTGTTAGCCAAGCATTTCTGTCATTTACCTACTGTGTGAGCTCTGCCAGCAAGACAGTTTAGTTTAGAACAAGTGTGTGTGAGTGTGTGTATAGATTATTAGCCTCAGGTATTTAAAACTTGTTGTGTGTAGCGACCATCTTGTCCCAGTGACCACTGAGCAAGTTTTAACAGTCAACCCATAAAAACTGCATAGGATAGTTGTGTGTGGTTCATGTACTTGTGTGTGTGCATTAGCATCATGCACTAGCTTTACCTTACCCTCTATAGGTAGAGCGTTATCCCTTTCCTTTCTGACATTACCAATGACCACATTCACTCACAAGTTTTACACTTAAACCATTGGCTTGTTTTTGATTAAGTTTGGTTCGGTTTGGTTGGGTTTGATTCAGCTTGGTTCAGTTTAGTTCAATGTAGTCACCATTTTGGATTTTAGCTATCCTCTTTAACTAATCAATTAAAGATTGTCTACTCTTATTTCTTGAATCGATAAATCAGATTTTGTATACACCATTTGTCATTTATTATCCCATACCTACAACCTATACTCTCTCTGTACTGCAGTTTGATCTGAAAACAAGTTCCAATGGTGAAAGATTTGTCAGTCACCATACATGTAGCCTACAATAATTCTTTCACTACCTAGCTATGTTTCATCACTCACTGTAAACATTTCACATGTCCATATCCGATTATAAGTTTATAAAATCTCAGGTCGATGCCCTTGATGTATTGGGTATTTTTGGGTAAATTCATTAGCCATGGGAAAGGCTTGACCATTCTAAGTCCTATGACACCTCACATGTTGATATCCTATTATTAGTTTATAAAATCTCAGGTCAATGACCTTGCTGTTTTGAATTTTTGAGGTAAATTCATTGGTCATGGGAAAGGGTTAACCAATCGTAGTCCTATGACACCTCACTTGACCCTCTCTACTGATAAGTTTATAAAATCTTAGGTCAATGACCTTGCTGTTTTGGGTATTTTGGGTAAATTCGTTGGTCATGGAAAAGAGTTGGCCATCCTGAGTCTTGTGACACTTCACTTGTCCCTCTCTGATTATTAGTTGATAAAATCTTAGGTTAATGACCTTGCTGTTTTTTTCGGGGGGGGGGGGGGGGGGTAAATTCATTGGTCATGGAGAGGGGTTGGCCATTTTAAGTCCTATGACACTTCACTTGACCCTCTGTGATTATTAGTTAGCGAGATATTAACGAATGTGCAGTTAGGCCCTTTTGACAAAAAATGAATAATACATTCAGGGCGTTACCCCAAGTCCAACGACCCCTCATACAAGTCCCTAGCTTTCTTAGTTCATAAGATATCAAAAAGCCGATGACCTATTAGTTTTTGGATCTTTGGTTAATTTGTAAAAAAAAAGTATCTATAAATCATTATTCAAAAAGCCCGCCCTCTTACAAAAACCCCAATTGCGCATTCGTAAAACAAAAAACAAAAATGATAAATCATAGCGGCATTCAGTTGTATGCATGCACTTTATGTGGAACGAGTTTAATTTCATATTGGCATACAAACTCCCACATGTTGCACATGGAATGCGACTTTTACCTAAAAATTATTATTTCACCCCCTAGTAGGGGTAGATTTTATTTTTGAGTGGAAATAAGTTATCAATAGGAAAGGGGTTGTCTGCCGGAGTCATTTGACTACTTGTACATGCCTCTAGCCTTATTCCCACCACTGTCAAAACAGTTTGTGACTTGTTAGCTCTTATCGTGCACGTGCACATGTGTACACTTGTGTGTTAGGTCATATTACACATGAACTTGCATTTTCTCACGTATGAATCAAAACAGGATGTGACTTGTTTCACATGGAGGACGGTAATAAGGTCATCTCACACGTGTTCACATGTATTTCGTCACTTTCCTTTCATATCGTTATCACATTATAGTAGTGGGGGTTGGTGAACAACGTCAGTTCAACACACGCAAATGTAGTTAGGCCCTTTGACATAATTTAAATACATTTATGAGCCAGTCCATAGGGACCAGGCCAAAGGGACCCGTCCAAAGGGATCAGTCCAAAGGGACAAGGACTCGTCCACAAGGACTCGTAAACAAGGACCCGTCCACAAGGACTCGTCCACAAGGACCTGTCAACAATGACCTGTCAACAATAACCCATCCACAGGGATCCACTCCCCCACCCTCTTACAAAAGCTATGAGTGGGCATGCGTAAAAAACAAAAACAAGCATTTTAATTCATAGTGGCTATCCACCGAACACATGCACTTTATGTAGAACAACGTTTAAATCCATATTGGCATTCGTACTCTCACATGTTGCAATTGGAAAGAGAGATTCTCTAAAAAAATACAATTTTACCCCCTAGTAGGGGTAGGCTTTATTTTGGGGATTGAAATATATTGTCCATTGGAAAGGGGGTGTTAGCCCGAGTTCAATGACACCTCATTCGTCATAATCCGATCACGGGTTCGGGAGTTATCGGGCTGCCGCCATCTTGTGAGGAGGGTGAGGAGGAGGAGGTATCTGAACTGTTACAAATACACTACTCCCTTAAAAAAACTTTTGGCAAATTTGCCTTTCTCTGTAGCTACCGTTACTGCCGAAAGGAGTTTGAGTTGGTTGAAAACATACTTAAGAAATTCTACTTCTGAAAACAGACTCAACAGTCTAGTATTCACAGTGACGTATATCTCACTGACGATGAAGTTACGAACCGATTTGGCAATGCTTCAAGAGACCTTGACTTTATATTATAGTGTGGGTTGTAAATCAAAACAGTAACACTAATTCTTTCCGTGTAAATACTATCAAGTAAGCAAGATGATTGTATTAATAAAAAGTATCATAAAATGGTCTTAGTTGTGTTTGACATTAACCAAACATAAAACATCATAACAAATTGGTTGAAAAAGTGATGCCAGATAGCCTTAAAACTCATCATTTTGTACCAAATTATACAAACGTTTCCTGGGGAGAGCCCAGGACCCCCTATTCTTTGGGCCTATACCATGCCCCCTAACGCCCGGTTGGGCAACCCCTGAAATTAAACTCCATATACGCCCCTGTCTCTGACTGCCTTACCACAGTTTGTATCTAAGAAATGTTACTTGAGATCAAAGGATAAATTTTCTACACAATACCACATTATTGTATACTGGATTCAAATTCAACATAAGTATATGAATTCATAAAAGCTACATTCATACCTAATCTTGATCTTAGGATTTCGAAGCAATCACGTGAGACAGAAAATGTCAGCTAAGTGTTCTTCAGGTGGAACAAAATCTAGAGCGATTGAATCACCGTTGAGCTGTTTGCGAATAAATGTTACTTTATACCCATCTGCTTAAACAGGGTAAGGCACTTAAAATTGTTTTCGGAATATTTTGAAAAATACAAATCGGATCGATTAAAGCACAGTTGCAATTAAAGTTGTTTACCTCGAAGAGGGACGTCCTTTAACATAAAGCTCGACCCTCCTGCACCACCCCCGGGGCCGGGAGTGGTGGGGGTTGACTTTGAAATCTTAAAGAGGAACCCCCATTTTCTTTGCAAATTTGGATTCTCCGTGAAAAAATATGTAACTTTTGTATGAAACTTTCTTTTCGTTTCATGATAGATGGCGCTGTAATCAGCAAAAATGGAAATGAGTTGAAAATTGTTAAAAAATGGAAATATCTCAAAAAAATACACATCAGATTTGAAAAAACCAAGTAAAGTTTTTGATATTTTTGAAAATTCTGTCATGTGACACCGTCAACCCTCCCGCAATGCATTCTTAGACTACTTTAAGCGTTACCCAGGAACAACGACATGGACGTTGTAGTAATTTGCTCCCTTCGGAGTGCTTGATTACTGTGATTCCCCTTGCCTATTACTATCTCTGGGTGCTTGGTTAGTGGTTACTGTGAGTTCCCTTGCCTCTCACTATCTCGGGGTGCTTGGTTACTGAGAGTCCCCTTACCTCTCACTATCTCGGGGTGCTTGATTACTGTGAGTCCCCTTGCCTCTGACAAGTGTTTCATTGAAGCAATGTTCGAAATGATGTCCGTTGTTTCTAATGCACATTGCAACTCCTTTTGAAAGTTCTATCAAATGACACCTCGCACAATCGAATAAAGCACAGACTGTGATCATGCGTCACAGTCTGAGATCAGACTATTCATTTTACTTCAGTGATTCGGACTGTAAACATCTCTTCTCAATTGTTCCACGATGTTAACGATTGCAGAGGGAGTAGATATCATTCTCTCGTACTTTGAGGCTCATAGAAATGTTGAAAAAGCTCGTCAAAGGTATGCTAATCTGTTCCCTGATAGGAATGTTCCTTCTGCAACGACTTTTCGCAGTATTGTCCAACTGTTTACTGAAACTGGAGGTGTTAAACCTAGAGTCCGACCGCGGCCTGTGACAAACGAGAATAACACAGTGAATGTTTTAGCTGCAGTAGCTGAAAATCCTCACATTAGTTCTAGGCAAATTGCGCGAGGTTCAGGACTTTCTCAAATAAGTGTTATACGCATACTGCATGAACACAAATTCCATCCATTTTATGCATCGCTGCATCAGGAACCGCATAGTGAGGATTTTCAAAATCATTTGAATTTTTGCAACTGGATACAGGAAAAAGTGTCAGTCAATGGTAATTTCATTTCACAGATACTTTCCTCTGATAAATCCAATTTTACGAATCGTGGTCAAGTGAATCGACATAGTATGCATTATTGGTCAGTGGAGAATCCCCATTGGTTAAGGCAAGTTGAATATCAACTCCCATGGAGTGTCAGTGTTTGGTGTGGTATTTTAGGTACTCAGGTAATTGGCCCATACTTCCTATAAAATAATCTGAATGGTCAAATGTACAACGACTTTTTAGATAATGTTCTACCCATACCAATGGAAGATGTTCCACTTCAAACAAGAATGGATATGTGGTTTCAACACGATGGATGCCCAGCGCATTATTCACGAATAGGCTATCTCCGGAAGTTTTGAATTGAAGCTATCCGCGTCGATGGATTGGACGACGAGGTCCTCAAAATTGGCCCGCACGTTCACCCGATTTGACTTCTGCCGATTTTTTCCTGTGGGAAAGGGTAAAGGAGAGAGTTTACATGGATATACCAACAACCCCAGAAAGTATGCAGCAGTGAGTTATCAATGAATGTGCAAACATTAGCGCAGATACATTTATAGATATTGGATTGTCTTTCAGACACAGAGTTGCAATGTACATTAGAAACAACGGACATTTCGAACATTTGCTTCAATGAAACACTAGTCAGAGGCAAGGTGACTCACAGTAATCAAGCATCCCGAGATAGTGAGAGGCAAGGGGACTCACAGTAATCATGCACCCCGAAGGAAACAAATTATTACTACGTCCACGTCATTGTATATAGGTAACGCTAAAAGTAGTCTAAGAATGCATTGCGGGAGGGTTGAAAGTGTCACATGAAAGCATTTTCAAAAATATCAAAAACTTTACTGTTTTAGATCCCTTATTTGGGGGTGGATCTAAAAGGGAGAGTTGTTGTACTAATTTATAAGGTGGTGCCTAAAAGGGTAGCTTCCCTTGTCAGGGTAAGCTGACCAGTGTAGAGTGTTGTGGTGTGCTAGGAACTAGGGGGCGTTCCTATAAATAATGTAGTAGTGTTTGAAGGGACGGGACCCACTGCAAAGGGTCGCTGTGCTAGTCGCTCAGCTGACTGCTTATTATGTAATTGAATCTGCTTGTATCAGCCGAGTGGCACGCGCTGCTTGCTGGCAGCCGAGTCGGCTCGGGGAACACAAAGGTACCTGAGTTAGCGCTATTGGGCTACCGTCTGTCACGTCTTACCGTGACGGGAGTAAGGAAGGGCGTTGGGATGTAAAAAGGCGTATAAACAGTAAAGCGTGTGTAGAGTGTGGACCAAGTGTTTTATTGGTCTGTGTTTCTGAGTATGAGTCCCTTGTAGGGAATGAAATTATGTTCACAATGTAATACAAGTTGTGGGTTACAGGTTACATAAGTAGGAACTCTGAACACGATTGACTGACTCACCTCGGTTGACACCAGCGTAGCCTCGGGCCGTCTCGATGAAGCACTGACAATGGAGAGATCCTTTGACCTCATTAGGATGCCTTCTTATACTCTCTGCCGCTATGTTGTCAGCAATGTGTTGGCCCAGTTACTAGTATGTAGGTATGTGTAACCATTGTGCAAGGACTGGGCTGCTTTTAGAGTGGCAAGCTGTCCCTGCTAAGTTTTATGGATATTGGGCCGGCTTTCCAAGGGTTGCCATTTAGGGGATTTAGCCAGATGCCGGGGGGATGGACTCCAAGGGGTGCATACCCCTGGGAGGCTGTACAAGCGTCTTCCTTCATTTGTTCGCGTCCTCGCGAACGGGAACGGAACTGGAGGTTGGGGCGTTGACGTAGTGGTCCTTGAAACCCCCTCGTATCTCCTGGTGGTGTCGTATCGAAGTGTGGGTGTGAGGTCAGCCCGTGTTCAGAGGGGAGGGTTATGGGATGTACAGATATATGTATACACTGATATTGACATTGGGAAAAAACAAACAAAAAAATTGACATTGCGAAAGATCGGATATCGAGAAAAAATTAACATTGGAAAAAATTGACATTTGAGAAAAATTTAACATTAAAATAAATTCGACATGTAAAAAAAAATTGCTCTTGCTATTGCTGGCATATTGCTAGTTTCAAAAAAAAACATGGTTTCTGATGGTGATGTGTTACATAGTTGTGCAGGGAGGAAAAACCCAGGGCCGAACGGATGATTGCGTCGTCCGCCCTATCTTAGGGAAAAAGTGCTCCCTGCAATAAGAAAGGTAGAAGAAAATAGAAAAATGGGTGTTCCAGGGTATAATTTAAGGGAAATATTCAAAAGACATTTATTGGTTTGGGATAAAACGGAACACCCTGACAAATGGGGAAGTTAGAAGAAAGAAAATTGAAAGGAAACAAAGCACAGACATTGTGTACATGGAATCTGGATAAACAAACAAAAATATATAGTGTTTAATGTACTATGTTGCGATTCTGACATTTAGGAATATTGTCGCTTTCCAGTGGAATAATTGTATGAAGTTTATCCTTAAAAATTATGAATTACAATGACCTTATGTCTAGTGGAATAATTGTATAAAGTTTATCCTTAAGAATTATGAATTACAATGGTCTTATGTCTAACTTAAGTGCGCTAATCCCTTATAATTCTAGTGTTTGTGAGGTACCTCGCGTGCACGCTACCCGTCTGTACGTACTCTTGCCGTCTCACGGCTGATCCTGTACGGCCACTTCTTGGTACGGTAGAGTGGTCGTACCGCTTGCATGTATTCTTAATACTTAATCTGTGAAGCATCCTCTGTGGGTGAATGCTTTCACACTTGACAATGAGAGTCACTGCCACAAATCGGTTGCGCCCTCATTGTCGTAATCTGCGTCGCATTTTGACGCTTTTATGTGGTTCTATTTAGTTGATCTGCCAGTAAGCCTGGTACCCCACAGGCACCAGTCCTGCTGTGCAGATTTTTTTTGGAGTGTGTAGCTGAAAAAGAAAAATGTGGTGAGTGTTTGAGAGTGTTGGGATTAGTGCAAGTTGACGTATATAAAATAAAAAAAAATAGTACACCATCATGGCATGCCGTAAATAATATGATACTGTTATATGGTAGTGAAATTCCCGTCACCAGTTTCCTGTATCTGGTGACGATGCCTGTGAAAAAATGGCGAGGTTTAGAAAAAACATATTAGTATGACATACTCTCTATGTCGCTTCCTGTGTCATAGTTTTTACTGGCTGAAGCTCTTCTTTCTCTGAAAAAAAATAGCACGATTAATGTTAATTTGCTGCATGACCGGGCTTACCCTATACGGCGCCGTAATGCCGTAAATAATATATATTTGGTCTTACCCCGGTAGCGGAATTGTGGTTACCGGGTGCCGATATATTCCACTTTGATTATGCCTATTGTACTATATTATATATTATCCTATATTATAGTGTATTGTCGGACTTACCCTGATGCCGGGTTTGGCGGTCATCAGGAGCCGACCGGCGTTACTTAATACTATCTATCTTAATTATGGTCTAATAATAAAAAAAACTATTACTAAGCCGAGAGGGTTGCCTTAATCTATTGCCGAAATGTGCTGCGCCATACCTGGCAAAAGCGGTGAATAAATTTGCTTAATCCTAGGTTGCGTGTCAAATGCAACCGTCTTACAACTAAATTTGGCCTAGGACGATCGCCTGGGGCAATTAAATCCCCAGGACACCACCCGCACGAGCCCCAGAAACACCGGTTGTCTCTAGGGTCGCTAGATTCCGTCCCCTTAACTCTAGGTGTCGACGTCTATTACTAGTACTAATCTATTCGCAGGCGGTTTACGGTGCCACTAAGCTAACCGTTTCGCCCGCTGTAACTTCCTTGTTCATGACCGTTTGCTGTTCCGATTTATCGTAGTTGAGCCGCCCACTTGGCTCCTGTGAGGTGCGCGCACTGCCCCTCTCTTAATGCCCATTGACTGCCCGCTGCGTCGCCATTTATGTGGGCATTGGACAGTGTGGTCCAATGGCATAATATTGTCTTCGCCTTTATCGGCCGTCGCAATCTGTTTTCGCAGTTATATTTGCCTCTTATGGGCCGCCGTAGTATGCTTTTCGCATTGATATATGATTTTGCCGCTATGGGCCGCAGTAATATGTATTTCGCAGTTATCTGCCACTCCAACGCATAGGAGTTTTGCTTCCCGCTATGGAAGCCGTGCCTACTTAAATTTAAACTTAACTAGGAGTCTAGTCATAATGGGGTCGTCTCTAGGGATAGTTCCCGAGGCCGGCGGTGAGTGAGCTATTTCTCCCGCCATTCTCAGAAAGTCTCCCTGCAGGTCTTGGCCTCGACGACCGTGGCACAAAGTGGGTGTAGCATCCCTTCCTCCCAGGGGCGGTTTATGCGCACCTAGGATTCCAGAGCTTGCCCGACCAGGCCGCGAATGCTTTGACCTTACGTAGTTCGTCTGTTTGGTCTAGTCGTCAGTTAAGTGAGGTCGCTGCGCTGTCGAGCCAACTGGGGAAGGGTCCACATCGCCTTCCCCAGCTCTCAAAGTGTGGTTCTCCCGACCTTCGGCTTACACCGTTGTCAACAATCAGGTCGTATCAGATTCCTTTGTAAGAGAAAAAAAAATGTGTCGTAACCTGTGTAAATAGTTTAATCTCTGTGTAAAATGTAAAATATTTCCAGTGTTGCGGGGTTGTAGATCTTCTAAGTACATGGGCTACTTCTGGCCTACCATCGCTACGTCAGCTTTCCAGCAATAATGCTTTCTTTACCTTAATGGAGGTGTTAGTAGGGTCTGTAATGTCAGGTACCCTGTTATTAGGATCTGGGGGTAGTTATTTGTTGAGTGGGCTTAAAGTATGGTAGGAAGGGTTTGCGCACCTTTGGGTTCCACGTTAGTGGTGGCCTGAAACCGGTGATGCCACTGGGATGCTTCTATAGTGAGTGGAGTGGGGAGGTAATTCCCGGGATTGCAAAGATACGAAAATTCATGCAGGTTTGATATTAAAATCCCTGGTAAATGGATGGGATACTCATGCATGTGTCTGGATATGAAGTTTCTGCCTTCATGTACGGATAGGTGTAGGATGGGGCATAATACCATATGTTCCTTTCATGCGGGAGAGTTTAAGTACTAAAGAATGGTTAATATATATCTATGGCCTCCTCTCTCATTTGGAGAGGCGCATTATGCTTATTGAATGTTTGCTGAGCCACCCCTAATACTCGGGTGGTAGCACCGTGGCTCAAGGCGTAGCATGCCTGCTCTTTAGACGCATGAAGTCCATCAACCCCTTGTGTGTATTTTGTAATGTAGTGTAGCTGTTTTTGGTCGTGTAGATGTGTTTGCGTTGTTTATGTTGGGCGTGAGAAGGTTATGGGAAGGGAGTAAGGTGGTACGCTGGTAGCCTGTTCTCCTGTCGTCCTCCCTTGGTCCATGTTGGCTTTCTATCCGCGCCTTGGGATAGTAGAGCTGCATGACCTAATCTGGTCGGCCATTTGCAGTGTAGATGTGGCCAGTGGTCGTAATGCGACTGGTCATGTGCTAGTCATCTGTAATGACTCCTATGCCTTACGAGCGATAAGAGAAGTTATTAGGGGGGAGATCTTGTCTGTGTTTGCTCCTAATTGTTGAGTGCGTGTGCGTGTGTGTGCCTATGTACCGCTACACCACGCGGACGGTTGGTCTGTTTCAGGCCAAGTCGTAATATGTATCGCCTGTGTGGGCAGAAGGCGCCCGTGGCTTGCCAACGTCCTTGCGAACGTGCCCTAGAGGCCCAAGATAAGTTCCGCTGTGTCACGTCTTGTCCATTGCCAAATGTTTTTGCAGTGGGGAAAAAAAATGTATGGTGTTATAGTTGTTATGTGTTTGTAATTTCACGGTCACTGGCGCTACGCAATAGTGTCTCGTCACCGCAGTATTGCAGTGTAAATAGTCTGCTGTCAGCAGTTGGTATGTGCTTTTTCTGCACGTATGCAAGTGTGGTCATTGTTTTAGATTCCTAGCGGCTTAATGTAGCAATTCGTCCTAGTTAGGTAATGACGTTGTGCGGCCATTGTTCCCTAAGACCTGTGTCTTGCGAAATTGTCCTACCTGTGTCTGTGAAATGTATCCTCTATGCCTGGTGTAATTCGAAATTTTATGTCTGGTTTTTTTTTTTTGGTGGGAGGAAATGTAGTATTCCCTGTTCATGCATTTGTATGGGCCAATTTCGGTGTGGTTGGGAGCCTGGATAACTGCTTCCCCTTGTGTCTAAATTTTTACTGGAACTCAGACCCGTGACCTTATGTCATTCTCTGTGTTTTATGTTTGCGTTGTGTTACTGGGCTTGGGGCTTTCCCAGTGTGGTTTTTGCTTGTGTTCCGTGTACCAAAAATACCATTGGATAGTTAGTTTTTGGTACGCGTGTGGTGTGTGGTCATGGGTTCGAATCCGGTTGTCTGTAAAGACTTGGTGTGATCATTTCCGTGCCGCATATAATATGGCACGTTCCCGTGGATGTGCAATGCGCAAATGAAAGCATGCATACCTGTGTAGAGTTTGTACGTTTTTGATTTCCCCTTGTAGTGTAATTTTGGAAGATATAGGGTCTCTAAATCGGGCGTGAATGATGCCGTGCGCTCTGCTCTGAGAGCTGTTGTCTGTAAGCGTGCAGGTTATCACTGAGGCCTGCGTTATTGCTGAGTATGGTGGTATCGGATTACAATGTCCTGCGCGCACGCTCGTTACTTGTCTTGATAACGCTGTATGTCCGGCACATGTGTTTTTAATCGCTTACTCGCTGTGACTGTGATGAGTGCTTTTCGCATTGTGACAGAAAAGAGGGGAATTTGTGGTTTAACGTGACCGTATCTGGAGATCATGAGCCACGGGATTTCCGTTTTACTTGGAATCCAAACCACAGGCCATGGCATTTCACTTTGGAAATCTCATATGCGTTGGCCGTACTTGTAGAAGAACCTTCCATTGACTACATGTGCGTCCCCAGATTTTGTGTTACTGTACCGTGGTTCGATTATGTCCCGACAATGGTACGAAATGTCATTATGCCCGCGTGTCTCCGGGACAGTTCTGTGGGGTGTTAGGATCGTATCCCGGTGCGGTCAGTGGGCTATTTCTTGGCTTTCTTCCCACGTCTGCCAGCGGGACCGTTTCCTTTTCTCTTAGTAGTGTGCCTTCCTGTACGTGTAGGTGTGTGAGCTTCACGTGTATGATATGCCTTTATCCGGCGGGCGTGAATAGTGTCCTTTATGAGTTTTCTCCCATGGCGCACGCTCACTATATAATTTAGGTCAGATACCTTCCTGCAGACTTTGAAGGGACCTGCCCATCGTGGCAGGAGGAATTCGGACACGTTCTTCTTACGGGCAGAATTGGAGACCATGACCAATTGCCCGGGTGTGTATTCCACGGTCTTTCTATTCCGATCGTACCGCTCTTTTTGCTTTTTCTGGGCCTCGGCTATGTTTTTTCTAGCGTCCATGCGGGCTATCTGCAAATGCTCTAGCCGAGCCGCATTGTCTGTGTGGGCGTCCTGTGGGATACATATATTGTCTATGGGACTTCTGGGTGTGTATCCGTGCAGTAGGAAGTGTGGAGAGTGTTTCGTAGCCGTAGATACAGAGGTATTATAACTAAAAGTAATATTTGCAGGTATTCATCCCAGTCTGTTCCTGCGTCCTCTGTAAATTTAGCCAGCGCTATTCCAAGTATTTTGTTCATACTCTCCGTGAGTCCGTTGGTTTGCGGGGAAAAACTCGTGGTAGTGTATGCCTTAATCCTGAGTATCTCCAGAAACTGTTGGAGCACTCTCGAGGTGAAAATAGTACCTCTGTCGGATAATAAGGTTTGGAATAGGCCATATCGTGTAATTATGTCAAATAGAAATTCGGCTATGCTGTTCGTGTCTGCTTTGGGAACAGCCTTTGTAATCATGTATCGTGTGAGATACTCGGTGGCCACCAGGATATATTTATTACCTTTCTGACTTGTTGTAATGGGGCCTTTCACATCTATTCCGACTCTGTGAAATAACTCTCCCACGGGAATTGGGTTGAGTAGTCCATGAGGCTTGCCAGGTCTTGTTTTGAATCGTTGGCAGGTGTGACATGTCTTGACAAAGGTATCTATGTCGGCCTTCATGTTTACCCAATAGTACTTGTCACGGATTCTAAGGTAAGTTTTATGCGTACCTAAGTGTGCCCCTGCCAGTGGGCTATTGTGGTGTCCGCTCATGATATTTTCTCTCAATGATTCCGGAACCGCTATAGGTGCGCTATCGTGCATGGCTGTGGGCTTAAATTTCAGTACCCCGTCTTTGTCTAGGAAAAATCGCCTAGACAGCCGTGCTGTTTTGGAGTCCACCTTATCCAAGTTTTCTAGTGCCAATAGAATCTGTTTCAAGTGCGGATCACTTTCTTGCTCCTGTTTGATGTCAACCACCGTCAGGGCAAAGGTGGGCATATCGTCCCAGTCGTGGTCCTTACTGTCATCCGGGGGATCGGCTACTGGCAGCCTAGACAACCCATCTGCGTCTAGTTGTGTAGCGCCTTTCTTGTGTTTGACCACGAAGTCATATTCATACAGGCGGAATATAAACCTGTTGAGTCGCGAATTTGGGTTTTTAAATTTGTCCCAAAAAAGCAAGCTCGCGTGGTCAGTCACCACCGTGAACTTGATACCATAGAGGTATACTCTAAAATAGTTCACTCCCCACGAAAATGCCAGCATCTCCCGCTCTGTGGCAGAGTATCTAGTCTCAACGGCCGTTAGCTTCCTGCTAGCGTAGGCGACGGGCCGTTTGCGCCCTTCGGCGTCTTCCTGCAATAGGGCTGCTCCCAACCCATACAGGCTGGCATCCACGTGTAAAAATGTGGGCCTATCACTATGGAAGTGTTGCAGCAATGGAGGTGAGGTCAATAGTTGCTTCAGTGTGTTGAAGGCATCTATGTGTTCCTGCGTGATGCTGAAGGGCGTTTTTTCCCGTGTGAGTTCAGTTAGGGGATGGGCTATGTGTGCAAACCTATAGATATGCTTGCGATAGTACGAAGCCAAGCCAATAAAACTGCGCAATTGTTTCAAATTTGTGGGCATTGGGATGCCCGTTATTGCGTCAGTCTTAGCTGGGTCGGGAATAATGCCCTCCCTGTTGACAATATGCCCCAATATATTAATTTGCTGTCTGGCAAATTGACATTTCGCAGGTTTAAGCCTTAGTTTAGCTTCTCTGATCCTTGCGAAAGCCTCCTCCAAATGTACGATGTGTTCGTCAAAAGTGTTGGAGAAGACCGTTATGTCATCCACGTACACCAATACGGAACGCCACTTAAGCCCCGAAAATGTCTTATCCACTAGCTTCTGGAAGGTTTGGCTGGCGTTACGGAGACCCATCGGTAAACGGGTGTAGGTAAATAGTCCGTTCTCTGTAACGAACGCCAGCTTGTGCCTATCTGGTTCATAGACGGGGATTGAATAGAATCCACTATAGCAATCCATCGAACTGAACCAGCTAGCTCCACCAAGGGCGTCCAAATAGGTGTCTGCCCTTGGTAGTGGATAACTATCATTTTCGACTAACTTATTGAGCCTCCTGTAGTCAGTACAAAACCTGTGCGATCCGTCCCTCTTTTTGGTCAGCAGAACTGGAGAGGAATAGTTAGAAATAACTGGAACAATGACCCCTGCCTCGAGCATCTCTGAGATCTGGGCATCGATGGCATGTCTCTCCTTCTGGCTCACTCTGAAGGGAGGCTGGTGTACTGGTCGGTCACTAGTGAGTGTGACGTGGTGTTCAATGAGGTCTGTCACAGCGAGATCCTTCATTGAGTGGGCAAAAATATCTCTGTTGGTCTCCAGGAGCTCCGTGAGCCTTTTATTTTGCTCCGGAGTCAGATCCTGCCTGTGGTTCTGGTTGGCCGCCTTATCAGTGTGTGTGTTTGTGTATTGGCTGATAGTGTGCAGTGTAGGGGCCTGATGCTCGTGGTTTTCTCGCTCCGCTCGAATCCCATCTCTGTTCCTGGTGTATACCATGGGATGTGTGGTGAGCCTCTGGTCGTGCTTTAAAAGCATCTGACCACTAGCGAAATTTATGCTAGCCTCATATCTAGCGAGAAAATCCATGCCAATTATGGCTGACGCAGAAAGGTGTTCGATAACGAACATGGGGTGCGTTGTGGCAAAATGGTCTATCCTAATATGTATGTTCGCTACCCCCATGTTTTCCAGCGCCTGAGCATTGGCCGCTACCAACCGAATGTTTCCCGTGACACCTTGTATTTGCGCCTCGGCAATGTGTCGTCTATTAACACAACTTACGGCTGCCCCGGTATCAATTAGGGCCTGCACTCTGTGGCCATTTATGGTGGCGTGTATCGTGAGGGCCGATACCTGAAATCCACTGCCCTGCACCGATGTGTTGTGTAAGATGTATGTTGTTGTTGTTGTTGTTGCCGGAGTGACATTTGTGCTGGGCAGGCATGGGTCTGTCCGTTTATCGTACCTGGCACGCTTCGCCTCTCGGCTTACTTCCTGTCCTGAATACTTTGCCCCGGTCAGCAAAGTGCGTTTGCCAAGTACATTGCCATCTCCTTTAACCGGTCTTGCTGTGAGACTAGGAGTCTGCTGGCGAACGTTTAATGTATTAATCGTTCCCAGCCTTTGTGTAGTTGTGTTGTTGTTGGTTTCTTCCTCTCGGGAAGGTGTGTCTGCAAATGTGACCCTGAGCTTGCCCTTGTTACCCCGACTTTTGTTCCAGGCGGTCGCGAGTTCGACTCCTGTTGCTGGCTTCCCCATGCCGAGCGAGCTCGCGTCATGCGCCTGTGTGTGGTCACTTCCCCCCCTGTGGTGTGGTGAAGGGGGTGGGGTTTTCTGTTTGGAGGGTGTGGGCGTGTTCTCGGGCTGTTTGCTTCTGATTGTGAGGGGTGTGTAATGTCCCGCCTTAGGGTTTCCTGTGAAAAGTACGTGTAGGTCCCTATTGAATCCCGCAGTTGAGAATAGCGGAGGCGAGTGCACATCCGTATATACATGGATGTTGGCTTTGAGCACTTTGCCGAGAGCGGTTACCTCTACGGCACTGCCATAGGTGCCGTCCTTACCCATGTATTTTCGGTAATCCGCCCCGGTCTGGAATGGGTTTTCCCGCTCGTCCGACACAAAGTCCCGGTACTCTTTCCAGTTGGCCAAGATATGTTTGACCGTTTTCTGTCTGTAGTCCCCATGATAATCCTCGGTATTCCGGATTAGAAAGCTCATGGCCCTAAACAGACAGTTGCCGTCTCCTTGCACGGGGTGTGTTTGGAAACGGTCCGGGGGCGGATCGTCAGCCTTAGTTTTAGCTGGCTGCTTCTTCCCCTTACTCTTACGAGTTTTCTTGGGGGAAGGGCCTTTCTTGTGTTGTGTTGGGGGAGGAACCTCAGCTGCTTCATCAGCTAGCCGAACCTCCCCGTCTAGGCGTTTTTTGAAAATGTGGGTGTACGCCTACCTGTACTGTATGTGCGCCCCCCCTCGGGGTGGCTGCGCCAACTCCCCGTTTGCGGTGTGTAAGTAGGTGTAGGGAGTATTGCCCCCCTGTCTGTCCGGCGGGGTGCTTCATCCCTGAACTCCCTCGGGTATTCGTCTGGGAGGGGGTAGTGTTCTGGGCCCTTCGTGTGTTTGTCTATGTTGTCCCTTTCTCTAGTGGGTTTTCTTCCTTGTCGGTTATTGCCCTGTTGTCCGTTATTCTGTCTCCGCCAGGGTGGGGTGTATGTCTGCTGCTGCTGGGGCGGGTGTTCCCGTCGGTTCCCCTTTTCCCTATATTGGTCAGCTGCATACCCCTGTCTGGTCGAGGGTGGGTTTTCTCGCTGTTCCCAATTTCCCTTGTACTGCGGGGCCGCATAGCCTTGGCTTCGTGGGGGCGGGTTCTCCCGATATTCCCCATTTCCCCTGTACTGCGGGGCTGCATAACCTTGGCTGCGTGGGGGCGGGTTCTCCCGATATTCCCCATTTCCCCTGTATTGTGGGGCAGCATAGCCTTGGCTGCGTGGGGGAGGGTTCTCCCGATATTCCCCATTTCCCCTGTATTGTGGGGCAGCGTAGGCCTGTCTATTTGGTGGCGGGCTGTTTCGTCGGGGGATGTCGTGGTCGTACTCCTCAGGGTAGTACTCCCGTGTGTACGGAGATGGTGAACGCCTTGAGAGGTATGTCGGCTCTGTGTCCGTGTATGCTATCGGTGAGTACCGAGGGGGGTAGTGTGGCCTATCCTGTGGGGGAGGTGTTGTTGGCCGCTGTGGAGGGTAGTAATTTTCTTCCCTCCCGTAGCGTCTCCTCTCTGTGTAGCCCCTGTCCCTCTCAGTATGACAGTGATCTCGTGTGTCTGCTTGCTCATCCCTTGGCGGTCTCCCGCCCGCTTGGATGGCAGCTATGGTCAGTTTCTCCATCCTGTCCACTAATTCGTCCATTTTGGCGTTAGTGTCGTCTTTCTGATTTTGGAAGTGCAGATCCACGGCTTTTTCCGTAGCCTTTTCCGTGATCTTTCTCCCCTCCTCTATGGTCTTTATGTTATTCAACATATGTTGGACCGTGAGGTTGTTCATTATGCATAGCTTTTCTACTATGGCTGGTCTGAGGCCCTGCATTAACAGCTTGACTTTCTGTTTATTTGTCATTGCTGCATTGTACTTTTCGCACATTATCAATTTAACATTGATGTATGCCTGGGCGCTCTCTTTGGGTCCCTGTGACCTCTGTCTAATCTGGTCATAGAGATCGTCATCGTCTGGTATGAGCTGGAACTCCTCCTTTAAGAGTAAAGCGGTTTCCTCCCATGTGGCAGCTTCTAGTGTGTCCTCATGGAGCTCATACCATGTCATGGCCGCCTTCGTGAGGTAAGCAGGAAGGAGCCGTTTCCTAACTTCCTCGCTCCAACCATTGATCCGAGCCGTTCTATTGAAGGCCTTGAGGTATTCCTCGGGATCCTGGCCTTCCCCCGTGAACTTTGTGGGGTGGATCATGGGGTATTCAGTGTGTCTATTCATCTCGCTATCAGCTGTGTCTCGTTGGCTGTGTAGTGCTTCGGGTCTGTTTGTGCCGTTCACCCCGCTGTCGTGTGCTGAGGTATTTGGGCTGTTTAGAGGGGAATTAGCCTCGCTTCCCGTGTACGACACCTGTGTTACGTTACCAGGTGGCTCGTCACCTGATATGTCTGTGCTGATGGATGGTGTATTGTCGTACTGTGTGGATTCGACTATGTGTACGGTTCTGTCTAAATCCTGTTTTACTGTCTCCAAAATAGTGTGGATGTCAAGAACCGCTTCTGTCGTGTGATTACTGGCTTTAATAGTGTCTGTCTCTAATAGCTCTGAAATGCGCTCGAGCAGGTTACTGGCTTTCTGCTCTGTGATCTGCAGTTGCTGCAACAATAGGGGATGGAGTGTTGGCAGGCAATCTACCTCACTAGCGCTGGATACTGGTGACTCTTGTGTGTGTTCACTGGCCTGGGACCGTGTAAAATGTATAACTTGTGCTGCGGCGGCAGGGTGTTGAGCACGGATCTGTGCTGTTTTGAATTCAAGGTCCCTGAGTAGTTGTACTGCAGTCTGGTCAGTTATTAAGTCACCGTTCTTAATCTTTAGCTTCGGCAGGAGTGGAGTCGTACTAGCCGACAAATGGTGTGCAAAGTCTCTTAATGTAGTTCTAAATGTGGACATTTAATTGAAAAAAAATGTGTGACGCAATATGAGGTAAAAAAAAAATTCACTATCTGCTTGGCTTTTTGCGGTACGGAAGGGGTCGTTTTACCTACGAGGGCTCGTTGGTTGAGTCCTGTTCTCTATGCGTAGGACCGCGCCTCCACCAGTGTTTTAGATCCCTTATTTGGGGGTGGATCTAAAAGGGAGAGTTGTTGTACTAATTTATAAGGTGGTGCCTAAAAGGGTAGCTTCCCTTGTCAGGGTAAGCTGACCAGTGTAGAGTGTTGTGGTGTGCTAGGAACTAGGGGGCGTTCCTATAAATAATGTAGTAGTGTTTGAAGGGACGGGACCCACTGCAAAGGGTCGCTGTGCTAGTCGCTCAGCTGACTGCTTATTATGTAATTGAATCTGCTTGTATCAGCCGAGTGGCACGCGCTGCTTGCTGGCAGCCGAGTCGGCTCGGGGAACACAAAGGTACCTGAGTTAGCGCTATTGGGCTACCGTCTGTCACGTCTTACCGTGACGGGAGTAAGGAAGGGCGTTGGGATGTAAAAAGGCGTATAAACAGTAAAGCGTGTGTAGAGTGTGGACCAAGTGTTTTATTGGTCTGTGTTTCTGAGTATGAGTCCCTTGTAGGGAATGAAATTATGTTCACAATGTAATACAAGTTGTGGGTTACAGGTTACATAAGTAGGAACTCTGAACACGATTGACTGACTCACCTCGGTTGACACCAGCGTAGCCTCGGGCCGTCTCGATGAAGCACTGACAATGGAGAGATCCTTTGACCTCATTAGGATGCCTTCTTATACTCTGTGGCGCTATGTTGTCAGCAATGTGTTGGCCCAGTTACTAGTATGTAGGTATGTGTAACCATTGTGCAAGGACTGGGCTGCTTTTAGAGTGGCAAGCTGTCCCTGCTAAGTTTTATGGATATTGGGCCGGCTTTCCAAGGGTTGCCATTTAGGGGATTTAGCCAGATGCCGGGGGGATGGACTCCAAGGGGTGCATACCCCTGGGAGGCTGTACATTACTTTGATTTTTCTAATTTGATGCGTATTTTTTTGAACAATTTTTTTTCAACATTTTTCAACTCATGAAACGAAAAAAAGTTTCATACAAAAGTTGGTGGTGGTGCAGGGGGTCGAGTTTTATATTAATTGATGTCCCTCTTCGAGGTGAACAACTTTTATTGCAACTGTTTATTAATCTCATTTGTATTTTTCCAAGTATTCCGAAAAACAGTTTTCAGTGCCTCACCTTCTATAATGTATTAAATACCGGTAGGTGATTTCAACTAAGCGTATGGCAATGTTACCGGTGAATTATTTTATACGCTTATTGACACGTTGGCCATTATCACAGAGAAGTTAGATGGCTTCTCGAGCACCGTTTGAAGCAGATAGCCTATGTGTTCAGCTTTCGTTTTGGACAACTATATTGTTGTCTGACGATGAATAGATCAAGTTGTCGCACATCCATTCATCATGAATACGTAGCCACGTCACGTATCGATGTCGCTCCCGAAGACGGAACCTGCACATTCAATTGTAACAGACGTGTTCTTATCTCTTTTATACTCGATGCCGTCATTTGAGTTCCTTTGATGTACTTGATTATACGCTTTTTGTCATCCCAATGCTTACGACTGCAGTTTAAAATGTACCGGGAAACGTAACTTCTGTCAAACATTTTGTCAGGACGACTAACTATCGCAGCAAACGCAAGTGGCCCAACAGCTTTACGATAAAGAGATATTTCTTCTTCTTCTCCTTTTCATCTTATTATTATTATTATTATTATTATTATTATTATTATTTCCGGCCATCGATCTTGAACACAGATTTAGCGGTGGAACATTAGGAATTTTTAAAGGTTTGACATTTTCCAAATTGAATCGTTTAATGCTTTGCTGAACGTAACCAGTTTTTTGAATACGAAAGCGCCTTTGAATTGCGTTGCAGTCTACTTGCATTCCCATAAAATTAATGGGAGCAGAACTAGCAATTCCAAATGTATTTTGAAGCTTTGATACTATCTCTTCGAGAGGTTTACCATCAATTGACGTAATTAAACCATCATAAAACAAATTGTGCAATGATAATCGTCGCCACATCTTGGTTGCGTTTATATTCACATTTGTTTACTTTACTTTACTTTGCTCAAAATCACAAGTCGACATGAATCGACTGCATTTCCTATTCTGGCACCTGGATTCCTGCTTAAGGTCATATTTTGATTTCTTCAGGTCAGATACAAATGCAAGATCGATGAAATTTCCTTCTGGAGGTGATATATTTTCTTCCATTTCACCATGTAGAAATGTTGCCTTGACATTGAATTGAATTATCTCGCAACATATAATTACTGGAGTGACAAGGAGTAGTCTTGTAGAAATATATCTCGTTGTGGGAGAAAACTTATCTTCGTAGTCTACCCTTTTCACTTGTGCATATCCCTCTACACTCAATCTGACTTCATACCTAGATATTTCCCCAGTACATGAAGACTTCACCCTGAATAGCCTCTTTGTATACAGAAATTTCATTTCTGAATTTGAGGGTACAATTTTCCATGTATAATATTCTTTTTAAGAGTTCAAGTTCTTCATTAATAGTGCTCTTCCCCTATCTGACATCTCTACATTCCATGGTTTCTGAATAGATTCTTGGTATTCTTTTCCCATAACGAGAACATCAAAACATTTTGGTTGTGGGATACCGTTTCGGGGTCGTAAACTATAAGCTGGTGGATTGATGACAATAGTAGCATCAGGGATTTCGTGCTCATTTTCTATATCTTGTTTAACCTCAAGTAGTTACTTTCTTTACCTTCATTTTCATCACTGAATATTTCAGTTTGAATCGTGTTCTCAATTACAGTCACTTTCGTATCTTCATTGAGAATTATGCGAGATATTACATCTTCTAATTTCAGTACCAAACAGTCGATAATTATTTAAATGTCCCTCATAAACAACGAATATCATTTTCTCTGGCTTCGGATCAAGTTTCGAATTTTAATATTTTAGAATGTACATATATGCGTCCCATCCAAACGTTTGAGCTGGCTTTCTTCCATAATATTCTTCACAAGGGTCTGTGTCGTAAACAAAACAACCATGCTTACGTCATTCTATTGGAGAACGTGAACGACGTGTTTGAGGACGTGTGTTGCGTATCAGACAAAGCACCAATGAAGAGAACCATTTTTAACCATACAAACAGGAGATAGTCTATATTTGATTCAACAGTACGATTTGAATTGAATTCAGATCAAGCCTAGGAAGTTGATTTGAAAAAGAAATTTCATTATGAGCCTTGCTTAGGTTGGTTATATGCAAGAGAAGTATGGAATTTTAAACTGGGAAGCCATTAGATTTTTTTTTTCGGAGCTAGAAGAGTGATTTCGAATTTTGCGTTTAACATTTACAGAAAACTTGGTATCAACTGTTCACAAATACAGTTACTCTCGCTCTCTTTAAATTTTATCAGAAAATTCTTGTCAATTGTTCAAAATCCCCTTTAAAATACCAGTATTTCTAATTTAAATTTTCCTATAGCAGCCACCCTCAGCTCCATCTTCAAGTTTGCATTCAAATCAAAGTTTTCATTCAAACCAAAGTTTTCTTTATTATCTTCTCTTTATCGTTCATAATCAATTCTACCAAATCCATTGGTAGGCGGTACCTTTATGGTAACCCTTGGCTAAGGACTGTTATCCACATTGGGTTTCTCTCCCTGAATCGAATAAATTAAATTCTTCTAGTTTAATAAGCAATTAGGAATCATGTATTTCCTACCATGAAACATAACTACAGTGCTATATGCAAAGAGATATCCAGCGTATACTCCACCATAGATAATCTGAATCCCTGCACTCTGGTCCAACATATACGGGGTTAGGGACAACTTTGAGATGAGTCTAGCTAATATGGATATGCGTACGCTGCTGTCGTTTGGACACAATGATATCAGTCTCATTTATTTGTACCAGTGCCAAATATCTTTAGCGACTGTAAGTAACTAGTTATTATTTGTATTATTATTATTATTATTATTATTATTATTATTATTATTATGATTATTAAACCAAGCAATTGAGTACCGAGTTCCGGTGGCAACAAGAAATAGTAATACAATAGGCCTAATTAGCTAATCGTAACACAAGTTAATTAAAATTTCAACATTTCCGTAGCCTAAATCTACTAAATGATAATAGACTAATAATTCATTGGTTACATGCAATAGAAGTACAATTATTATTATTGCTTGCCACGGTTGGTGAGTGGTTATCGTGTCGGATTACTAACCCCAAGCTTGCAGGTTTGCTCCTGGCCATGGTAAGTGATTTTTGAAAGGCGGCAAATATCACGACACGCATGTCATACGATGTTGGCATGTTAAAGAACCCATTTGAATTCAGTAGGTCGTGTTCATAATGGCAAAATTAATCTCGGGATTTTCCGCCAACACAAAGTTCCTCATTTCTCTAATTGAAAGCGCTATAGTGTCCAGGAACTTAGATATCTAACCTCCTTGACTTTCATAGTGCTTCAAGGAAGAACAATATTCGACATGCAAGCTGCCCTCTGAGTGTCAAATAACACACCTTTCACCCGGAACTGAGGCCATACGATATTATTATTATTATTATTATTATTATTATTATTATTATTATTATTATTATTATTATTATTATTATTGTAGTTATTGTTGTTGTTACGGGAACCAGAGTTCACTCTTCATAGGTATCAAGCAATAGAAGTACAATTATTATTGTTAATGCTGCTCTTGTTGTTGTTGTTGCGAGAACCAGAGTTCACTCACTAAATCCAAACACAACTGGTAGTGTGCGTTTATAATCACACTCAATTTTATTACCGGTATGTCTACGCGCAATTATGTACACAATTTTCACGCAGCAGGTTGCCAAGTGCATAGTCTCCACCCGATGATGTTCCAACCTGCAGCTCCCATCCGAATCCCACTGGTAGTCTCCGTGTCTGTCAACACACGCCTCCGAACCCAGAGCCTACATCACTGTCTGCTGGTACCCTTACACATTCGCTCCGTGGCACAACACTCACGTACACAAACGTACTGGATTCACTTCACTGCACACATGTCACCGCTACGCACAATTGTCATTTACTGTTGAATTCTACTGCTCCCAGCTGAACTTTCCACTCCTCGATGGACTAATATACCTGCTGGCAGACTCTCCAGTAACTTTTGACCTACCCCAGAGCTGTTGGCTGATAACCTATGTCCTGAACTGTCTGGAAGCCAGCCTACGTCCAGCTGCTTCCAGAAATAGAACGTCCTATTAGTCCGATGCGCCAATGACATGAATGTCTGAACGGGGACTTTGTTCGCGACAACCCCGCGGTCAGCTAGAGGAGACTAGGCAACACTGAAAAATGGCTTCAAACCTCACAACAGCTAGAGGAGATTGGCGGGTGACCTCCGTTCTCTGTTAGTTGGGCAGACCTGTTGCCTTATTATTATTATTATTATTATTATTATTATTATTATTATTATTATTATGAATAATAAATCATAGTTCGTTTTCCACTTCATTATAGGCCTAACCGTTTCTAAGCAACGGGGGAATAGGTACGATTATGTGGAAGATAGATTTTATGGCCAGACGTCCTTCCTGACGCCAACTTCATCAGGTAAGTTAACGAGAGGGGAAATGAATGGAAATGGGCAAGGAGTTATTACAAATTGCATGTACTATCCCGATACTTGCCTTGAGTTGAAGATAGGAAACCATAGTCCAGAGATATCCTGGCTCCAAAGCTACCTGGGTCGCTTTATTGTTATTTTCTGTAGTTCCATTAATGGTTGTACAATTCTGATTAGATGGATGAAAGGGCCCAACGACTCAATTATCGTAGCGTGAAATAAATATCATCTAATCTGGCCTAGTATTGAGGAATCTACCATGGGCTGAAGTTAGGTAGGCCTAGGCTGCCAGTGAATTTGAAGTGGGGAACAACTGAAAACAACTTCTAGCATGACCCAGACATCTCTCCACTGATGTGTTCTTAGAAGTGTGAGTGAACCCTGTTCCATCGCTCAAATATTCAAATTTTCTATGGTAGGGCGAGGATCGAACCCAGGCTATGTGTAATGCTACTACACTTTCCGTTAGATCACGATGTTGGTTTGTGCCTGACTTATATCAATCTGATAAGCTGGGTTATTGAGGTGTCTGTTTTGTAATTGTAACTACGTAGCCTACTGTAATTAGATAAGTGCAAAACACGAACCCAGCATGCTCGTGGAATGAGTGTGAAGTAGGCTACATTCCAGAGGAGGCGCATACTCAGGATGTGTGCCGTCATCCCAGCATTCAAGACTCAGGACCCCTAACGGGGCAAAACCATGCCATTGTTTTGTTGTTGCTTCATTTAGGGGGCTATGTGACATTGTCATCATGTAGCCACGTGTATTTGAGAGTGTGTGTGAGTGGAATTTGTCCTAACTACACTTGTAGGCAGACCTGTAGGTTAACAGGGTCAGAGACATTTTGGTCATTAGCCTTTAACTACACTTGTAGGTAGATTTGTTACAAGGGCACCTCGGTCAAAAAGCCCTAACAACACTCATAGGAATTATTGTAACAGTGACACCATGGTCATCAATCCCTATCAACACTCGTAGCGATTACGGTGTTGTAGCAGTAAACCTTGGTCATCAATACCTATCAACACTCCTAGGGATTATGGTGTTGTAGCAGTGACACCTTGGTCATCAATCAATATCAACACTCCTAGGGATTACGGTGTTGTAGCAGTGACACCTTGGTCATCAATCCCTATCAACACTCCTAGGTATTACGGTATTGTAGCAGTGACAACTTGGTCATCAATCCCTATCAACACTCCTAGGTATTACGGTGTTGTAGCAGTGACACCTTGGTCATCAATTCCTATCAACACTCCTAGGTATTACGGTATTGTAGCAGTGACAACTTGGTCATCAATCCCTATCAACACTTCTAGGTATTACGGTGTTGTAGCAGTGACAGCTTGGTCATCAATCCCTATCAAAACTACTAGGTATTACGGTGTTGTAGTAGCGACACCTTGGTCATCAATCCCTATCAACACTCCTAGGTATTACGGTATTGTAGCAGTGACAACTTGGTCATCAATCCCTATCAACACTCCTAACAATTATGAAATCTTGGTAATCAACCCCTAACAGCACTTCTAGGAAGTCTTGTGACAGGGGAACCTTGGTCATCAGCCCCTAACAGCACCTCTAGGATGAGTCACTATCCAGGCTGTACTAGTACGTACACTTGTAATTGGGGCTAGGATTTGGATAGGAGGCGGCCATAGCCTTAATTTAGATAGACCACCATCCCGGCATTCGCCTGAAGTAGAACTGGAGAAACCAGGGAAAACCACTTCTAGGATGGCTGAGATAGGAATCAGTTTCACGAAGCTGCGTGTACCGCGTTCCAGCCCCCAAACCAGAAGTAAATTTCTTGGTAGAGCCGGGAATCAAACCCGGACCTCCAGGGTGACAGCCAAGAATGCTATTCACTACACCACGAGGTGGACAATAATCGTGATATACAGTAGTTTGTGACTTATTTCCTTGGAGTGTCAATAGGGATGATGACCAAGTTGTCCCTGACTAGTGTAGGGCTGATGACCAAGATACCGCTCTGTCTCTGTTAAAAGGCTTCAACGACTGAAAAGCTATCTATAATAGAATCAGGCAACACAGAAAAATGGCTTCAAATACTTCAAAATCCTAGAAGTGACGTTGAGATGTGATGACAAGGATGTCTCTGACTATACCTGTTGCAAGTTTGCCTACAAGTGTAGTTCAGGGCTGATGATCAAGGTGTCCCTGACTCTTCCTGTAATAAGACTTCCTAGAAATTTTGTTAAGGGACTGATGGTCAAGCAGTCCCTTTTAAAAAACTTCCTTTAAGTTTGGTACTGATGACAAAGGTGTCCTTGATACGATAATTCCTAGAATTGTTGTTAAAGGCTGATGATCCAGGTGCCCCTGTAACCAGACTTCCTAGTATCTTGTTAAGCGCTGATGACCTGAATGTCCTTGTTACCAGACTGCCTAGATGTTTTGTTAGGTGTTAATGACCAAGGTGTCCCTGTTACAAGACTTCCTAGAGGTGCTGCTACGTTCTGATGAACAAGGTGTCCCTTTTATAAGACTTCCTAAAAGTGTCGTTACATGCTGATGAGCAATGTGTACCTGTAATCCTAGAAGTCTTGTTTGGTGATAATAACCTAGGTGTCTGTCTTACAAGACTTCCTAGAGGTGTTGTTACGTGCTGATGACCTAAGTGTCCCTCTTACAAGAATCTCTAAAAGTGTTGTTACGAGCCGATGACCAAGGTGTTCCCGTTATCAGACTTCATAAAAATGTCACGTGCTGATGACTAAGGTGTCCCTGCTATCAGACTTCCTAGAAGTCTTGTTAGGTGCTGATAACCTAAATGTCCCACTTACAAGCCTTCCTAGAGGTGTTGTTACGTTCTGATGACCAAGGTGTCCCTTTTACAAGACTCCCAAAAGTGTTATTACGTGCTGATGACCAAGGTGTTCCTGTTATCAGACTTCCTAAAAATGTTGTCACGCGCTGATGACCAAAGTGTCCCTGTGATCAGACTTCCTAAGAGTGTTGTTACGTGCTGATGACCAAGGTGTCTCTGTTACAAGACTTCCTAGAAGTGCTGTTAAGGAACACTGGAAGTAGCGTACGTGCTCTCGCTAATGGCGTCTTAATATTTCTTGCGACAAGACACGTTTCTTATCCCCGCTCTTTTTTGTTCCGTGTTGATCCAGCGACTGGAATGCCGCCCAGGTTATTTCCAAGCTTTCAGCAAAGCGGACGACATCCAAATTACCCTGGGTTTTTGTTCTCATTGCATTGAAGGACTCGTACGCAAGTGAACAAGTGTTGCAGCGAGCCGCGACCGCTAGATCCGGGCTCCAGACTAGCTGGGTTTTCCAGTTTAGTCACTTCCTGCCAGCACTGTACAGCACGACTCAGGGTGAGTTGTACAATATTATGTGAAGAAAATAATAATAATAGTAGCCTAATAATAATAGAACGTGGAATCAAAGCGCGTCAAGAATATCAGCAAGAAGAGTGAGTTCGTGGAACCGCTCATAGGACGAAGACATGTGAAACAGGTGCGAAATATTCCTAATCCCAACATCGTCCCCAGCACAGGCGTGATCTCGAGAACTTTGCTGCGAGGTCTGCTCTGGATCTGTGTGACTCTGCCCAAGTTGCTACAGAGAGCTGTCATAATTAAAACCACCCGAATTGTCCGGACGTTCATGGGTTGTGAAGCCAACTTTCCAACAGAATATTCGTAATTTTACCATAATCCCTTGAAACCCGTATAATTACTCAGTACATGCCAGTAATGAGACTGTGAATGAAGGATAATAATGATATTAATGATAATAAAATTAATAATAATGTGTTTTTATCCCTTAGTATTCCAGATTTACGGGTTCAAGGGTGAGGTTAGATGAGTTACCAATCTAGTGAATATGTTTTTGGCTGCTTGACCTTCCACTGTAGATGAATTAATGAGACGAAATGAATGAAGATGTATGATTGAGAAGATTCATCACCCATATTGAGAACTTGTACTTTGAAACAAACTGAGAACAAACAGTTAAGAAGTTCCGAGAAGAACTAAATAGCCTAGCATATTTCTATATATCCTACTGGTCTTTTCCATTAAGAACTCCCCGGCTATTAAAAGCACTTTCCATGTGATATATACAGTAGACTAAATAGCTTTTGATACACGACCTTTGCATCCAGCAACACCATTGCCTTGAGGAAGTAAATGCTAGAATATGTACCGGTAACTTTCAGTATCGGTGAATAAGACTTCTCCCGCGAGATGGCATCTTTCTGCAACGCATCATGGGAGTTTAATTTTAAGAACAGTCAAATGCATGGCTTCTATGATTTACGAAAAGTAAGCTACAGAATTTAGTGCCATTAGATAATGATTATTATAATAACCTAACATACGCTTGAATAAGGTACATGAAAGAAAAAGTAACGTTTTAAATTTTGAACTGATAGCATCTCGAATTACGAAAACAATTGAACATGAAATTACTCTATACTAAGATCTGAATAAGGTTTCGCTGTTCGTAGCATCACTGCTCTCGGGTGATTAGATGGCGAGAAAAAACATTTTAAATATTTGAAAATCACTTGGATGCTGTGTTGTTTTTGTGTTTCTCTATCACTACAAAAACATTCAGTTTATTTGCTTAAATGCTTTCGGAGATATTGTGAACTGGTGGAATATAATGTATGAACGCCATGTTGATTGTATCATATATAAACTAAAGAATTATATGCCAACAGATGAAAATTATAACCGTGGCTCATTATAACAACCTACATTTCTATTGCTTAATTAGATCACGAGATATAAAAACGAGATTTGTAAAAAATTGCATAGCCGCCATTTTTAAGTTCTCATAAATTTCCATTAAATTAAATGTCGGTACATTAATGCTTGTATGAGGAAATACCGTGCCATGCTTCACAGCGCTCCGATGAAAAGTCGCGAGAAAAAAACATTTAAATATTTAAATTTCGCATCGCCGCCATGTTGGTTTTGTGCTTACCAGATTATTGAAAGTCCCATAGCTGAACGTATGTCAATAGCCTCTAACAACTTACACCATTTCAGTTTGATTGCTGTAATAGATTCGTAGATATTGAGAACCATCTAAATAATACGGACGGTCGCCATGCTGGATTGTTAAATATGTAAGTAATAGACTTACGAACCACTAGATGAAGATTACTCCGTAGGTTCATTATTCAAACGTTCAATTCGTTCGCTTGAATACGACACAAGAAATAAGAACTTAATTTTAAAATTTCGCACAGCCGCCATCTTGGGGTCATAACAAACAATTGAATAACATTAAATGCCAGTAGATTAAATTCTGAATTCGCATTTACCGTATCAAGTATCACTGCGCTCGGATCATTAAATCAAGAGAAAATTCCTTTTAAATGTTTCAACTACGCTTGGCCGCCATGTTGGTTTTGCACTTAACTGGTTTTTGAAAGTCGCATAGGTAAACTTCTAGTCGTACTCCCTATCACCGTACAAAATTTCAGGGTGATATATGTTACTGCTCTGGGGATGTAGAATCCCAGTGAAACATTTCGCGTGGCCGCCAAGATGGATTGGTGAAATGTATTGAAATTTGAAAGGCACGGTCGAGGTCGGACGAGGTAGTAGTATGTACGATCCGAGTTTCAATTGGAGTCGCTTCGGCCGTTTAAATTTTATTAGGGGACACACACACACGGTCAAAAGGTGATCTCATGAGTCTATTTTTCATAAATGATAATATGTTAGACCATCAATAGCAGGGATGGTGTACGTAGACGATCCTCATGAGTGTATCAGATTTTCACTCAACCGTAGAAACAATCGTAACTTAGTTCTTTCATATATTTTCATATTCTCCATATCGGACAGTGGAACAAAGTCATTGTTTGCTTCCCTGATAGTGCTACTATGTGGTGTCGTGGCTAGTATGCTTGGCAGTCACCCCTAAATTCCTGAGATAGATTCACGGCTCTGCCATGAAATTGAACCTGGTCTGAGGCTTGGAACAGGATAAACTCAGCCTCGGGAGGAAAAACTGATATTAAGTAGGTTCGATTCCCACCTCAGCCAAACTGGAAGTGGTTTCTATGGTTTTCCACTTGGACTCCAGGAAAATGACGCGATGGTTCCTAACTCAAAACCACGACCGCCTCTTACCTAAATCCTAGGCCCGATTCAAAATAGACACACTTATACAGCCATCACAAAGACACAGGCTATCGGACAGATTTAGCACGCACTCCAGTACATGGGGCTAGATGACAACGATGTCGCAAAGCCTCTAAAATCAACATCAACAACAGCAACTCCTTTTTGGTTTTAACGAAAATCACGAATTTTTCACAATGTGTGAGAGATACGATAACTCAGTTAACTCTGTCCTCAATGTCTCACAAACTATAACAACAGTCAAACTGACATATTGTATGGTGACAGAGGACTATTAATATTGTACATACAAGTAACATTCAAAAAACTTGATAAAACCAAAAACATCATGGCGCCCATGCTATATTCAAATTTTTAAAATTACTTTTCTAGCTATCTAATCATCGGAGATGAGTGAAACTGGGCACAGCGAATATTTGCGGTGAGAACTGCTGATTTATTTATCATTGCTGGCATCTTCCATTGTTTTGTATTGTACCCGTTCGTCCTGGGGATGCGATGACCCATCTGCTATTACATCGCATTACTGGAGTTCCAGGACAGAGCGGAGTTAAATGAACCTCTAGTCAAATAAGGAATGTGTCGGAAATTCAGCTGAGATATCGAAAAAGCAGAGGGTAACACGAGACAAAGTATCTCTAGGGTCGTTACGGGCTTAAATTTAATGAAAAAAATGCAAATATAAATGGGCGCCATCAACTGAACTCCTAGCAAACCACATCCTTTCCGGTTAAGCCTTAATCAAGACAAGGAAAGAAAAAGGAAAATCACACCATCATCAGATCACAACTAAGATAAAAACAAATTTATTTCACTTTGATAGTCAGACAGACATTTTAAATATTCATCCTACCTGTGAGCATGGTCGAATGCCAACGTTAAATTGTCATTGTCCAAAAATCGAACCATCTCCTTTCTAATCAAAAATATTTAATCCACATAAAACGTGAAAAATCTCTAAAGTTCTCTTGGGTTCTCAGGATCACCGTAGCACTATGTCTCTCGTCACTGACATTCGTGATATCTGAGACCTAATTTCTCTTTAAATTAACATCATGAATGTGGATTTGAAAATATTATTAATCTGTCTAAACACACATATTATAATCACATATTTTAAATATCACGTAATTTATGGCTTGCATGGCATAATTCAAACGTTAAATATGTTAGAAAAATGCTCCTAAACATCGAATAATTAATTTACACTATTTACATTGTCATTAATAATTGCTTGTTTGCGAATTACAGAAAATCCACTGTTCATTGGTCATACTCATCATCATCATCATCAAAGTTAAATATTTCTCACATTAATTCTCATCTCAAAATTCAATATATTCCTGTCAGAATCATTAACTCATCACCATTAAATCATTTAAATGAAAATTATTATCATCACTTCATTATACTTTCTAATTATTCACACACTCTTATTTTATCATCTCCTTCAGATTAAATCATCTTAAATCATCAATATAAATCGTTTAATTCATCAACTCAAGTTGCAATTTCTCCAATTATATCTCAATTAAATTTATTTTAATTCCATATAAATACATTAATCATCAGCTTCTTTAATTAATTATCACCTTCTAATTTAGTTATTCATCATCTATCCAATCATCTGTTAATTTATTTAAATCAGTTTATTTATCCAATCTTTAATTCATCCATTTATTTAATTCATTGATTTATTCCAAAATTTAATTTATCAATGTATTTAAATTTTATTCTTCTGGTTATTTAGATTTTTATTATTTCATCTAGTCATTCTGATTTTTATTTCATTAGGTCAGATCATTAATATGCTTAAATTTCAGATTATTATTTCATTAATTATTATCATCAGAAAATCTTGTATTATCAACTTTATTTATTTGTTTAATTTCCTAACAAATTGTTTTATATGGGTTATAGAACGTTGTCTTACAGTTTTATCACTTCCAAGTTATATCTGGTATTTAATTATCATGCCAAAAAATATTATTGTCTTCACGACATCACGTTGGATCTGACTATCCACAACTACATTATATATCCTCACTTCTTCAAATATCACATTTGAATACCACAATTATTCCACAAAACTCCATAAATATTCAGCATACAGCCTGAATCTCAAAAATTACGCTAGACTGGGTTCGACAACCTCATGCCTGCCTCAAAATACATTAGCAACATTGCAACTATCACTTGGCAACTTCTACAAAATGCCTATCACAAACTTCACTTAACCATGTTGCATGATCTACAAAAAATATATAACTGGCTTCAAATTATCAACGCACACAATCTCCAATAACTGTAATTACTCTGATCACATCTAGACAACTTCTTAAACAATTAGAAAAAATATATTACCTTAGTAATTCCAGATCTGCTTTCAACTAGCATAAATTCTCTTACAATTCTCATAATTCACATCACAGAAAAACACCAATGTGCTATAATCTCTCATATCAAAATATGCAATACTGATCTGCCTTAAAATAAATCTGACCATTAATGATTCATCTTACAAGATTCAATTACTTTAAATCCTTCTCAAAGGTATCAAACACAATTATAAAAATCATCAAAAGCATCAGCTGTACCAGCTGTTAAACTGAAAGTACTCTCAAAAGAGTATAGCAACAAAATATTGGATTGGCAAACAAGAATTACTAAATGTAACCCTGCTGACATTTATCTTTACTTTATTTAACAAAAATTCGACTGATATGTGACTAGTAGTTCCTTGTTTGATTCTCTTACAATCTCAAGTACACTCGGATGATAAAAATGAGTCCCTCAATGGCAAGTAAGATGAGTAACCACCATACAATCGTATAAATACGAAAGACCTCGCCCCGTCGTCTAACATGATAGTGCCCTGAACGATGGGTAAGATGAGTAACCACCATACAATCGTATAAATACGAAAGACCCCATCTCGAAGACTAAATGAGTGAATGTACCAGATCGGAATCAACAAGTCTCTAGTTGTCATATAAAAGCGATATTTATTCACTAAGGTGAATAACATCTTAATATCTCCAAACAATCCAATGGAAAAATCACTACTGATGAATAATACACACTCGCTAGTATGCAATGAACTGACGAAGTAATTTAGATAATCAATTGCAGATCACGAGTTCGAAATACTCGTCACACAAAAAAACTATTCATGAAAACTATCCTTACTGGAAAAATGTCTAAAAGACCAAACATCTGTTTAATAAAGCCAACCAATGGTGAGAATTTCGTATAATGATGCCTGCCATATCATATGGTCACGCCATATTCTAGCAAAATCTGAAGCATATAAAGTCAAAGCCATGTCTAAATAATCGTATCACTCCTATTAGAAAAATATACATGTGTGCCCAGTATTCATGAAATTAATCGTATCAGGAAGTTATAACTCTTACAGTACCTTGTCATTATCAGCTGTTATTAAATTTCAAAGATCGTCGATTATCCTTATGTAATGAATTTCTCGAAAGATCGGCGTGAATATCATTCCACCCACGCAATGACGATTGCCTTCAAATCCCAAGTGAATCAGCTGGTGGACTTCCTCCTCTTCAGGAATCGAATCCATCGCTCTGTGGTGCCATCGCGTCTCTGTCTGCGTTTACTCCGACATGATAAACTGCTGGTTACCCATAGCGGATACTGTCCAAATCCTCACGAAAAAGTTCATAGAAACAGCGTACCCCATATTCCTCTTCTACGTTACGCCACTGTCCTATACAATGTTCGGTTTGAGTGTTGAAAGTTCAATCTCCACAGCGGTTTAGTCTCACTTGCAGAAAATAAATTTTATTTATCAGAGTGTATAAGTTTATGAAACACCCTGTAGCTGTGTTCGTACTCGGTAATTTATAACACTTCATAAGAAAGAATTGCATTAATGCACGTGCCAATGTTCATAAGTGCATATGCCTGAAACATTTCGTTTGCCTAAAATCGTTAATGTTACTTGGACCCCATGGTCGCTCTGCATGTTCCGTAATGAAATGCATAGTCGTAATGTCATTGAATAACTATGTTCATCTGAAGTTCACAGTTGCAGTATCTCGTAACTATCTGCCTGCACAATTCAATTACTGAATATGAGTCCCAACTCAATGTTGTAATGAAGTTCAGCTTCTATCATATTGCTTGCGTATAAAATTGGAAATAACCCGCTCGTCTCTACTGCAATGTTCTAGAATAATCTCCGCCTAAAGCTGGCCTCGCCATGCCGCTGTGCTATGCTGTTCTGCGTTACCAAATTGCAGCTTGAAATAAAGTTCTCCGACTCGTTTTACAATTCTGTTCTAAACCCCGGCCTTCTATGCTTGCTTGGCCCGTACAGCTGGTGTTGTAACCGGTCTTCACGCTGCCTACTGCGGGTGTCTGCCTGGCTCACTGACCTACTTTCCGTTCTCTGCTTAGTGAAGTAAAAACTGTCGCTTTCACTTTCCGTGACAAATGCTGCTCGCTGCGCGACTTTTACCATACGCTCGGCGCATGTCCCACTCAGCTCGCTCTCTTGCTAACTGAGCTCGACTCCTCTGCTTACAGAGCTCGACTGGCTTGCTCACTGAGCTCGACTCCTCTGCTTACAGAGCTCGACTGACTGTCTCTGGACTGCATTGACCAGCACCTCCCTGGCGCAGTCACGTGACGTTCTCCCCACCTCTGTGGACTTGCGTCACAAATATAATCTCGAACCCCGATCATCTCGGCTATTAAGTTATACAATAACTTAAGGGTTATCTGTCTTCCTTCAAATTATTACCATATATAATGCTTGTTATATCTTCTCTTCTGAGATGTTTAAATACCATTTTCCATATAGATCTTAATAAAGCTTCATATTTCCATCCATAATTCCATCTGCTTGACTGCTGTCAGTGCCTTCTTAATCCTAGACCTTCTACGTCTTCTTGACATTCCTCTTGACTCGATCTGAGCGCTATCTTCTCATAACTCTTCCCATAATCTCAACTACGGCTTAATGTCTGTTGGCGTAGCCGATAGCCTCAACTAGGTATCGGGTACATCTCTCCCGTACATCTCCTTTTTTATCAGGATTGAGAAAAAAAATACACTCTCAGGCATTCTATACATAACACATGTACACGATAGCTCTACAATCCTCTTATTCAGCATGATGGTACTTTCTGTCTCTCAACAATGATGATTGATTTCCAATGATTAGCATCTTGATTCTGTATTACTTTGACGTCTATTTCTTCCTTCACTACTCGTGCTTGTTTGATTGACATCTCTGACTGTCTCCTCGGGTGGTGTACTAGGCTGTCTACACTCTTGCCTCGATCTCTCATATCCACGATTATCTCGTCTTTCATTTGGGTCATTCCTTCTGCCATCCTGCCTGTCGTTCCAATTAGACTGTTGACCTTGGTTCCAGTTGTTTCTACCACGATATCTATCATTGTATCGATTCTTATTTTGGTATCTGGAATTCTGATTATAGTTCCTGTATCGGCTGTCTTTTGCGTCCTGATCGTATGGCCTCTCATATGGTCCTCTATATCGATCATTTCCACGAACGTTATGGATGTTTCCTCGATTTCCTTCGTTCCTTCTATTTCCCCAGGAATCTCTTCTATCCGTATGAGCTGCGTTATCAACGACTACCGCATTCACCTCTTGCGTGTTTCGATTGTCGTTTCTTGCATTTCTAGGTGTAACTTGAGCGCCTGTATAGCCTAATCGCCGTAAAATGTCGTCATAGTGCTCAAGTGTGTTTGCTCCCGATGCTATGAGTGATCGCTGTACCTCAATCGGTAACTGTCTCGCTATAGCTTGAAAAAGCTCTTCTTCTGGCAATGGAGGAATCAAAAACTGTAATTTAGCCAATTGTGAAGTAAAATAATTGGCATAATGCGTCGGATGTGACGTAGAATAACGCTTCGAATACATTTCTGCTCTTACGTTCAGCTGATCCTCTGCACTCCAAAATCTCCTTAAGAATGCTATGGCAAATTGCTCCTGAATGCACTAAACCAAGTTAACGCAGGCCCGTCTAAGGCGCGTTCGACTATCCTTAGTTCTCTCTCCTTGGCTACTCTATGTTCCGCCATGTAATCGCGAATATCTCGCAGAAAATTCGACTGGTGTGACTCCTGTGTTTCCTGAAAACTTCCTTGGCTTGTCATCCAGATTTCTGATAATGGTAACTGGACCTGAGTATGGTTCACTTGTACCCAACGTACTCCTATTCGAATTCGGATTATCCTGAGGGGTTGAACTTGCCCTTTCGAATGTCACATTCTGTTGCGTTTGACGGTCTTCTCCCATGCTAACTTCTTGATTACTCATACTGCGGTCTATCGGCGTCTGATTTATCGATATTTCCCCTGATGTAACATTTTGGCTTGTGAAACTATTAATCATAGATTCTAGTTTAGTTATCCTATCTTCTGCCAATTTTTCTACGGTCTTGACCTGAGTCTTCAAATCATCCAACGACGTAACATTCTGCGTTTTGTTACTCTCTTCTAAATCGTTTTTCAACTTGTCTATCTTGTCTTCGCATGTATTCTTTACTGACGCGACTTGTTCCTTTAACAGATCAACATCTGTCCTAAATAGAGTTGAATCTATCTTCATCGCTTCCTTGTTCTCCGTAAATCTCGCTTCTAAGTTCGCCATACCTGCGATTAATTTCTCATCTAATCCTGCACGTTTTTCTTTTGCATCGGCATCGACCTCACTATACCGTTCTTCCACAATTGCACCGACTCTATTTTTGAATAAAGCTAAGTTTTCATTAACCTTTTGCTCTATATCATCATCCATTTTCCTAATATCTTTCTGCAATTGATTCTCTAATGATTTTAAATTAGAATTAACCTCTCCTAAGACTTCCTCTTTAATGGTCCCAATTACTGACTTTAAACCTTTGATCTCATTACCTAGATTCATCTCTAGACCTTTGATTTTAGTTTCGAAAGATACTTCGGTAGACCACTCTTGAATTTTGCGTACATCTGCCACTTAACCATCAATGTCGAATCTCAACATCGATACATCCGATTTAATGTCTTTCTGTATAGACATAACGTCTGTTCTTAAAGTAAGAATGTTTTCTTCTCCTCTACTTTCTAATTCAATAATATTCTTTCTTAATATTTGAACATTTTCCTCTCCTTTCATATTTACTGCAATTATATCTAATTGTAAAGCCTTAAGCATCTCATTATTCTTTAAAGTTAATCTATTCTCTAACCTAGTTAACTTGTTTTCCAACTCTGTGTTAGTTTCTTCACTACGAGCTTGTAATTTCTCTTCCAATGATTTAAAACTATCCTTCAAGTTAGCTTCACTATTTGACTGTAATATGGTCTCCAATAACATCAACTCATCTTTACTATTAGTCTGTAATCTAGTCTCCAATGACTTTAAATTATCTTCACTATTTGACTGTAACCTAGTCTCTAATGACTTTAAATTATCCTCACTAGTTGACTGTAATCTGGTCTCTAATGACTTTAAACTGTCTTTCAGATTGCCTTCGTTACTAGCCTGTAATGATTGCACATTTTCTTTACATCTAACTTCTAACCTAGCTTCTGAACTATTTATCTGTTCTTTAACTTCTGTTTCCATTTTAGAAATAGTTTCTGCAATACCAGACATGCCACTCTGTAACTCTCCTAACACCTTAGCTAAATCTTCCGGCAACATAATTATATTTTCAATAAACGTTTTATTCAGAGACGTTAGATAACAACACATCACAATGTCTCAATTCCTGCATTCACTTGGGTATAGGAAAAATGACTTATAACTAACATGATATAATACTAATACGATTTACATTAACACTGGAATGGGCACACAAGTATATTGTCTGACTAAGTTTAATAAATTTTGTAACACCATTAAATGAAATTTGAGATCAATCTCTCAGTAATCTAAATCTGATATGATTCCATAGAATAAACAAAATCGAATCCCCATGGATGGGCGCCAATTCTCCCTCTCTCTCTGTACCCGTTCGTCCTGGGGATGCGATGACCCATCTGCTATTACATCGCATTCCTGGAGTTCCAGGACAGAGCGGAGTTAAATGAACCTCTAGTCAAATAAGGAATGTGTCGGAAATTCAGCTGAGATATCGAAAAAGCAGAGGGTAACACGAGACAAAGTATCTCTAGGGTCGTTACGGGCTTAAATTTAATTTAAAAAATGCAAATATAAATGGGCGCCATCAACTGAACTCCTAGCAAACCACATCCTTTCCGGTTAAGCCTTAATCAAGACAAGGAAAGAAAAAGGAAAATCACACCATCATCAGATCACAACTAAGATAAAAACAAATTTATTTCACTTTGATAGTCAGACAGACATTTTAAATATTCATCCTACCTGAGAGCATGGTCGAATGCCAACGTTAAATTGTCATTGTCCAAAAATCGAACCATCTCCTTTCTAATCAAAAATATTTAATCCACATAAAACGTGAAAAACCTCTAAAGTTCTCTTGGGTTCTCAGGATCACCGTAGCACTATGTCTTTCGTCACTGACATTCGTGATACCTGAGACCTAATTTCTCTTTAAATTAACATCATGAATGTGGATTTGAAAATATTATTAATCTGTCTAAACACACATATTATAATCACATATTTTAAATATCACGTAATTTATGGCTTGCATGGCATAATTCAAACGTTAAATATGTTAGAAAAATGCTCCTAAACATCGAATAATTAATTTACACTATTTACATTGTCATTAATAATTGCTTGTTTGCGAATTACAGAAAATCCACTGTTCATTGGTCATACTCATCATCATCATCATCAAAGTTAAATATTTCTCACATTAATTCTCATCTCAAAATTCAATATATTCCTGTCAGAATCATTAACTCATCACCATTAAATCATTTAAATGAAAATTATTATCATCACTTCATTATACTTTCTAATTATTCACACACTCTTATTTTATCATCTCCTTCAGATTAAATCATCTTAAATGATCAATATAAATCGTTTAATTCATCAAATCAAGTTGCAATTTCTCCAATTATATCTCAATTAAATTTATTTTAATTCCATATAAATTCATTAATCATCAGCTTCTTTAATTAATTATCACCTTCTAATTCAGTTATTCATCATCTATCCAATCATCTGTTAATTTATTTAAATCAGTTTATTTATCCAATCTTTAATTCATCCATTTATTTAATTCATTGATTTATTCCAAAATTTAATTTATCAATTTATTTAAATTTTATTCTTCTGGTTATTTAGATTTTTATTATTTCATCTAGTCATTCTGATTTTTATTTCATTAGGTCAGATCATTAATATGCTTAAATTTCCGATTATTATTTCATTAATTATTATCATCAGAAAATCTTGTATTATCAACTTTATTTATTTGTTTAATTTCCTAACAAATTGTTTAATATGGGTTATAGAACGTTGTCTTACAGTTTTATCACTTCCAAGTTATATCTGGTATTTAATTATCATGCCAAAAATATTATTGCCTTCACGACATCACGTTGGATCTGACTATCCACAACTACATTATATATCCTCACTTCTTCAAATATTACATTTGAATACCACAATTATTCCACAAAACTCCATTAATATTCAGCATACAGCCTGAATCTCAAAAATTACGCTAGACTGGGTTCGACAACCTCATGTCTGCCTCAAAATACATTAGCAACATTGCAACTATCACTTGGCAACTTCTACAAAATGCCTATCACAAACTTCACTTAACCATGTTGCATGATCTACAAAAAATATATAACTGGCTTCAAATTATCAACGCACACAATCTCCAATAACTGTAATTACTCTGATCACATCTAGACAACTTCTTAAACAATTAGAAAAAATATATTACCTTAGTAATTCAAGATCTGCTATCAACTAGCATAAATTCTCTTACAATTCTCATAATTCACATCACAGAAAAACACCAATGTGCTATAATCTCTCATATCAAATTATGCAATACTGATCTGCCTTAAAATAAATCTGACCATTATTGATTCATCTTACAAGATTCAATTACTTTAAATCCTTCTCAAAGGTATCAAACACAATTATAAAAACCATCAAAAGCATCAGCTGTACCAGCTGTTAAACTGAAAGTACTCTCAAAAGAGTATAGCAACAAAATATTGGATTGGCAAACAAGAATTACTAAATGTAACCCTGCTGACATTTATCTTTACTTTATTTAACAAAAATTCGACTGATATGTGACTAGTAGTTCCTTGTTTGATTCTCTTACAATCTCAAGTACACTCGGATGATAAAAATGAGTCCCTCAATGGCCAGTAAGATGAGTAACCACCATACAATCGTATAAATACGAAAGACCTCGCCCCGTCGTCTAACATGATAGTGCCCTGAACGATGGGTAAGATGAGTAACCACCATACAATCGTATAAATACGAAAGACCCCATCTCGAAGACTAAATGAGTGAATGTACCAGATCGGAATCAACAAGTCTCTAGTTGTCATATAAAAGCGATATTTATTCACTAAGGTGAATAACATCTTAATATCTCCAAACAATCCAATGGAAAAAATCACTACTGATGAATAATACACACTCGCTAGTATGCAATGAACTGACGAAGTAATTTAGATAATCAATTGTAGATCACGAGTTCGAAATACTCGTCACACAAAAAAACTATTCATGAAAACTATCCTTACTGGAAAAATGTCTAAAAGACCAAACATCTGCTTAATAAAGCCAACCAATGGTGAGAATTTCGTATAATGATGCCTGCCATATCATATGGTCACGCCATATTCTAGCAAAATCTGAAGCATATAAAGTCAAAGCCATGTCTAAATAATCGTATCACTCCTATTAGAAAAATATACATGTGTGCCCAGTATTCATGAAATTAATCGTATCAGGAAGTTATATCTCTTACAGTACCTTGTCATTATCAGCTGTTATTAAATTTCAAAGATCGTCGATTATCCTTATGTAATGAATTTCTCGAAAGATCGGCGTGAATATCATTCCACCCACGCAATGACGATTGCCTTCAAATCCCAAGTGAATCAGCTGGTGGACTTCCTCCTCTTCAGGAATCGAATCCATCGCTCTGTGGTGCCATCGCGTCTCTGTCTGCGTTTACTCCGACATGATAAACTGCTGGTTATCCATAGCGGATACTGTCCAAATCCTCACGAAAAAGTTCATAGAAACAGCGTACCCCATAGTCCTCTTCTACGTTACGCCACTGTCCTATACAATGTTCGGTTTGAGTGTTGAAAGTTCAATCTCCACAGCGGTTTAGTCTCACTTGCAGAAAATAAATTTTATTTATCAGAGTGTATAAGTTTATGAAACACCCTGTAGCTGTGTTCGTACTCGGTAATTTATAACACTTCATAAGAAAGAATTGCATTAATGCACGTGCCAATGTTCATAAGTGCATATGCCTGAAACATTTCGTTTGCCTAAAATCGTTAATGTTACTTGGACCCCATGGTCGCTCTGCATGTTCCGTAATGAAATGCATAGTCGTAATGTCATTGAATAACTATGTTCATCTGACGTTCACAGTTGTAGTATCTCGTAACTATCTGCCTGCACAATTCAATTACTGAATATGAGTCCCAACTCAATGTTGTAATGAAGTTCAGCTTCTATCATATTGCTTGCGTATAAAATTGGAAACAACCCGCTCGTCTCTACTGCAATGTTCTAGAATAATCTCCGCCTAAAGCTGGCCTCGCCATGCTGCTCTGCTATGCTGTTCTGCGTTACCAAATTGCAGCTTGAAATAAAGTTCTCCAACTCGTTTTACAATTCTGTTCTAAACCCCGGCCTTCTATGCTTGCTTGGCCCGTACAGCTGGTGTTGTAACCGGTCTTCACGCTGCCTACTGCGGGTGTCTGCCTGGCTCACTGACCTACTTTCCGTTCTCTGCTTAGTGAAGTAAAAACTGTCGCTTTCACTTTCCGTGACAAATGCTGCTCGCTGCGCGACTTTTACCATACGCTCGGCGCATGTCCCACTCAGCTCGCTCTCTTGCTAACTGAGCTCGACTCCTCTGCTTACAGAGCTCGACTGGCTTGCTCACTGAGCTCGACTCCTCTGCTTACAGAGCTCGACTGACTGTCTCTGGACTGCATTGACCTGCACCTCCCTGGCGCAGTCACGTGACGTTCTCCCCACCTCTATGGTCTTGCGTCACAAATATAATCTCGAACCCCGATCATCTCGGCTATTAAGTTATACAATAACTTAAGGGTTATCTGTCTTCCTTCAAATTATTACCATATATAATGCTTGTTATATCTTCTCTTCTGAGATGTTTAAATACCATTTTCCATATATATCTTAATAAAGCTTCATATTTCCATCCATAATTCCATCTGCTTGACTGCTGTCAGTGCCTTCTTAATCCTAGACCTTCTACGTCATCTTGACATTCCTCTTGACTCGATCTGAGCGCTATCTTCTCATAACTCTTCCCATAATCTCAACTACGGCTTAATGTCTGCTGGCGTAGCCGATAGCCTCAACTAGGTATCGGGTACAGTATATAGGGCATAGAATTATATACCAGCAGATTATAATGATAGTTCATTATCCAACTTTCACTTCAATCGCTAAAACTGGACACAAAAATTTAAAACATGCCTTTTAAATTTCGCGCAGCCACCATATTGAATTTCTCATAAAATAGATTTAAATTAGTCACCAATCTATTAAACTATGTATAAAGGTTTACCATGTCAAGTTTCACTGCGCTTGGATGATTGTTAATGTTGTTGTTGTTGTTGTTGTTATTGTTGTTTGAGTCCTCAGTCTTTGAACTGGTTTGATGCAGCGCTCCATGCCTCCCTGTCCTGAGTTGATCGTTTCATCTCTACATAGCCCCCACACCTTACATTCGAGGCATTCTGTTTAAAAAATTCTAACTTTGACTACCCCTACAGTTCTTGTACTGACTTCGCTATTCCTGGGTGTCATAGTATGTGTCTACAAACCTATCTCTTCTCTTCATTAACAGTCCCCAGATATATCTACCCTCCCCCACTCGTCGCAAAACCTCTCATTTGTTACTCTATTTATTTATTTATGAAAGTACACCGGTCATAAACCCAATTCAGTACCTTCTTGACACAAATACAAAGTAGATAATTTTAAATCTAAATAATAATTTTAGGAAAAGACAAGCAAAGAAAAAATAATTAAAACTAAAAAATAATAACAAATTAAAAACATAATTAGCTAATGCCTAGTTATGAATAATACGAACTAAAAATAATAATACAGAGCAAAACATATTTTTACGAAAAGAGAAGGGAAAATAATAATACTACAACATAATAAAACTTAAACCATATGAATAAAACGAACTAAACATAATACAAAACATAACCAAATCACGATGACGAAGCATGGACTGTGCCAAAAAAAAAGAGGTACAGCATATAATTTAGACACAATAACTTTTAGTTTGTTATTGAAAACAGCGTCTGTTTAAATAAATATATCTCTGACTGTAACAAATTTATTTTAGTTGGTTATTATTTTCATGAATGGCGTATTTAAGTGGTGGAAGTTCTTGACCTTTGAATGTGAAATAAGTTATAGCTTCGATGTAACGGGTGGAATGTGAAAAGAGAGAAAATTCATTAATGCTATAGAATCATATTTCCTTGATATTATTTTCCTCAATGTTTGCAATGAAATAAGCAGGCTTCTACTCTTCAGTGATGTTAAGTTGAACATGTCTTAACAGTTGCGTTGATGTATCGTAAAGACAAAGTATATTTAATGTTCTGTAATACATATACCTTAAGAATTTGTTTTGCACAACCTCTATAGCATGTATTTCTTTTTCCTTTGGATTTGGATCCCAAATTACCAATGGATATTCCAATTTACTACTCACAAGGCTCGTGAATAACTGGATAAGTGTTGAAGGATGAATAATTAATTTAGAATGTTTTATTATGAACCCAAGCATCTGGTTGGCGTCGTTCATTTTTTTATAATATGACTGTTGATCGTTAATTTATTGTCAAATATTACTTCTCTCCTGAAAAGGGTGCTAGGAATTGCAAGAACGTCCTCGTCCAGGCTGGCATATGTCCTAACAAAATAAATATACTACATCGAAGATCTCAGATTAAGACTACGACTGCCATCTACCAAGCATATGAAGAAACTGATCGAGATAAGACATCAGAAGCAGAACGAAATCCCGCTCGAATTCTTCGCAACAGAAGCAATGGCGGACAGAAGATGAAGAAACGAGAACCAGAAGATGAGATATGTGATACAAGACTCTCCATCCACAGTTTCCACCACAAGATTTGTAGAAATGTTAAATACCATGAACCGAATGAAGAATGCATATGCTCCCTGTGCAATAACTCCTGCGGCAAATACCACATAACATCATGCAGCAAACGGACAAAGAGCTTAGTTGAATATAGTAAAGAATAGTCTACCTGTAATAATTATTTGTAAGCACACCTTGTAACTGTCCATTACGGCCACTTGTCTACAAAAAATATTTGTATATATTACTCCTAAATCCTTAAATGTTGATACTATTTCTAATTCAACATTTTGTATAAAATGACACGGGTTCACAAATTCCATTTTACATTTTTTTGGAATCTGGCATGCACTTACATTTCTTCACATTTAGAAACATATTGTTCTTATCACACCACAATATTGAGCATAGGGCTACCTTATCCTCTATGTTCATTATGATGTTATAAAGTTTTAAATCAGCAGCAAAGAGTAAGCATTACCTGTGACTATGGTAATTAGGTATATTATTAACAAATAAATAAATAGAAGAGGGCCCAGATTGGATCCCTGAGGAATACTGGAAGAGCTAATAATGTGTTCAGAAATTTCACTTTTGAGGGAAACAAACTGGCATCGATATTTTAAGAAGTTGTTTTGAAAATCCAAACTGGTGCATTTTACTCAAAAGTATTCTATGATCGACCTTGTCAAATGCCATTTAAAATTCCACATAAATAATATCAGTTCTTCCGTTCACATACAATGTATCGTACAATGTTTAACTAAACCCCATCCGATTTGTAAGGACAGGTCTATTGGGCATAACACCATGTTGAAATTCAGAAATGCCCAATTTGACATGATCACAAATTTTACAACATAGCCTAGTATATGCTCGTTTATCTTTGCAATAGCATCAATTACAGATACGGGACGATAATTAGAAATGTTTTCGAAAGATCCTGATTTTAAAATTGGTGTAATTTTTGATAGTTTCCATTTTTCGGGAAAGCATGAGGTCCTTAATGATAAATTAAAATATATGCTAAATGATTAGCCAATATATCTCCACAGCCCTTTATTATGTAAGGTGGTATGCCATCATGACCGCTTGCATTCTTAGAATTAATAATAATAATGTTATTGGTTTAACGTCCCTTTTAACTACACTGGCTTTTAGAGACGCCGGGGTGCCGGAATTTTGCCCCGAAGGGGATCTTTAATGTACCAGTAAATCTACGGACACGGCTCCCTCGCATTTGCGCACCCTCAAATGCCAGCTGACTGCGCCAGGATACGAACCTGCAACCTCGGGCCCAGCAAGCGAGAACGTTACCTCTGAGCCACGCAGCCAGCCAACCTTCTTAGAATTTACCTTCCTGCGGATGACAGATTACACATCATCAACTGGTATGGAAATAATATTGAGCATATCTATAGAAGGTAACACAGGAAACTCATCCAAAGCCAAATGATATAAATTATAATTAATTAAATTCGGTGTTTGATATACACCGATGAGAAACACTGTGCAAAACCATAGGCGATATAACCAGACACGTAACTGGTCTCATTATATATGTAAGTATCCACCCCCCTCCCGCTCTTGATTCCCTCTTACTTTTAACTTGTGTCCAAAATTGATTGATATTATGTTTTATTGTATTTTCTATAAGCTATCTGTATTTTGAATTTCAATTCATATCGGAGTTGTCTAAATCGTTCATCATAATACCTAGAAAAACTTTCGCTTTCTAGCACATATCTTTTTAAGTTTTATATCCTGTATAATGCCATATGTAAACCAAACTGGCTGGATATCTAAATTTTTGTATGAGCTTTCTTTTGGGAATACAGGTTTCAAAACATTTAAATAGTGACTTGTAAAAGAAGTCCATTGCAAGGTCTACATTTTCGAAAGAATACAACGAGCTCCAGTTGCAGTCTCGCACTCTATCTACCATCTGTTCATTATTCTCCTTTATCACCACATTTCAAACGTTTCTATTCTCATCATTTCTGCCGCGCCAACAGTCCAAGGTTCACTTACATGGAGTGCCACGCTCCAGACAAAGGCTTTCAAATATGACTTCCTGATACTTAAATCTATATTTGATGTCAAGAGATTAATTTTTTGTAGGTGTGAGTAGGATAAAAAGGGCGGTTCTGGCGCAGGGACTAATGTGAAAATGGCCGCCGCGCGCATTTCCCCTATGTTATTCTTATGGGAGGGAGAGTCATAGCTGGCGCAGGGGCTAATGTGCAAGATGGCCGCCACGCAAAACGAGCTTAGGATTACGGATACTCTGAGCCAATAGGATGATGATATTAATATCATGTACGAGGGTGAAAAAGAAAGGAAGGAGGAGGGAGTTTTTAACGTCTAGACACCTAGAGCATGCTTTTATTAAATAGTTTTTTTTTATTTTTCATATTTCTCACATGGTTATTTACAATTTGCAATATCCTCTTTTTAAAAATTTCATTTTCAAGTTTTGCACATGATCAATATTCAAAAGTTGATTTTACATTTCACTGTTAACACCTTTTCAGCTCTCTCACACACATGGAGGGATATGATTTTCACACATACGTTAAGCCAACCAGGACGTTAAAACGGTAGAAACTACCGTTAACAACACCGCAAGGGTTGTAGCCTTGTCTTACAGAGTTGTAGCCAGTACTCTACACCCCCTCTATGAGGGGCTTAACATCAACCAGTCAAAGCTTGAGTATGTCATGAAGCTGATACTCCAGTAAGTTAACTATAAATGCTATACGTAAACTCTTATCACAGGAGTATCAACAAGGTTTGCAATCTTGAATGACGAATACACCTCAAAGATCTACTCTCCCTTCGTAAAGGGCACCGCGCATTATAGTTAAGTTTAAAGAAGTATACGCTTTTGTGCCTCTCCTCTTTTTTCTGGGCTTGAGACCAGCACTAGGGCTTAAGCCTAGAGGCAGAGTTAACACACACACACAGGCTTACGGAGAAATTAATCTATCACCAGAGGCCTTTAGATTATGTTAGATTTTTATTTATCCATTTGATCAATTACATGTATACAATACATTTTTTTAAAATATAGGACACGTCAAAAATTACAGAGAAATCAATCTTGTACCATTGAACTTTTCATTCACTCACAGGCTTACAGAGAAATCAATATCACGCTAGATACCTTTTCATTCACACACAGACTTATGGAAAAATTAATCTCATGCCAGAGGTCTTTTCAATTATAAGTACAAGGCTTGAGAGTATGTGTGATAGGTGACCACTTCCTTTCCACTCCTCATTCCACCACAACATCTGGTAGGTTCCATTGAACACAATGAAGTTTGAGAGACACTGTATTACTTTGTTGACTTGATATGTATAACTCATTGTGAGATTTGAAGCCATTTTTCAGTGTTGCCTAAGTAAACAAATGTTTGGTGCTGTTCAGTCGGTCAACACGAATGTACGCAAATAGAGCTGGGTTATGCCCTGATCCTGAAATGAATTACATAAAATTAATAAATACACTAGGATGAGCAGTTTCGATCGTCAAGCGATCATCATCAGATCCATTACACTTAGGCTATAACATCTATGTTTGAGAATACAGGTGAAAAATATATGCAATATGTACAATTATTTAGTTGCAGTGATGGTAATGCAACAGTCGGTGTATGTTGAATGTGGTATATCTAATGTTAGGTAAACTTCTAAAATGTGATGAAAATTCGGAATTTGTCTGTTAGGGGTGATTATATGCTTTTACAAAATCAACTATGGTTATACTGAAATAATGTAAGCTTATACATATCGAGTTGTCTCTTTAACTGGAACTTGAAGCAGTTGCGTGTTTCCATAGACACCAGTTGTAGTCGACTAACCCCGAGTGTGACACGGGGCGCAGTTTCACTAAAATCGAGACTGATCTAAAAATAATTCATCACGAATCGAAAGGCAGAGCTCTCGACATAAAAGATGCAATCGAGATTCACCTCGCCAAACAAAACAATCCCAACAATCTAAATGAACACACTTTTATGGAGAGTTCACCCCTTTCCGCTCTACTAAAAACACACCCTGTCGAAAACAAGACACAACTTAGCGATACAGCCAAGCTAGATAAAAAAAGGGGGGAAAATAGCGGTGTTTATAGGTAAATGTTATTTGGATCAGGTGTACTATGTACATTTTTCTGCAATAAACCTAGGCCGATATGCGCGGCAGTTTTAAAGGTGCCGGGACGTCTTCAATTGACGGTGTACCGCTTAGTATAAATGGCTTTTTTAGCCCATGCGTGGCGAAGATAGTTCCACGGTCTTTAGTAATTGCAGACTCCTGCATTCAATAGCATACACTTTTATCTAGATTTGGCAAAGTCACACAAATATACATGGCACTGACCTCTGGAAGAACATAGCAACTAAAGGGGGAGGAAGGGGAAAACCAGTTCCACCCAGCGAACACTCGGGGTTAGTCGACTACGACTGGTGTCTATGGAAACACGCAACTGCTTCAAGTTCCAGTTAAAGAGACAACTCGATAAGTATAAGCTTGCATTATTTCAGTATAACCATACTTGATTTTGTAAAAGCATATAATCACCCCTAACAGACAAATTCCGGATTTTCATCACTATTTTAGAAGTTCACCTAACATTAGATATACCACATTTAACATACACCGACTGTTGCATTACCAACACTGCAACTAAATAATTGTACATATTGTATATATTTTTCACCTGTATTCTCAAACATAGATGTTATAGCCTAAGTGTAATGGATCTGATGATGATCGCTTGACAATCGAAACTGGTCATCCTAGTGTATTTATTAATGTTATGTAATTTATTTCAGGATCAGGGCATAACCCAGCTCTATTGGGGTACATTCGTGTTGACCGACTGAAAAGCACCAAACTTTTGTTTTATGTATAACTCAGTTATTCAAGTGTGGTCAACGGTTGTGTAATGACCATAAGCATATGTAGATATACCATCAGAGTCAATTACTCTTTTATCATCACGAGGACACAAAGCAATTTTGTTTAGTTTTACATATGATATGTCATGTTGTTTAGATGCGATAATGTTCATTGGTATTCTTTTTACCTCCTTCTTTATGAGACAATCCTTATAATCTTGAAAACTTAAACAATTTTTGACAACACCTCTGCTAATACCTTTAATCTTTTTTATTTATAATCCATCAATGTTTAAAGCATACATTTTAGCTCTAAGTCCAGCAAATGCTTTAATAATACGTCCACAAGCCTCTTCTTTAAATTATCCCAAAGTTTTCTTGTTTGATGAAGAGTAACATATGTGATTAGTAGGATAATCAGATGTGTCAAGGTGTTTTAAAAATGTCAACTTGTTTTGATAAACATCTTGGGTGTTAACCAAATATATAAACGAGTCTGTGTCCATATACATGAGTTTAAGATTTTCAATCCCCTAGTAGGATAGCAGGACATTATAGTGGTGTTAATACATAAGAGTTTTTGAAATATCCAGGATACACATTCCAATATATATATAGGCTTATTGAACACAATGCTACGTTTAGCCATGTGGAATGCAGCTAGGTTAGGACCATAAATTGTTCTGTCGATAAATGTTGGCTTTGCTATCAGCTTTTCTGCCTTTTTACCATCAGTTACAAGACGTATATCTATTCTTTCACGAATATTTTCCATTGTTTTTCCCAAAAATTGCATTGTTAAATAATTTGTACACATTTTTTCAAAATCATTTTTGGCTTGTATTCGAAGGTTGTTATTAAAATCAACGTATGACTTTAGCCATGGTCTCTGTTGAAACTTTAACACACGATGAATTTTCATCAATTTTAGTGCATGATTTAGAGATTGTTTAAGCGCCATGTAATGAACAACGTATCGCATTCGATTTCCAAGGTGAGGAATCAGTTTTTTGAGAGACGAATCCTTAGGTTGTATACACTCTGGTAGGAAAGGTAAATCGTTGTGTAGATCACGAAGGTTGGATGGATAATTGACATCAACGTCTAGAATGTCTCCAACAGGATCGTCTTCCTTTAACGCTTTTAGATCAATGGTATCTAGGGAAACCCACTGAAAACCACCGTAAGGAAGGGAGTGGCACATAGCCCACTCGTATTGGTTGTTGGCATCATCATAGGTAATAAACTGCGATCTTTTCTCGGAATCATATGTTTCCATGTATTTATTGTTAATTTTAGCATACCGATGAGAAACCTGGCATATGCCTCCACGTATTCCAGAGTCTATTAAAAGAATCTGTTCGTAATCCTGTAGCAATTCCAATTCAATTCCAGTGTAAAGAAGCATTGCCTCGAAACTTAAACCAGGCAAAGTAAAGAAGTGTGCAGCATCCATTCGGTGTGTTTCTAGTGTTTTGTTTCTAAAAGTTTCAAAGCTGTCTGCAAGAAGGAGTAAATCTGAAGTTAGGTAAAAGTCACTATATTCCCCTTGAGTTTTAGTTTTGAATTGATTCCAGATATTTTCAGCATGTTCATAGTCTTCCTTACGAACATCTTCTGGACTTAATTTGTTAAAGAATGCTTCTTTTGGAGGTAAACACGTCTCACTTAACTTTTCCCAAGAATCAATTTAATCATAAGGCAATACACCTTTACGAGTCATGAGCGTTGCATTTTCTTTTCCAAAGTACTTGACTGTTTCAGGGTATGATGTTAAGTTGGAAACTAAGTTTTCCAAACTACTAGGCATTAACCGAAACGTGTCCACAAATCGAAGCTTAACATTTCCTACTTATTTGGTGAAGGAAATGTACTTTTCTTTGGAGTTAGATATAACATCCACTCTCTCAGTAGTACATCCCAATTGCTTTACAATGAAATTTGCATCGTAACCACTCATATTATGTAGTAATACAGGAACGGGGTTACGTGTTTTACACCTCAAATTACAGTTATTATGTGCACTTCCACGGTATTCCCCTGTAATATGACAATGGTCTCGATCTTTCTAGCCCTCTTTTGTAAATGGTTTATGACACAAATAACAGGTTTCAGAAGATTGGAACTCTGCTTCTTGATCCTCAGTTAAAGCCTTTGGAACATTTAAGCTGTAAAGGCGATCAATTTCATTAGCTATTGAGATCAAAGGGTCCATGAACTTTTCTGCAGCGTCAGGTCCACGATAAATAACAGGTTGACTTGGAACATTTGTCTTTATGTGTTCCACAGCTGGTGAGGGTTTAATGTATATACCAAAGCTCATAGGAACATGACTCTGGTATGGCACTGTATAACTTGCCTCAGGATTAGGTAGACATGTTTGATATGGTAACAGTATACTTTCAAAATCTGCATAGATAACGTAAGGTATTCTAAGCATTTTTCCACATTTAAGAATTTAACAATTGAGTTCTTAATAGGCATTTCAACCCTAGCAATGTCATGCTGGACACACAAAGCTCTATGTTCTTTTAATGTTTCCATTCCTTGTTGACCATATCGATTATCAAAGTGAGTAAAACACCGTTTACACGTATATATTTTATATTCATGGTGGGTAATCTGATGTCTTACTAGTTCATCAAAATCTTTGATAAAGACGTAGTGGTTCTGGCCGGATGATGAACTTAGCAGAAGGAGGTCGCGATGGTCTTGTAGCTCTTGATCAACAACCTTTAAAGGAAACAGTTTGTAGTCTTTTTCCAGTCCAAATACATTGATGGATATGTCGTTGGCTTTCTCAAATTTCACAATGTCAGCTAGCGATGTAGGGAACGATATTACTGAAAAATCATACTTATTTTCCAGGTCCTTGTATTTTCTAATGCGTTGAGCATCCTTTTTAACCAGTTTTGCTAAAATGGCATACATAAAACACTTTTTATCGTTCAAGTTTTCAGGATTAATGCAGGCTTTTCTTGCTTTTATAGCTGCTGGTAATGGAATATATGTGCTTCCACGCAAGGGATTGTACTTATTTATTTTCAATCGTACTCCTTCCACTGCTAACAAAGCCCAATTACTGCCTTTTAGCTCAGATTCTTCCATTTCAGTAATTAACATTTAAATTGTGTTTCCAAGGAACTACTTAAGTCTGTTTACAAAAATAGGGCTTGATTTCGTGTTTTGAAAGCACGATCTGTAATTTTATTGGTAGATGTATGAATGAATCTACATTCAGCCACAAGATTAACTTTTATTGACTTGTGCATTGCTAGTTCTTCGTACATAGCTTGTATTATTTGCTGTTTGGACTCTTTAAGCTATGAATTTAAATCCTTACACGTATCACAACGTATAAAACAGGATTTAAGACGACCATCAAAACACGTTTCATATTCACTTAGTCCGTTTTGATCAGGAACCAATGAGAGTAGGTGATGTTTTGTAGGCTCAGATTTTTGTATTTTGGCTGATGACAAAACATCACAACATTCTTCATGACGGCGTTCGTTGTAAGCATTGTTTAATTTGATACCACAGGTTTTACACTGATGGAATTGTCCACATAATACTTCGTGACGCTTTCTAACATAGTCTCGAACAAAAGTTTTTCCGCACACTTTGCATGTATAGCTTTGAATAATTTGCTCCATCATAAATGTAGTTTTCTGCTAACAGCTGTTTTTCTTCTCAAGAAATAAATCACACCTGCGAAAGAGAGAGACAGAGTGATGTACTTTTCCATGAACCTGGTTGAGAACAGTTGTATGAACTGTTTATAAGATACGATATGTTTAGGAGGTAAGATAAACATTTGTTTACATTGTTAGCCATAATAATAATTATAATACTATAACAAATGAGAATAACAATGTAATTCTATGACTTACTGCTTACAATCTAACATTAAATTTACAATCATCCTTGACTGTGAACTAAAACGGCGTTTCAATTCCCTGGGCTTTCCTAAACTAATACAGCATACATTTTATAAGACTGAACAAACGCTATTTACATGTAAATACCAGAGGTATGCATGCAGTGGCATTCATTCATAAGAATAACATGGCTTACATTTAGGCCCCTGGAGACTAAACTATTATTGCGATTTTTATAAATCATGAAGTTTTGTTTTGGTAATATACCATCTAAATACGTTAGTCATAATTTTGAACTTACTAGTAACCTCTAAATTACAGATCGGATGCAACCCTAGATGCTATGTTAAAACTTACTGCGTGTGACAAGGCTGGTCGGTGAGATGGTCTTTCACGATGTGAACACTGTGAGAGGTAGTAGCCAACTGGTGATATTCTTCCTAAGGGTCCTCTAATATACCCTAGTCAACGGTAACAGCTGCTTACTGTGTAGTACTGGTAGGTGAGACGGTCTTTCACGATGTTATCACCGTAAGAGGTAGTAGTCAACTGCTTGTATTCTTGCTAAGGGTCCTCTAATATACCCTAGTCAAGGCCAACAGCTGCTTACATCTTATTACAAGGCTGTAGACTGGTCGGAGAGACGGTCTTTCACGATGTGATCTGTTTGAGAAATCTGAGTCAACTGAAATTATCCTTGATATACATTCCCTATTATACTCTACCCTAATACACCCAGGGCTTAACCTCTTACAAGTCAGGAACTTTGGAAAAGAAAATGCAACGCTCATGACTCGTAAAGGTGTATTTCCTTAAGATTACATTGATTCTTGGGAAAAGTTAAGTGAGACGTGTTTACCTCCTAAAGAAGCATTCTTTAACAAATTAAGTCAAGAAGATGTTCGAAAGGAAGACTATCAACATGCTGAAAATGTCTGGAATCAATTCAAAATTAAACCTCTAGGGGAATATAGTGACCTTTACCTAACTTCAAAAGTACTCCTTCTTGCAGACAACTTTGAAACTTTTAGAAACAAAACACTAGAAACACACCGAGTGGATGCTGCACACTTCTTTACGTTGCCTGGTTCAAGTTTCTAGGCAATGCTTCTTTACACTGGAATTGAATTTGAATTGCTACAGGATTACGAACAGATTCTTTTATTAGAGCCTGGGATACGTGGTGGCATATGCCAGGTTTCTCATCGGTATGCTAAAATTAACAATAAATACATGGAAACATATGATTCCGAGAAACCATCGCAGTTTATTACCTATGATGATGCCAACAACCAAAACGGGTGGGCTATGTGCCACTCCCTTCCTTACGGTGGATTTCAGTGGGTTTCTCCAGATACCATTGATCTAAAAACGTTAAAGGAAGACGATCCTGTTGGATACATTCTAGACGTTGATGTCTATTATCCATCCAACCTTCAAGATCTACACAAAGATTTACCTTTCCTACCAGAGTGTATACAACCTAAGGATTCGTCACTCAAAAACTGATTCCTCATCTTGGAAATCGAATGCGATACGTTGTTCATTACATGGCGCTTAAACACTCTCTAAATCATGGACTAAAATTGATGAAAATTCATCGTGTGTTAAAGTTTCAACAAAGACCATGGCTAAATGCATACGATGATTTTAATAACAACCTTCGAAAACAAGCCAAAAATGATTTTGAAAAAAAAAAAAAAAATTAACAATGCAATTTTTGGAAAAACAATGGAAAATATTCGTGAAAGAATAGATATACGTCTTGTAACTGATGGTAAAAAGGCAGAAAAGCTGATAGCAAAGCCAACATTTATCGACAGAACAATTTATGGTCCTAACCTAGCTGCATTCCACATGGCAAAACGTAGCATTGTGTTCAATAAGCCTATATATATTGGAATGTGTATCCTGGATATTTCAAAAACTCTTATGTATTCACACCACTATGATGTCCTGCTACCCTATTATGGGATTGAAAATCTTAAACTCATGTATATGGACACAGACTCGTTTATATATTTGGTTACCACCGAAGATGTTTATCAAGATAAGTTCAAATTTTTAAAACACTTTGACACATCTGATTATCCTACTAATCACATATGTTACTCTTCATCAAACAAGAAAATGTTGGGAAAATTTAAAGAAGAGGCTTGTGGACGTATTATTAAAGCATTTGCTGGATTTAGAGCTAAAATGTATGCTTTAAACATTGATGGATTAGAAATAAAATAGATTAATGGTATTAGCAGAGGTGTTGTCAAAAATTGTTTAAGTTTTCAAGATTATAAGTATTGTCTCATGAAGAACGAGGTAAAAAGAATACCAATGAACGTTATCGCATCTAAACAACATAACATATCATCTGTAAAACTAAACAAAATTGCTTTGTTTCCTCGTGATGATAAAAGAGTAATTGACTCTGATGGTATAGCTACACATGCTTATGGTCATTACACAACCGTTGACCACACTTGAATAACTGAGTTACACATATCAAGTCAACAAAGTAATACAGTGTCTCTCAAACTTCATTGTGTTCAATGGAACCTACCAGATGTTGTGGTGGAATGAGGAGTGGAAAGGAAGTGGTCACCTATCACACATACTCTCAAGCCTTGTACTTATAATTGAAAAGACCTCTGGAATGAGATTATTTTTTCCACAATTTTGTGTGTGAATGAAAAGGTATCTAGCGTGAGATTGATTTCTCTGTAAGCCTGTGAGTGAATGAAAAGGCCTATGGCACAAGATTAATTTCTCTGTAATTTTTGACGTGTCCTATATTAAAAAAATGTATTGTATACACGTAATTGATCAAATGGATAAATAAAAATCTAATCTAACCTAAAGGCCTCTGGTGATAGATTAATTTCTCCGTAAGCCTGTGTGTGTGTGTGTGTTAACTCTGCCTCCAGGCTTAAGCCCTAGTGCTGGTCTCAAGCCCAGAGAAAAGAGGAGAGGCACAAAAGCGTATACTTCTTTAAACTTAACTATAATGCGCGGTGCCCTTTACGAAGGGAGAGTAGATCTTTGAGGTGTATTCGTCATTCAAGATTGCAAACCTTGTTGATACTCCTGTGCTAAGAGTTAACGTATAGCACTTATAGTTAACTTACTGGAGTATCAGCTTCATGACATACTCAAGCTTTGACTGTTTGATGTAAAGCCCCTCACAGAGGGGGTGTAGAGTACTGGCTACAACTCTGTAACACAAGGCTACAACCCTTGCGGTGTTGTTAACGGTAGTTTCTACCATTTTAACGTCCTGGTTGGCTTAAGGGGGTCATACACCGTCGGTTGTCAAAATTTATGTTTTTTTTCTTTACGTTTAAATGAAAGACAATACCTTTCTCAATATATCTGTTAAGTTTTATAAGTAAATACAGCGTTTTGGCAGAGATATAGCGTATTACGTGAGACCATGCGCCTATCAGTCAATGGAGTGTTTAATATTCAAAGCTGTTTACCCGAAAGGTTGCTTTTTTGGTAGGAAAAACACAATATATCGTAAACTATGTGATGAAACTGGATGAAACTCGGCAGATACATTCCATCATATGAACCCTAGAGGATGAACTTCATTTAAAAAATTATCTTAAAAATAATTGAGATATACTTGGAAAAATAACCAAAAAACAGTTCATTTTTTGAAATACAAATTCAATTTTTTTTTTAAAATACAGTATTTACAATATAACATTCACGGAGGTTCATCCTCGCTATTTATGCGTTTACTTTACATGAAAAAAAGCATTCCGTTCAGACTGGTATTTCTTGTTAAATCGTGTTTTTTGTGAATCACGGAGTTTAAAAAATCACGAATATGGTCCTTTCAATAAATCACAAAATACTTTATATACTGCACCTCTCTTTAAATTAGATGAAAGCTCTATGTATTTACTATGAATATGTCAGTTTTAATAACTCTATGCTACATATTAGTGAAGCTATGATATGATTCGTAACTGTATGCGAAAATTCTCACTGACGGTGTATGAGCTCCCTTAACGTATGTGTGTAAAGCATATCCCACCATGTGTGTGAGAGAGCTGAAAAGGTTTTAACTGTGAAATGTAAAATCAACTTTTGAATATTGATCATGTGCAAAACTTGAAAATGAAATTTTTAAAAAGAGGATATTGCAAATTGTAAATAACCATGTGAGAAATATTAAAAATAGAAATAAAACTATTAAATAAAAGCATGCTCTAAGTGACAAGACGTTAAACAACCCCCTCCTCCTTCCTTTCTTTTCACCCTCGTACATGATATTAAGAACATCATCCTATTGGCTCAGAGTATCCGTAATCCTAAGCTCGTTGTGCGTGGCGGCCATCTTGCACATTAGCCCCTGCGCCAGCTATGACTCTCCCTCCCATAAGAATAACATAGGGGAAATGTGCGCGGCGGCCATCTTGCACATTAGCCCCTGCGCCAGAACCGCCCTTTTTGTCCTACTGGTGTGCTTTCATTGCCTGAGCCAACCGACTTTTCATATCCTCTTTGCTTCGTCCATCACTGGTTATATTACTTCCTAAGTAGCAAATGCCTCCTACTTCCTTTAGCTTTACATCAGCCAAATTGTCAATAGAGGTTTCTGATTTCTTTCGGCAGCATTCCATTATTTTTATTTTACATTTTATTGATTTTCAAGAGGAATTACTTCCTCAAGATGGAGTCCATATAATTTGAAAACGCAATTAATACCTCTGGTGAATTGGCTAAGAGTGAAATGTTATCATAAAATTTCAGAGTTTAAATTATTTCTCCTTCAATTTTTACTCCTACTTATTGTTTTCTCTAATTTCTTTGTTTGCTTGTTCTTTCAGGGAGCACCCACCCACTCACCCAGTCATCCACTTTCCATGTCCATACCGCAAGGTAGACATCAGGGAGCACCCACTCACCCACTTCCCATGTCCATACCGCGAGCCAGACATCAGGGAGCACCCACTCTCCAACTCCCCCTGCCCATACATTGAGCCAGAAATCAGGGAGCACGCACTTCCCATGTCCATACAGCGAGCCAGACATCAGGGAGATCCAACCCACCCACTTCCTTTCCATGTCCAAACCGCGAGCCAGACATCAGGGAGCACCCACTCACCCACTTCCCATGTCCATACAGCGAGCCAGACATCAGGGAGCACCCACTCACCCACTTCCATGTCGTGAACCAGACATCAGAGAGCATCCACTCATCCACTCCCATGTCCGTACCACGAGCCAGACATCAGGGAGTTCCCACTCACCCACTTTCTATATCCATACCGCGAGCCAGACATCAGGGAGCACCCACTTATCCACTTCCCATGTCCATATTGCGAGCCAGACATCAGGGAGCACCCACTTATCCGTTTCCCATGTCCATACCGCGAGCCAGGCAACTCTCACCGTCATGTTAACCTCGGTCTCAGTATAATAAAATCGTTATACATTGCAGTAGTGGTCTTCCAGTTCTATGTTTGCAACCATCTCATCCTTTTAACCTTTGTTTAACTAACTTCGGTTGATTGAAGTTTGCCTTTGAGGAGGTTCATTTGAATGAATGGAAAAGTAGTAACAAAGTAGTCCACTAAACTTAATAGTGTTAAAATTTGAAGAGAACAGTAGTTGAACAAGAGAGACTGGACAGTAAATATGAACAGGGTGACCTCTTCTTACAAGGAAGTGAAGAAAATATCAGAAGATGTGAACTTCTTGGAGGTTTAACGGGCAACTATTAAGAATATTCTTTTGTCATCGTTGTTGTTGTTGTTTTTGGTCAAACCAAAATTACTTAACCCATTTTATGCCCAATGAAAATTTCTGGACATACGATCATTTTGAAAAGCATTTCGATATTTTTGAAAGTTCTGTGTGAGGCTAGTTATAAAGCCTTCTATTATCCCTGAGAAATAATTATATAATAAATGAAACAGCAACTAATCATTTGGATTTCATAGATTAAAAGTGGGTCTATGTCACTTAGGCAATTAGTCCTATTATGTCACATTCATACAATTGAAAATTAATAACTTAATATTCCTCTAATTTATCTAATACGACCTAATATATAATTTCTCGTGTATATTAACTGGGTTTTAATTTAGTGTTCATTATCAAGGTTATTAGGCCAAATTTAAGGTTCCAGCGCGGGATATTTAAGGTGTACGAGTAACATATTTCAATACTGTACTATTCATTGCCACTTTCAGAACAAGCTGGAAACAAAGTGATCTGAGTCATGAGGAATCTACTAGCAGAGATATTCTTTCTTGCGGGGAAATTTGTTCTGATGTGTTGGTGGTAGAATAATTTATTATTATTATTATTATTATTGTTATTATTATTGTTATTATTATTATTATTATAGTTCTTAGACTATTATTGTTCTTATTATTAATTTTTATTTACTGTGTTTGTTGGTGGTACTATAATTATTATAATTATTATTAATAATAATATTTCAGTTTAGTTATAGCTAGTATTATTATTATTATTATTATTATTATTATTATCATGCAGATATTTAGATAGTGAATATTACTCACTCTCCATGTATGATAGCCGTCAATTATACATCAATGTTCACCCCTAGTTATTTTTCTTCATTGGAAAGGAAAGGTACAAGTAATAACTGTATTTATATAGCCTAATTATGGAGATACGAACAATCAACCGTATGCCTCGATTACGGTACCTGCTTCTTGAACATTGTTAGCAAGCTACGTAGATTTGGGTGCTCTCCTGAACAATTTAACATCGCAAAAGTTGAATGAAATCTACATAATGTTATGCGTTCTCCTCGTCAGCCTCAAACAACCCTTAGAAGTTCCAGCTCCTCTAAAGGAAACTGTGTTCGTGGTTTAGGTGTGTACAGTGTGTCCCAAAGTCGTGACCTACTCAATGTTTGTTGTTCGAGGCTGAGTTTGAGCCTTTCAGTCCTAATTACAATTGAACACATCAATGCACACATTTTGAGACAGGTTGTACACTCATCGGCTATGATGACCCGAGATGGCAGTGAAAATGAACCGTTGTGATCGATGTGTTGGTGCCAAGATGGCATAACGAAGTAGCAGAGACCAAACGATTTTACTGTTTTATTATAATTATTACGACTGGTTTCTCCACGCATCTGTGAGCATGACGTCAGGACATGCCTGAGGTAACTGGCTAGAACCACTAGTCTCAGTTGACACATGAGTTATGAGTGTTGGGGTAGGCCAGAAGCTCAGCCATGCTCTATGGTAAAGATTTATTTAAAATATTTTGTGTCACTTTGAAGAATTCCTTGCGTACCATGGTAGGCGGGCACACTCCATGAACGAACAGCATGTTCGGTGATCCGCGGATGAAACCCCAGTGTAAACAGTGACTATCCTAAGTGTTGATCTCCAAAAATCACTCCAGACAAATGACGTGATGGTAACTAATGTCAAATCCTGGGGTACCCACCCTAGTTTATGATCAAAACAATTATGTCCATTGTCCCTCTTGGTTTAGAGCCCAGTGTGGGTGCGGATATCCACGTTAGGCCTATTATTCGCAGGCAGGCGACGAGAGGCCCGACACAGCAGTCTCTGCCGCGGCATGACGAGAGACGCGGCCACTGAACAGTGAGAGGAGTGGGACTGTTCTAGCTCAGTGGTTTTAAACGGGTGGTCCGCGGACCATAGGTGGTCCTCGAGTGCTTCGGGAGAGGTCCGTGGGAGAAAAGGGTCCACCAGCAAATATAGGATGTGGCCAATAAATAGGGAATTCGAAATCGATGTGCGTTGGACGAGAATCGTCCGAATGTGTTCGCGGCGATGACTGTCAGGTTTTGAATTGAAATGAATTTAAAATAAGTGTTATTGAGGAAGGGTTACAACTAATAATGTGTATTGGGGGGAGGGGTGGTCCGTACATGATTCAATTTCAGGCTGAGTGGTCCGCAGACTTCTACGCGTTCAGAACCACTGAGCTGGACTCATCGCTCGCGTCACTTTTAAACGCGAAACGAAATATCACGCGCACCGCTGGGTATAGTTTGGCAGGATACGGTTTCAGCATATGAATAGGATGAAAGGCAGCATTTTTCTTAATATATAGAAACATGAATCACAATTCTACGCCCAGTAGTTTACTTTTTATGTTATTTTAAAATTGGCTGGCAGCGTGGCTCAGTGGCAATGTTCTCGCTTACTCTGCCCAAGGTTGCAGAATCGAATCCTGGCGCAGTCAGCTGGCATTTGATGGTGCGCAAATGCGAGGGAGCCATGTCAGTAGATTTACTGGCACGTTAATGATCCCCTTTGGGGCAAAATTCTGACGCCCTGGCGTCTCTAAAAGCCGCAGTAGTTAAAAGGGACGTAAAACAAATAACAATAATATTTTAAAATTATTTGAAAGAGGACACTACCCATCGATCATTAATCACTCACTCATCAATTACTACCCGTAAAACCTTCCGCAATATAAGCGTGGTATTATACGAATAACGAATATTGTTGTTGCAAAACACTTTAAGTGTGCATGTTTTTAACATGTCTTGTCATAATAGAAACAAGCCTTAAAGAAAACTAATCAATTAGCAGATCATACGAAATAAAATAAAATAAGAAAGATAAGTACGGTACATGAAAATAGACATACCCAAAGAATAGGAAACCTGGAAATTATTTATTTTGTGCTCTATAATGCATGATTTGCCTTAAGTATTTCGTTCTTTGCAGACAAATGTCCTGCCTCTCATTCAAAACTGTTCTGTTATTAAGTGTCTTCCTCCACTTGAATCCCATTTTACGTAAAAGACGTCGTAATCTATCTTTACTGCCTAAAAATGTATGTCCTGTTGTAACTTAGAATGTAACAGTCGAAGCGTGGGAATAATCATTTCGTGAAAAGCAAAATCATATATAAATCGTCTTCTTTATTAAAATTATCCGCTGAAGATTTGGTGGCTGCTCGCGGTCTTTCTTTACCAGGTTTGGACAGAGATCGACTTTAAAACCTTTCTTTCACTTACAATTGCCCTAATTGTACGCTCAGGAACTCCAGCAGCCACCACTGCCCGTTTGCGGAGTTTATTTATAGGTATATTAACGCCCCTTTCCGCTTCTTGTTTCATGAAATTGTACAATTAGATATTATTTCTCTCGCCTGACTGTGTAATGCTTCAGTCGAGAGCAAAGAATTTAAACACACACAAAACCTGCGATTTCAACTTGGCTAGAAAGAGCATCCGAGAAAACCAAGGTAAATAGAGCAAACTGCTTCGTTACTAGCTGCTGCTGCTGAGTTCGGGAGCCAATGTAATGTTGTCAAGTCGTTGCACAATGACGAGGCGGGTGAGCGAAGCTCTCATCCACTACCCTACCAGGGAATTGTTACCGCTAGACGTGGAGCGGTGCTTTTGTGTATACATTACGTCATCTCGCCTCGTTATGGCTATAGCGAGCGGTTGCGGAGCAAGAGGGGGAACGCATGTACAGTCATACAATGAGAACACACCGCACAGCGCACGACCAAGCACGAATGATGCTCACAAATGACATGCGATGAGGCGTATGGCTGGGCGGAGCGCATTAGTTCCGATTTCCGCCATCGGTAACAATTAGCTGGTAGGAGAGTACATTGCGTAGCATTATGTTATCACGGTCAAGGCCAAGCAGAGAATGAACGATGTTGCTACATCGGGACTCGGGGAGTCAGGACGTGTCACGTGTGTCAGAGGTGGTGTGAAGGAACTAAAGTGCGTAACTGCGTCGTGGCAGACACTGCTGTGTCGGGCTTTACAGAGCTGATCCACTCCGTGATTGACGGAATTCTGTCCATATCTCATTGGCTGTTAGAATAGTGTCCAGTGGGATAGACTGGTGTAAGGTTTGTTGTGAGTGTGAAAACATTTGAATCATTCAAGGAATTTAAAGCGAAAAATCAGCTTAAAATACACGGAATGTAGATATTGCGCCCATTGACGCATGTTTGCACAGGTAATAAAGACCGAGATCTATGTTGGAGTAACTGAACATACCCTGCGAGAGGTGGGAAGAATCCGAAGCAATATCAATTATACTAACATGTTTGTACATCTTAGACACTCCATAAATCATCAATAATTAAATGAACGTAATTCTGCTTATTCAAAGTACGGTATACAACGCAGAAAAGCGAAACCGTGGATTTGCGCGGCTAACTCATGTCCTGAGTGAACGCCATGCTTAGTGAAGCGAGTACCTACTTGTCGTTTGTTGAAGCAACACCCATGTGCAAGTGAAGCACGAGTGAAGACACGTTCCGTGTACGGAAACCATGTGCAATGGAAAAATCCAAGTGTATTAGGAGAATGGACAACAATCAGGGCAAAATCTACTAACCAAGTGATTGTAGAAAATTATTAACGTTTAAATAGTGAAATATTTTTCATCCACGAGGTAATAGATTATGGAAGCGTGGTACGCTAACTATAAGACAGCATGGTCGCATGTATAGTGCTTTATAAAACTGTGAAACAGATAAACTGTGAAAATCTAGATGTATTTTATGTTTTGCCGATGGGCAGTTATTTTGATTTATTTTTTTAGTGTAAATAATTAGTGCAAAGTTGCGAGTGAGTGTCACACAAGCGATAATTAACGCCAGTGGCGGAGTAAAAAATGGACAATTTAATTTACCGCACATTAGAATCAGTGTGTAATTTACTTTAAAATGTGTAATTATATAACCAACGGCAACATTATAAAACTACCGAATCATCTATTTTTGGAATATAACCCCGACCACGCAATGGAAATGGATTACTAAATCATGCGGGGGGGGATTGATAACGGAAGGTGACCGAAACAATGATGAGATGATCTGAGACCATTGAGGAGACCGCTAATAACACCTCAAGGCGGGTCTCGATCGAAGGTCGCTGCAGTCTGTAAGTCAGATCATGTATAAGTAGCTTCATTGTAATGAGTTGGAACAGTAGATTAATTTTAGTATGGTTTCATTTAAAGTGCACGTCGCAGGTAGCTAAGATAAGCTCACGTGTGGAAAGTGACAGTTTCGTTATAAATTTATAAACGCCAGGAAGGCAGTATATTTCAATGTCCATTTCGTATCATTTCAAAACAGTAAATCAAGGCCAATGTTAGAAGTGTACAAGCCAAACCACTACACATCACACTAGATCTTAGGCAGTGCATTATTTATTTAGAAGGCAGTGAAATTCCTAGTATTATATAATCGGAATGCAGAGTTCCGTTATTCACATATTTTTACAGATCAACATCTGAAAACAGGTTTATTTTATTACGAGAAGCCAGACAGGCAATGAAAGAAACAGTATTTTGTAACCAGAGAACATTGGTTCGACCTTATTCAGGGAAGAGGCAATTTAATGAACGCACAATCTCACATTTTAGTTTGCATCAGAAGTCTTCATGTTAATTCAGAGCGTTTTTAGTATGTGTTTTCTACTCACATAACCTTAATGATCAGTATTTAAAATGTGTATAATTCAGGCATCCACACTAATTAAAACTAACGTTATTATTGTATTATTGAAATGAGTCGTGATGGTGGATTAATACCTCCGACATGTTATTGTGATTATTCCGGTGGTAACGAGCTACTGCAGTCGTACCAAACCGATGGCGCCAGGATTGACGAATCCGTAATTGAAAGTGTGAGACACAGGGTGTCTAATAATGAAAGTGATGGTGGAGACACAGGATGTCTATTAAGTTATTATGCATGAGTTGGATACACACGTTACCTCTGTACACTGAACGCTATTTAAAGGCCCATAAACTGAACAACTACACTGTGAGGAATAAATAATTGTGTAAAGCTTTAATAATCAAAGACAGGATTTTGTGAAACTAAACAAATCTCATAATTCCCCCTGAGCCTAAATAAAAATAAATAAATACTAAAAATAAAAAAATTTCAGGACCAAATGTTCGACACTCAGTTATTGTTAATTTATCTTAGATACATTTTGTTACATTTTTACATGAATAGTCGACAACCAATTGATGATGTGATAACTGGAGCATACACATCGGATTGGTAGCAATATGAGTCGATGTAATTGTTTAATTACCATTGCATTTGCAGGCTTTCCTATTTTTGTAACTTTCCTTACACATTGAAACTATGACCATTTGTTACAAACAGTAACAAATCGAGTACGCAAGGAGTGCCAATTGCACAACCATAGGAGTGATGAATTGTTGTATGCATTTGTGTTGTATTAGAATAACTCTTTATTTTTATTCAGCAACGTTGTGCTCATAGCTTGATTTTTCTTTGTAATAAACGCGTCTCGTTTATTAATTAATGATATTTAGGACTAGCTAAACACGTAAATTTAAAGATAAATGTTGGAGACGACTCCATCATAGCATAGGACAAATTTTCCTCTTGCTAATAAATGTAAATATTTATATTATTTGTAAACAAGTAAATGTCTTGCTTTGCAGTAAATTCTTTTGATGTTTGATCCTCCCGTAGTCATTTTCGATGTAATTGCTTAGGGCTGATCTTACGTGCCATACTCTTAGCTTGTTCGTTCTTATTTAAATTTTGTATTAGGACCATGAGAGCAATTTAGATCTTGATTAGAACTTTTTTTAAATATTTTCTTTCAGGGCAGAATAGTATCGGACTAGCCGTTTGCAACTCTCATGCTAGGCTAGGGATCTATTCTGAATAAAATCTATTCGTGATTTTAACATAAGACTGACCTCTCTTTTCTTGCTTAGCTTTGTTATCGATGCATTCCTCTGAGCTGGTTAAGAATCAAACCTCACCAATTCCCGATACCCCCGAGTGCAGACTTTTGTGCAACACCAGCCTATGAATGTGTCGTCCCCTATACTTGCGTATTAACTGGATGAGGGCCTCGGGAGGGTCATTTGAAACCGGTGGCTCCCCGAAACCTTCGGCCAGTGGGCACAATATATTCCACCAACAAAAAAGAAAAACTGGCAGTCTCCAGCCAATCAAACAGTGGATCATCTATGTACCTACTGCCTCTTGGAAGTTTTTTCCGTGGTTTCCCACTTCTACTCCAGGAAAATGCCACGATGCATCCTAACTTAAGACCACGGCCATCTCCTTCCCAATCTTAACCTGAATTGCAAATGCACACACTAATACAGCCATCACAATAAAACAGACGTGCTTGCAAAGACCTCTCTTATCTCTTGTCAGCCACGAGGCAGTTAAGACCATATTGGAGAGGGACCATTAACTAACGAGCTCTGTCAGTAGTGTAGTCCGGGCTAGTAGCCGCTCGTGGGCAGGTGTCCACGTGACGAATATAAACGACTGGCTTTTCTTTTAGGCGTGTTGGTGGGCACATGGAGTAAAGGAACTATGTGTAGGTCACATCCCCTTCACCGAAGTAAAGAAAGAAATAGTTGTTGTTAATTCATTTTAGGGGCTTGGGACATCTTGGGCATCAGCCCCGTATGGTTGGGTGTGTTGAGTTTTTCTGATAACCTGTATTTACGTATTGAAAGCAGTAGTGCGTGTAGCTCTATTAGGGACAGAGATAGGGTGGGTGCCCCGGGACTTGAGAAAAGGTACTATCCCGGCATTTGCATGAAGGGAGTGTGGAAAAAACAGGAGAAAACATACTCAGGATTGCATCTGTCAGCGCCAGTATTTGAACTTACGATCTCTGGACTTGCTACTGAAGCCCGCACGGTCGTGGTGCACGATTTAACGAGCATGGCTACGCCATGGGACTGAATAAAGAAAAGTCCTACGATGGAATAAAACTATTGGACAGCCTTGCGCTATAAATATCTAATAGTGGAGTAAATAATTACACTAACACGATGTTCCGTGAAGACTTAAGTGCTTACTAACATTTGAATCTATAGCAAGAAATCAATATTAGCACATCCTTTGTCGAGAAATACCAGTGGCATTAGACAGCAATAAACATAAAATAGTTCTGAAGAGAATCGATCATCCCCAAACTCTTGATCAGAGACCGAGTTCCGGTAGCGTGCGTATGGCACTACACGGTCCGTGTGAAGTGAAGCTAATTCTTATATGCTTGATTGCTGAGAATCATGCCATGGAACTGGGTTTTGACACAATCACGTCAGGAAGGTATCATTGTTATCTCGTGATATTGTCATATTAGCGGTAATAATGAGTCACCAAGCTCTTCTAACACCAGGTCTTGTCATGCCAAGCGATGGACACAGATTGCTATATTTCCTCTCAGGCGAGATTTCAGACATTCTCTTTACCCTTCACCCCTTTGTTTTTCATAAACAATTTGCAGCCTAATATTATTCCAGGGGTGCCTTCTACTTACATACGAATTATCATGCAATTTGCTCCAGTAGTTTGGACGCCAATCCATAATAACGGCAAACAGATATAACACACAAAAATTAAACTGAGGGTATATTGTCATCATTCACCTCATCCGGGATAAATACGACGTTTTAGCCAAAAATGGTCAGACAGATAGCTTAAGACGTGGCAATGAGGATAGCGGATAATTCCCAAATAACACACATAAATCACAATTCATCCAGGTTGTTAAATCTCCAGACTTAGTAGTTTGTCATGCATTGATTGAAGTTTACTTTGAACTACGTTAGATATCTGACGTGACACAGATTTTGCTATGGGAGTATGTCATCCAATGACATGACATATAGAGTAAATTATAATTAATTGTAATTCCCATTAGTAGTCTAGCTAAATATTTCGCTCATTTGCTGCAATATTGACATAACTCAAAATGTGATGTTTGTGGGAAATTGCATACAACATTTAATAGTACATTATGCAACGAGCCTATAATGGCTTTAATTAAGACACGAGTATTTTTATAAAACGAGCGTATGCAAGTTTTATAATTTCCATACGAGTGTCTTAACTACCATTATAGGCGAGTTGCATACGACTGTTTATGTTCGGCGATAATTATAACTTTATTATATGTTTTAACATAAATATTCATAAATATCTGTTGAGAGTCAGCTACTTGAATTGTCGCTGAGCGAGCGTTGGGTGTTATATCTCTGTCTTTCAAGATCTCTGGACGACCGACGCATGCGCTCTGTGTGCTTGCAATGCCATATGCAGGCCATATGTTTACATCTGCCGCCCCTCAGTAATATTGTCACTGGAGTTGTTTCAAGACAATGCGCTGTGTAGAAATTATATTAAGGTACAGTGCTATTTGTTGTCTCATATTCGCCAGTTTATTTACGCGAACATATGGACGGTGCGTATTCCATGTCGGTAATTTATTATAGTTCGATGTTGTGTTTATGTCCGACATGTTGGATTTTGAGCGCACGCGTGAAAGTATCGTTACCTAATTGGTCAATGAACGAGCTCTGATTGGCTGGAGAAACTGTATCATAATGAAAAAGAGTGTTATAATGACCATCATTATGATACAGATTTCTGACACATAATAGTAAGGGTCGAACATAATAGTACATTATGCAACGAGCCTATAATTTCTATAATTAAGACACGAGTATGTTACGCTCGTTTCATAATTTCCATACGAGTGTATTAATTACCATTACAGCCGAGTTGCATACGGCTGTTTATGTTCGACGATAATTATAACTTTATTTTATTTAATTTTATGTTCGAACAGAAATATTCATAAATATCTGTCGAGATTCAGTCACTTGAATTTAGTGATCGGAGTGCAAGCACCGAGTTTGCTCTCTTTGCTTCCCAAGATCACTGAATCACGCACCACGCATGCGCTCTGTCTGCGTGGCAATGCCATATGTTTCTTTACAGCCTGCCGTATGAAAGAATGCCCTTTGTAGAAATTGGAGTTGGGGATATTAATGTACAGTGCTATTTATTTTCTCATATTCACCAGTTTATTTACGCGAAGATATGGGACGGTGCACTTTCCATATCGGTGATTTTGTCTTGGTGTTTGCCATTGCAATGGTTGATTGGATATCTTTTACATTGTCACCTTTCAAATCATGTAATCCGACATGTTGGATTCTCTGTTCAAGTGCGAAGCTATCAAGTACCTAATTGGTCACACATCATACATCTTGAGCTCTGATTGGTTGGAAAAACAGTACCTTAATGAAAACTTTTACTATAATAAGCCTCATTATAGTACAGTTTTCTGACATATAATAGTCAGGGTCGAACATAATTACTTCAATTATTTATAGCCTACACGTAATGAAACACTTCTCACACAAATAGGGGGATTTATTGGATGACTAGTTTCGTTTGTTACGCGAATATCATCAGATTCTGTTCACTTAAACTTAATTTAGGTTCGGTGGATACTTATATAACACTTATGTACAACATTCTTTACAATTATTACGAAAGCTACAAAAGATTTTAGTTAAACATTGTAATGAGTCAAATTTTTAAAAAGCAATTGTTCTTATGTTTCGTTAGTATATTAGGCCTACTTCTGTTGTTGTTAGTACTTGTTATGTGTTTAAGTCTGAAAACCCTTTGAATCGTTAACTTCTGCCGTGGCAAGCTTTTGATGTGATTGGGTTCGGAACTATTTTGTTAGTAACCGTTACTATTCAAATGTCTTATTTACACTATGAGCTCTTGTAGTTGGTTAGTTAGGTTAATCACTTGAACAAACACTAAAATATAACTGAGTTAATAATGTGGTTGTGTAGACTCCACAGTGTGGAGTGGAGTGAAGTGAAGTGGACGTCAGTACAGGAACATCCAGCAATCACCTAAGTTTACATAACCACATTATCACATTATTTGCATCTAGATAGCTATTATTGCTGAATTCTCCTGCCAAGAATGAATGTTGTACATATTATATAAGCTACTAGCAGTAGTACCCGGCTTCGCCCGGTGAAATGATGATAATGTTTTAAGGTCTCCTTAGAAATATAATGGACTTAAAATCTAAGTCATTTGCCCCCGAAGACAATGAGGGAGTAATATCTAGGTCATTTGCCCTTTTGATAAGGATGATAATAAAAACTACTGTTGAATTGACACGTCAAACTTACAGACTACCGTAATAGAAATACATATTTCAAAATTCACAGGCGAGGAAGACTTATTGTGTGTGGTGATTAATGGTGTAATGGGCGTAACATCTACCGTAGGTCATTTGCTCTTATGATGAGGATGATAAGGGAAACTACTACCGGTATTGAATTGACACTTCAACGTATAATGTACACAATGTACTGTAATAAAAATAAATATATGGCGGCTTCGGTGGCGTATTTGGTTGCATGCTGAGCTTCTATGTCCAAGATAGCGGGTTCAAACTCGGCCGAAGCCGTCGGATTTTTTAAGAGCGTTAAAAATCCCTCAGTATGCCTTTCTTCGGAGGGGAAGTAAAGCCGGCGGTCCCATGTCATAGATTTATGGCATGTTAAAGAACCTTCCACTAATTACACCTGTGTGAAGCTAAATTGGATAGGTTAAGAATGTAAACAACGCTCTTAGATGTCTACGTCCGTTGCCAAGAGCCGACTGCAGTGGCGTCTAGTAGCTAAGTTCCGAACTTGGCCTAGTAGTCGTTGACGGTGGCGCATGGCGGCAAAAGTACGAACTATTTGAAGAATTCTAAGTTGCAGTTTGTACTCATATTAAAAAAACAGATAACACACACTAATACAGTCATCACAATTAACACCGGTTATCAGACAGATTCTACACACACCCAAAGTACACAGGGCTACATGACCGCGTTGTCGCAGCCCCTAAACTTAAGAACCAACCAACCAAAAATAAATATTTTAAAAATCACAGTCGAGAAAGACTTTATGCGGCGGTGATTATTGGTATGATGCGCGTAACATCTAGGTCATTTGCACTTATGATGATGATAATAATAAGATAATGAAAAAATGACTACTAAACGAACATGGTGTTATTTTATAACTGATATAGGTAATTCAGGTGTCTAGCTTCTATGTCTTCCAAAGTCTCAACCTTATTTTCTGGCTTAGGCCTGTACTCGATGCGTCTAGTGAAAGAGCGTACTGCTCGGCAAAGACAAAGAATATAGGTCCAAGCTGCACGAACTTGAGATGATCGCAGATGATGACGAAATATGATGACACACGTTCGGGGTTCCCCGTCCTATTTAGATTGACCGGGAATCACTCACTGTTTCGCAACGGCCCTGTGCTGGCATCAGCATAGACGGCAGGAGATAACACAGCGGGCTAAGGAAAGTACTCTCAAGTCACCTCGCGATGAATCAGCAAGCTATTCTCACAACTAATCCCCCCCAGGGTCTCACAACTTGTGGGACATGGGTTGGTGACCACGCGACCCCAGCTGAGTCTGGCATCCCTTCTACTTCCTGGCCGGGCTCATTTCAGTTCTCTTTCCTGTCGGCCTCCCCTGGTCAACTCTTGTTCTCTTCCGACCCAGACTGTATTAGGGTATCCGAGGGCTAGGGAGTCTTTCAATTTCCCGCCTTAATTGGCTTTGTCTCATCTTTCCTGATACCCTCATTCTTCGAGGGGTCTGCCTTCTTTTCTTTTTCATAATATCTCCTGTCTTCTGCTCAAGGCTCTCAAAGAGGCAGGGTGTGTGTAGACCCACCACTTCTGGTACACTCTCAAGGGCTCATGACTGGTGAGTTAGGAAGCTGGCAACCCCGAGGAATTCCTGAGCTAAATGCAGGGAATGGAGTGGTATGTCAGAAATTTCAAGTGGACAGTGTTACGCATCTGGTTCCAAAGGGTAAGTATACACACTTTGTTTTCGATCGGTGAACGATGTAGATTTGTACCAAAGGGCCTTAATGCGGGAAATGGAGTGGTCTGTCCGAAATTTCGAGTCGACAGTGTTACTCGTCGAGTTCCAAAGGGTAATTATGTACAATCTGGTTGAGATCGGTGAAACGGTGTAGTTTTGTGACAAAGGGCCAAAATGCAGGGAATGGAGTGGCCTGTCCAAATTTTAAATTGGATAGTGTTACTCATCGGGTTCCAAAGGGTAAGTATACACATTTTGTTTTCGATCGGTGAACGATGTAGATTTGTGCCAAAGGGCCTAAATGCGTGGAATGGAGTGGTCTGTCCAAAATTTCGAGTGGACAGTGTTACTCGTCGAGTTCCAAAGGGTAATTCTGTAAAATCTGGTTGAGATCGGTGAAACGGTGTAGTTTTCTGCCAAAGGGCCAAAAAGCAGGGAATAGTGTGGTCTGTCCGAAATTTAAAGTGAACAGTGTTACTTGTCGGATTCCAATGGGTAAATATATAAAATTGGGGTCAGATCGGTGAAACGGCGTAGATTTGTGCCAAATAGCCTAAATGCAAGGGATGGAGTGGCCTCGCAGCAATTTCAAGCAGACAGTGTTAGTCGCAGTGTTCCAAAGGGTAAATATACAAATTTTGGTTGAGATCGGTGAAACGGTGTAGATTTGGGACAAAGGGCCTAAATGCAGGGAATGGAGTGGTCTGTCCGCAATTTCAAGCATACAGTGTTACTCGCTGGGTACCAAAGGTTAAGTTTCCGAATATTGGTTCTGATCGGTGAAATGGTGTAGATTTGTGCCAAAGTGCCTAAATACAGGGAATGGGGTGGTCTGTCCGAAATTTTAAGTGGACAGGGTAAGAATACGAAATTTGGTTCTGATCGGTGAAACGGTGTAGATTTGGACCAAAGGGCCTAAAAGCAGGGAATAGGGAGGTCTGTCCGAAATGTCAAGTGGACAGTGTTACTCGCAGGGTTCCAAAGGGTAAGTATACACATTTTGGTTCATATCGGTGAAACGGTGTAGATTTGTGCAAAAAGGGCCTAAATGCAGGTAATGGCGTGGTCTGTCCGAAATTTCAAGCAGACAGTGTTAGTCGCAGTGTTCCAAAGGGTAAATATACCAATTTTGGTTGAGATCAGTGAAACGATGTAGATTTGGGCCAAAGGGCCTAAATGCAGGGAATGCAGTGGTCTGTCTGCAATTTCAAGCAGACAGTGTTACTCGCAGGGTACCAAAGGGTAAGAATACGAATTTTGGTTCTGATCGGTGAAACGGTGTAGATTTGGACCAAAGGGCCTAAATGCAGGGAATGGGGTGGTCTGTCCGAAATTTTAAGTGGACAGTGTTACTCGCAGGGTTCCAAAGGGTAAATATACAAATTTTGGTTGAGATCGGTGAAACGGTGTGGATTTGGACTAAAGGGCCTAAATGCAGGGAATGGGGTGGTCTGTCCGAAATTTTAAGTGGACAGTGTTACTCGCAGGGTTCCAAAGGGTAAGTATACAAATTTTGGTTCAGATCGGTGAAACGGTGTAGATTTGTATACATAACAGACAGACAGACAGACAGACAGACAGACAGACAGACAGACAAACTTTGTGCTTTATATATATAGATTCTTCAAAAAAAATAACAGCCAGTGAGATCCCTTTTCCTCAATACTTAGTGAAGTTAGGACGTGGCCTTATTCCACTCTGCTCCTCAGTTCTTGGCTAATCTTAGTTTATGTCTCCCAGTGCCTCCTAATTCCACAGCTGTTCCAAATGGTTCCCACCAGATCATAACCGTCTCGATTAATAAGTTTCTTCCTCTATTTGTGATGATATTACCTTGTATAGTGATGTTATCTTCATGTTGAGAATGCCATTTGATCATCCATCGAATGATGCAGGAAAGATTAGTCTCTCATGGGTTTCATAAAGCCGCTAAAAGACGTGGTGGTGTACCGTTCTCCCTCCCACTTTAATGTCATTCAAGTGGTGTTAAAATAAGTAGGCCTACTAAAATTAAACCGATCGCAAGCGGTAATCAGCATTCTTTTCTCCATTTCCTCAAAAGTCAATACTGAGACAAGAATAAATCTATGGCGATTGGAATAACGATATATGTCTACCTTCAAACCATTGGTTTTTCAACTCATAAATTATACAATATTAAATTAAATTTCGGCGTAATATACACAACAGTCTCAAATATACACACATCAAGATGTGTGCATAACTTATAAAATCGTGTAACTCAAACGTAGTTGTTGTTGTCCCTCTAGGGGCTTTGCGACATCGTGATCATGTAGCCCCATGTACTTGGATATGTGAAGGATTTCTCTGATAACCTGTGTCATTGTAATGTCTGTACTAGTGTGTGTGTTTGTAATTGATGTAGGGTATGGATAGGAAGCGGCCGTGACCTTGTGTTAGGTACCATCCCGACATTTGCCTGGAGTAGTAGTGGGGAACCACTGAAAACCACTTCCAGGATGGTTGAGGTAGGAATCGAACCCGCCTCTTCTCAGTTTTACCTAACGAGTCTGAGTGTACCCCGTTCCAGCCCTAAGACCAGATTTACACTTCTTGGTAGAGCCGGGAATCGAATCCGGGCCTGCGCGGTGACAGCCAAGAATGCTAGCCACTTTGCAACGAGGAGAACTTCCTAATGTTCTTTCACCGTTCGCGGCATTGTTCAATCAGAGTACGTCCCTAAGGATCAAACGGTGAATCAAGTCTTCTACCTGAGTGTTTAAAGGCGGTTGCGCGAGTGTGTTCGTTTTAAACATCCCAATTTGTGGCGGAGTGGGGACTGGTTCTTCCAGCATGACAATGCCCCAGGTCACATAGCCATTTCCGTGCGTGATATTTTGGCGAAAAACCACATGACACCACTTCCTCATCCCCCCAACTCACCGGATCTCTCACCCTGTGATTTCCTTTTGTTCCCCCGATGGAACAGACATTCCGGAGGTGAAAAGAATTGATGGCGGTGCTGTAAGGCATCAGAAAGGACGAGTACACAAGGTGTTTCGCGCAGTGGAAAGAACGTTGGAACCAATGTATTAGTGTTAATGTAAAGTACTGCCCCCCAAAAATGAATTATTTGGGACTTAAATAAGAATATTTTCCAAGCCCATGATACAGTTTAACATGGCAATATAAATCCTGGAAGTTGACGCAAACCAGTCGTGTTAGCGAGGAGAGCAGGCAGGGAGATTCCGATCACGTGATATGTTGCGCAATAGATGCTTCTAGAAGCTTGAAATCGACATAGCAACAGTGAATTTGCTAATGAATATTATTGTTATAAATTATGTCATTGGACATAAGCACCCAGCCAATGAGGAGAGCTCTTATCGAAGACGGGAATACCTTCAACTATATTATTTGGAGAATGTATGCATTTAGGCCCCAAGAAGGATATTTTATTCATTGCTAATGAGAAGAAAATTAAAGGAAAATATTACAGATACTTTGAAAGCCGTCGAAAGGACGAATTACGCAGTAATAAGCTTTAATGAACTGCGCGCTAAATTTATGGAGGGAGTCAGAAATGGCCGCCAAAATTTCGACTTGGAGAGGGAGACCCAAGCATCGAGGTTCTTTATCCTGCAGATTTCGAAGAGTATAGAAGTTTTCACCGGGTTATCCGAGATCCCGAAGGTTCATCCGAGTACGGTAGTGAGACCACTCGTGGAGACAGCGCGATTGCCGGGGCGATATAGGAGATCCCCGAGCTCTGAAACTAGGCGAAGTTCACGAGTTATTAAATATTGCGTTTACTCATTTGTATTTGAGTACTGACTTCGCCAATTATATAGTTATACAGTACAGTGTGAAAACGAGTATTTGTTATAATTTAAGCGTCGCAGATTGAATACTTTTGGAGATATAGACTTTTTAAACAGTGAATTAGAAAAGCAACGGACGCAGAGTCTGAAAAGCATTTTAGTTCGAAAGAAGGCAACAGTGAATACAAGCCAAGTGAGTAACAGTGTTTTTACTTTCACATTGGAGCAGTATACACACATTTTCATTATGACTGCTAATGTATATCAAGACTTGTGATTTGATATTTATCACGATGTTGCGATGATGAGATAAGAACTTTATGCGCGAGGGACATCTTTGAAGTAGAGATTTGGGGGCAACATGGAGTCGCTAACCAAAATACTTCTGAATGTAGACGTTACGTACACTTTCATCTTGTGCATTAACGTCATTCCACGAACATTATATAACAACTACGAGCTCTAGAAATATTTCATCAACCATCTACATGAATATTTCTACGATAATACTTAACGATGACACTGAACTATATCTATGAAAGAGAAAGAAGATGCATCATAAGAAGATTTGTAATGATGCCAGGGAAAGTCCCGGCAACCCAGAAGAATTATGCCAGAAGGATGTCGTTCGATGCCAGACGGAGGTTGGTGATTACCGGAGAGGAAACGTCTTTCCTTATCCGCGGTCACTGGTCCGAGGAAACGAATGGAGGTCCAACTCAGTATCTTGGATAGAGGAACACCTAAGTATTTCCCAAATACTTAACATGATCTTCTAGATATCGTCTAATAAGGTAGCAGTGTTATTTATTTTTTATTGAGAGCTATTTAGTGACATTCTGAGCCATTTTTACTCCATATTTTATGTATTTCCATGTTTCGACATATTTTTATTCTTCATGTGTGTAAGAAGATTCTATTCTGCAAGATCATTTAAGATGATCGTCTTTCATCAGTTTTACTTTGATATTCAACGGATCAGTTTCTAAACTGACATGCTTATTTGTTTGAGGAATCAGTATTCCTTGTTTAAGACCAGTCATTTTAACTTTCGACGTTTTGAATTTTATTCTGAGTTAAGGCTACAGTCGTTGCCATTAAATTATTTTTAAGTAATTTAATTTGGGCACTTTACTGTAAAGAAATCATCAGAAGCAGAAGAAATTACGAATGACAGTGTTATATCATTATTATTACTATGAACTTTTCGTCGCTTTGACAAGAAATATTCGTCATGATATGATAGAAGTCATAGACTCAAAGACATTCGTTGTATCGAATGGAGACACATTGCGGAATTGACAATCCCTACTTTACTTGCAAAAGCTAAGAGCTTTAATAATTTAATTGTTTTAGGAACTATAATTTAATAGAAGATAATTTTTATCTTACGACAGGGATTCAAAGCTAGTTTACCCTCGTCGAGATCGAATTCTGTTGGACATAATAAATAACATTTGTGGCTATTTATACACTATATGTGGTTTCACGTCATATTGTGGACCTGACATTACAAAGACGTGTAATTGAAAGCTAGATAAGAAAGGTGGACGAAACAGTATTTTTATTAATTGTATATTTGACAATAGTGTGGACAATTAAGTATTTTTTATGAAGTAAACTTATGGAGGTCATTCACGACTTGTCTAAGGTCGTAATTTATTAAAGGAAGTTTCTTTTAAGAACAGAAGGAAGTGTGTTCAGTATGCCACCGATTGAGTGTTACAATGCTGGTGATAATGCCAGTAATTTATATACTAGTCCTACAGAAGAGATGTTGGTAACAATGATCTGTGTTAAGAATTGTTCAACATAGTAAAGGTAATTTTAATACCATACAGCGGGAGCTAAGACTACATTATATGACGTTAAACATAACGATTCAATACTTGTAAATATTTTCAAAATTATTTAATTATAGCAATTATTTTAGTAAGACAACACAGGAATGGAAAAGGACCTGACTTGGAGAGAACTGGAAATGGCTATAGACAAGATGAAAGGAGGAAGGGCACCAGGTGTGGATGAAGTGAGTGTTGAAATGGTGAAGGCAGCAGGGGAGGTTGGGAAACAGTGGCTGTACCGTGTGATGAGGGTGATATGGAAGGAGAAAAAGACCCCAGAAGATTGGAAGAAAGGATTAATTGTCCCAATATTTAAGAAAGGAAGCAGAAAGGAGTGTAGAAATTACAGGGGAGTCACACTCATACCTCACTGTGCCAAGATATATGAAAAGATATTAGAAAGTAGAATTCGAGCCAAAGTGGAGAGAAAATTGAGAGAGGAACAGTATGGATTCAGACCTGGGAGATCAACAGTGGATCTCATATTTTCAGTGAGACAGCTCCAGGAACACCACTACGAATTTGGAGAGGATCTGTTGATGGCCTTCCTGGACATCGAAAAGGCCTATGATAGTGTGTGTAGGGAGAAGGTTTGGAAAGCAATGGAAAACATGGGAGTGGAAAAAGAGACTGTAGGCAGAGTGAAGGAGATGTATTGTGGAAGTGTGAGTTGTGTGAAAGTTGGAGGGGAAAGAACAGACTGGTTCAGACAAATGAGTGCCCTGAAACAGGGTAGTGCGCTGTCACCCCTTCTCTTTATTGTGGTTATGGACGAGGTAATGACACGGATAGCAGGAAAGATAGGAGAAGATAAGATGAAGGCAATGGTGTTTGCAGATGATCTCATGTTCTGGGGAAACAAGGAGGAGGAAATCCAGGAGCAACTGAAGGCTTGGGAAGAAACAGTGGGAGAGTACGGATGGAAGTTCAACATCAGTAAATGTGAGATCCTGTCAACGACCAGGAAAAATGACAGACCAATGAGTGGGATAACACTTGGAGGTGGACAGCTGAAGAAGGTGGAAAGTCTCAAGTACTTGGGAAGTATAGTGGAGGAAAATGGGAGAAATGACAATGAGATTACGGAACGTGGCAGACAGGCAGAAGCATTTCTGAGAAGCATTAGGAGCTTAGTGTGGAATAAAGATGTCCCACAAAAAAGCAAGGAAGTGTTATACAGAAGCTACTATATCCCGATACTGACCTATGCTTCAGAAACGTGGACAATGAAGAAAAGAGACATAAGCAGAATACAGGCAGGTGAAATGAAGTTCCTGCGAAGTAGGATCGGAGTAACAAGAAGAGACAGGGTGAGGAATGAAAAGGTCAGGGAAATGGTGAAAGAGGAGCCCTTGCAAGGTAGGATTGAGACATCAAGACTGAGGTGGTATGGACACTTAAAGAGAATGGATGAGAAGAAGATTTCCAAGAGGATACATGAGATGCAGATGCAGAAGAAACGGCCAAGGGATCGATGGCTGAAAGGAGTGGAGGAATGTGTCAAGAAGAGAGGCGAGGACTGGACCAGAGTGACAGCGGAGAGATGGTGGGAAGAAAGAAATAAGTGGCGAGGCTTATGTTCCAAACAGACCCAGCCTGGGGCTGGAAACTGTACAAGATGATGATGATGACACGTCTGGCTGCGTGGCTTAGGGTTAACGTTCTCGCTTGCTGATCCCAAGGTTGCAGGTTCAAATCCTGGCGCAGTCAGCTGGCATTTGAGGGTGCGCAAATGTGAGGGAGCCGTGTCAGTAGATTTACTGGCACGTTAAAGATCCCCTTCGGGGCGAAATTCCGGCACCCCGGCGTCTCTAAAAGTCATAGCAGTTAAAAGGGACGTAAATCCAATAACATTATTTATTAATACCATCTAGAGTGGATATATGAGGCTGTGTGAAGAGAAGTGTGTACTCATGCGAGTTTCTACCGCATTTGAGGGAAGTTACTGAAATATAGTTCTTGTGGGAAGAACACGGCATTAAGAGAAAGGAGTCATTGTGTTGAGAACTCCAATTCATATAAATTCACGCCTTAGCAGCGTTGACACGAGAGTATAAGCGGAAAATAATTAGAGAAAGAAGTTGTCTACATAAGTTAACTAACACGGAGTTGAGTATCTACGTGCAATTGACCTTTGGTGGTTGAAAGCATTTGACCGATATTGACTAAAAACCCTATTTTGACAAAGTGTGTGCAGTATAGTAACATTGATTGTGTTTATGAAATTTTATGTGGAGAGCACATAGTGAAATACTTTAAAGGAAAAGACAGGTATACTTTGAGTGGGAGCTAAGACTACATTATATGACGTTAAACATAACGATTCAATACTTGTAAATATTTTCAAAATTATTTAATTATAGCAATTATTTTAGTAATTATTTGTGCGATCAAATGTTTTCGGAATGGTAGGGTAATTTAGTGTGTATGTTTTTGATATGAATGTTTTCATGTTGTTAAGTGTGATTGAACAACATCGGCAGTCATGAATGTCGAGAGGGTATGCAAGGAAGACTGGATTAAAATCTGAATGTGTTTTCTTGAATAATGAAGGAGATATAAGCTGTTTTATGAAGAATGAATGTAACTATTAACAAGGCTAATGTAGGCCCGCAGTGTCCGCAGTTCAGGTGAGGCGAGGAAGGGATTTTTATTCCCGTTATATATTTCAAGGCCAGTCTATTATTTAAAAGTTGAGTGTTATTAGCAGTCCACGGCCTTCTAAGGGAAGACAGCCTCACGGCTGATCGAAAGTGTGTCATTCTTTGAAGGATGGCGCGTGACCAGGTGTTGTGCGAGAAGCGTGCCGGCTTTTTAATAGCTCTTCAAGAATGTGTGGCACGCAGGAATATTTTGTTAAACGTTTTAATACTTCTAGCAGGCTTAGGCCAGTCAAAATTTATTTCTGAGTAACAAACATGTTAGTAAATTCATTAGTGTGTATATTGAAGCAGTAGAGTGTAATTAATTTATTAATTAATTATTGTTATTTATTGTTCAATATTAGTTCTAGTTTACTTATGTTAATAAATTAACTTAGTTCGTTTTCTTTGTCGTCTTCGAGTGATTTATTTTAAATATAATAGAAACAGTGGTATCGTGGATCCATTTTTAGGTTGGAGCTAAGCCCCTGAGAGACCCCGAGGAAATAAAGGTAGGTGTTCTACTGAGCATGTGTATTTATGTTGTATATTCACGATATCACTGATCAATACTGTGTAAGTTCCCGAAGACCTTGTTGGAACAATTTCTAATGAATATTTAGGCGGAGCCCTCTTTGAAATAAAAAATCCAGCTAGTGCTATGGATTCCCAACAGGCATCTTCCCGAATTTACGGGCACAGTACTTCGATGGTGACTAACGTTTGTAACTCGAAAGGATAAATTTTGTGATTTCTTTAAAAATGATGTCACATTATTTCTGGGTCTTCCCTCGTATGTACCCTGAGACAACAGAAGACGGCCACTTCAGGAATTGATCTTATCACTGGGGAAAGTATTAGGTAGTGAACCAATGGCGTATTCTAAACCTACAGGCAAATAAATGTAAAGTTTAATTTTGTAAATTATATTTGGTGAACATGTTAATGCATCAGAAAAGAATTCCTCTTGCCCGTCATTAAATGATTCGATCTCAGCGTTGCTATGAAATAACATTCTGGCAAATAATGTTATAGGGCAGCGCTCCTCAATATAGATAGCGCTTTTTTCTTCCTGTGACCTGAACTCCTCTTACCTCACGTCTACAGCATTATCCTACCCTATGGAATGTTGATAAAATGAACTAGTACCATGAATTAAATATGCGGATACCTTTCTGTTAATGATGGCGTTAGTGCGTATTTCTAATATTATACTTCTCTGATTCGTGCGATATTATACTGATAATAATCACATATCATATCGCACGAATCATTACACATTTAAAACCAATAACCGATCAGAACACAGTTCTCCCCACCCCCCACCCCCACCCCCCACCCCCACACACACACACAAACCCGTTCAAATACAACCAATCAGCACGCCCCTACAATAATCATGTATTCAATGCACACTTCCAAACAAAATACATAAAATCATTACACACCACTCCCCACTTATTGCTATCCACAATCATATTTTTAACAAACTACCTACTACGGGTCTATAAATATATTTCATACTTCCAAAAATCAGCCCACTAGCGGCCTAATCGTCCTTCCATAACGAAATAACATAATAAAGTAACAACTCAATAATTCTTATTATGATTATTGTCTTGTTTTAAATTAACATTTCTGAAGCTGCTACTGATGCTTTCAGCCATGGCTACAAACTGCGATAACACGAAGTACGCATGACTGTCTCGGTAATTACCAGATCCAAGGTCATGTTTAAATTTCGAACTGCCCCATGGGCAGACTAGTATGTGTTCTCACCCCTCCCACGCCCCTAATGTAATTACTACCACATGATTTAAGGAATTATTCTTCAAACAACTGCTAGTTGTCTATTTTAAATCATACAACTACAAAAATTACGTCATACTGTACTAACGTTACAGTAAGCCCTAATATTAAATTGATTTTGTTTATACCTTCAGTCCCTCTAACAATCAAACAAACCCAAACACAAAGGAATTAGAGTAAAAGGAGCCTCAAGTGAGGCACAACTGCAGTAGCGGCTGGCCCATAAGGACTTCAGGACGGTGTCCATCCTAGAGAACGAAAAGAGACTTTCATTTTCTCTTGATATTTTAAGTCAAAAATTGAACTCTAATATTGCTAAGAAAATTACATGTAGCTCTATCAATCAGGAAGACTGTGTTTGTTGGTATCACGCTCAGCGCGCAGCTCACTGGTCAGTATGGAGTCACGGACTCTCGGCTTTCCACCCGAAGATTGTGCCCAGGCGAGGGGGTTGAGACGTGAGTGGAGTACGGTGACTGGTGCGCTTGTTGTCTGCCAGAGGGGGTAATCTGTAGGCGCGGTGTGCGGGCAGTTGTTTTGAAGCCGAGCGGAGTCCGTAACAGCTCTGTAGCACCGGTAAATATGTCATCTCCCCTTGCTACTCTAGATGTCATGCAACAGTATTTACTGCTATTGGTTACTGTGAATCTTGTGACTAGAATCAGAAGCCAATAAGAATTAGATCGTTCAGGGTTGTCGGATGAGTCATTATTATCATTCTGCTGTAAGCTCCCGCACTGTGAACTTCCATTAGGTAAGCACTGTGGCCTGATCCCAACCCACTGTGTCACAATAATTGAAGGTTTGACAACAGTGAACAGCAGCAGCAGCATTTCCTCTCAAACCCCTCTACGAACATGCGCCCAGCAGGGAAATTACCCCATTAGCAAATAAAATAGATGAATGAATAAAAGAAATCTCCATGGTTGCATATAATAAAAATTAAAATTAAATAACATTAATCCATGATGTAGTATCATTGTCTTTATCTTTGAACACAAAAAATATATAATTATATTAAATTGTAGCATCTGAGACCAGGGATCTCAATTCATATTGCAAGAATGAAGCAACACGGATCTCTGGTTAGCATCCTGCGGTTAGTGAAGGTTGGCACCAGTGAGATATTTCGCTTTCGTGCTGGAAAGTCTTAAAGCTGTGGTAATATTCAGCAGTTGCAATCTCTGTGTTGGTGATGATTAATCTGTAAGTCATTAAGCTTTGTAAGTAGTGTCTTTATTTAAATTTACCGGTGCGACTGTGGTTTGTAAGTGCTTGTGGCGACTGTGATACTCTCGTGATGTCTCTATCGATCCTTAATAATAATAATAATAATAATAACGGCGAAGAAGGTGGAAGAACTATCTTTGATCCAACTTAAATCCATTAGTGTCTGTACTGGTATCCAGCGGCTAATGGTCAGCGTCTGTTAGCTCAGAGAGCTCGGCTGGAAACACGATGTTCCAAAGGCCTCAACAACCTCTGGTCCTATATGGTCCTGGCACTCACCAGGCCAAACAAATCAAATACAAGCAAACATGAACTGTACAAGCAATCACAACTCTACCCCAGGTGGTACCAAATCCACCAGTCCACAATCGGCAACTGGACATTCGGATTCTGGGGAGTCCAGGCAAGCGCAGCAGAGAGAGTCGGAGATCTCTGGTCACCTTCCCTACAAACAGAAAACATTCATTGGAACACTAAACATTAATACCCTATTTCAAATTGGAAAATTATACAATCTCACGCAAGAAATCGACAGACAAAACATTCTCATTCTTGCTCTTCAAGAAACTAGAATGACTGACAAAGAAACTATGGACTATGGAAATTACCGCATTTTCAAGAGCAAAACATTACAGAGAGTCGCGAAAGGTGCACCAATCTTCGGAATGGCTTTTCTTGTCCACAAATACATCATTAATTCTGTCAAAGAAGTCACACCCGTTAATGATCGAATTATGACCATGCACATCCAGAGCGCCAACAAGAAATACACTCTTATCAATGCTCATGCACCTACTAACATCGACAACAAGAAAAATCCTGAAAATGTTGAAAATTTTTGAAAAAAATGGAAAAAATTATGAGTAACATTCATCAAGATGACGTGAAAATCCTGATGGGAGATTTCAATGCCCAACTTGGCAATGAAAAATCTATCGAAAAATCATTGGCAAAAATTCTGCACACCAAAATACAAACAGCAATGGCACACGATTGGTAGACATTTGTCATCAATTCAATCTCAAAGTTATGTCTACGCATTTCAGGAAACCTGCACACAAACAGAAAACTTGGCGATCTCCCATTCAACATCTCGGTGAATACCAAATTGATCATGTTGCCATCTCCCATGCACACTATAGAACCATCCATGACGTTCAAGTCCGACGAGGGGCAAACATTGATTCTGAACATTATCTCACAAGATTCAAAATGAAATTTTCACCTAAGAGGATTCATAAAAAAAATATTACATCCCAAAATTTGACACATCCAAAATTCAAGAAACAAAAATCGCAAAAGAATGGGATAAAGAACCAGTGAACAATTGGACGGACCTCTGCAGCAAAATTATCAGAAAAGCCAAAGAACTGATTCCACTAAAAAGAAAGTTGGGATTCCAACGGTGATCAAGTCATTATTGATCACAGAATCGCATTCCAAAAATACAATAGCCACAAATCTCCAGAAACTTTTCAACACTTTCTCGGTGTCCGCAAACAGGCAACCAAAATTATCAGGACAACTAAACGTAATTTTATAACTAAGCAACATCAATCAATCGAGGATGACTTCAGGAATCACAACAGTCGAGATTTTTATAAAACCTTCGGGAACAGAATTAAAGGTTACACACCGCAAAATTTGACTTTCAAGAAACAAGACGGAAGTCTCGCACTCACTAACCAAGAAAACTGTGAAGAACTAGCACGTTATTTTTCTGACCTCCTCAATTGTCCTGAACCACCCGAGCGATTTACACACACAGTCCCAGAACACATACGACCCGAAGCCAAACCACCATCACAAGAAGAAATCCATCACCACATCAAAAAACTCAAGAACGGAAAGACATCAGGAGAAGACGGAATTATCGCAGAACTATTGAAAAATTTATGATCACGATCACTACAGGAAATCACACAGATCATTCAGGACATTTGGCGAAGTGAAAAACTACCGGACGAAGGGAAATGCGCACTCATCCACCCTATCCACAAGAAAGGAGATAAATCTGATGTAAATAACTACATAGGAATTTCCCTCTTACCCATCGCTTATAAAATCCTCTCCGCCTGTCTTTTACAACGCACGCAAGAACAACTCGAGCCACTCATCGATGAATATCAGGCTGGCTTCAGACCAAACAGATCAGCCGTCGAACAAATCTTCAATCTGAAATCCACCTTGAAACTTAGAGCCACACGAAATCTCCCAACCATCTGTACATTTGTCGACTTTCAGAAGGCTTATGACTCCATTGATCGAAAATCTCTTTTTAATGTACTCGAAGAAAACCATCTCGATCCGAAGACGAGACGACTCATCCAACAAACCTTAACCGACACAATTTCCAAGGTCAAATTCATTAGAGAGATCTCCCAACCTTTTCCCATTAAAACTGGTGTTCGGCAGGGTGATGGACTCTCTCCATTGCTGTTCAACATCGTTATCGATAAGGTCATCAAAGAATGGGAAAAAGAATTAAAAAGTCTCAACATATGGAAATCTGTTGTGTTAGGAAGGCAGAAGGATAATATCAATGTTACATGCTTAGCTTTTGCTGATGATTTGGCAATCCTTTCCGGAGATGAACGAACGGCAATTCACCAGATTGAAGTCCTCTAAGAATGTGCTGGGAAAGTAGGGTTGCAAATCTCCTTCACAAAAACTGAATTCATGGCTACAAAACACATTAAAACCCAAACTTTGGTAACAAAATACGGTTCAATCAACAAGGTTAATCATTTCAAATACTTAGGTGAAATTATTGAACCTACAGGTACAGAAAGAATAGCACAGAGAACACGTGAACTCCAAATGCGGAAAGCATATGGGAAAACCGCAAACATCTACAACAAAAAATGCATGAGCATTAACACTATAATTCGATATTACGCGACGGTCATCTAACCCGAAACACTCTACGCCAGTGAGACCTTAAACCTCAATTATAAAGGGGATCTTGAAAACATCAAGAAAGCTGAAAGGAAAATCATCCGAAAATTTCTTGGCCCAAGACTTACAGATGAAGGATATCGTTTACAATCGCACAAGATCACAGAAAAATATTCAAATATTGAAACCGATTACCGTAAACGACGCTTGAAATTTTATGGACACATTATGAGGCTAGATGACAACCGATTAACAAAGAAAATATTGTTGTACTCACAAAAATTAAAGACGTCAACGGTTTGGATTAAACAAGTCCAAACTGATCTCAATAAAGCCAACATCACACCCACAGATATCGAAGACCGCAAAACTTTCAGACATAAGAACTACACTTGGGAAGCTGCATCAGAAGATAAGCCCAGCAGACCTAGGGGAAAATGGACTGACGAACGTCGAGCTAAACATAGCGACATGATGAAAGAATTCTGGAAGAACAAGAAAAATAACAGCAACAGATCATAACATGCTTTATGTGATCCTGTATGGGTCGAAACATACTAAATAAATAAATAAATATATAAACAAATAATAATAGTCTAATAATAATACGACACCGTAATTCTTTTTAATTCTTGTTACGGCTGTGCTCTAGAGTTTAAACTCAGTGTGATTAAGTATTTCTGCATTTCAAAATGAATTCTGTGGAAAGCGGAAAACTATCTTTTGAGAGTAAATTAGAACTAAAAGGCTAGGACCTCCGAAACCTGATTTAGTCATTTCACAGGTTCAGAACCCTTGCCAAAGCAAAGCTGGTTATACCAGAAAATTCGATCGCACATGTACAATCATGCAGACTGGCTGTGCGGATGTGAGGTTAAAAAGCGTTCTTTTGCCTCACATGCTTGGCTTTGAATTGTGGCGATCCCGTGTGGACATCAGCTGGTGATACGGACTTGAAACACTTGAATGATAAAGTTAAGAAACAATGGCATTGAGTTTGCGATGCTGGGTAAGGCAGACATCAGATGTCAGTTAGACAGTGCGTATAGACAGAAAATTAAGCAGTTCAATGAGGACGTATCTAAAAACCGTTACATACTCAGTAAACTGATCGACTGCATTAGGTTGTGTGGAGGGCTCGCACTACGAGGACACGACGAAAACGATTCATCCGACAATCCTGGAATATTTCATGGGTTGGTTAGTTTAATGGCCGAGTTAGGCTCTACTTTTAAAGAGCACATATAAAAAACAAATAGTCGTGTTTTCTGGGACTTTCTAAAACCATACAGAACGAGCTTCTCGATTCAATATATTCCGTGCGCTTTCAGTTGATCTGTGATGAAATATCTCGGACAGAATACTTAGCGATCGAGGCTGACGAAACCACTGAGTGTGCTAAATTGTCTCAGCTTGTTTTTATTGCGCGATATGAACTGAATGGCAAAATTAAACAAAAGTTTCGTTAGCTTCGTGCTGCCCAGAGATCATATTGCAGATGGAATTAGTCAAGCTTTATTTGCCGACTAGAGAAATTGAAGGTGAATACGTTCCCTGAAAAAGTAATAGCTCAGAGATATGATGGTTCGAATGGTATGAGCGGGCAACACACAGGTGTAGAGGCAAGAATGAAGGTCGTGTACAAAAATGCGCACTTTGTTCATTGTTATGCGTACCAATTGTAATTGATTATCGAGCGTTGTGCAACCCAAAATAAGCAGGTAAAATATTTTTAGTGATTTAGAGCGATTTTCCTCCTTTTCTTTCCAAATCTTCCAAACGGACAGCTGTTCTACATGAAATCGTCAAGAAACGGATCCCGAAAAATGCCGTCCCTAGATGGAATTTTAGAGCACGATGGGTAAGAACTGTCTTCGTTTACAAAAATGAACTTATTCAGTGTCTAGAGAAGATTGTGGATGAAGACAGTAATGACTATTCGACAACCAGAAAAGCAACAGGTTTGAGAAACATTTTAAAAGATCAGGACTTTCCCTTTTAGCTCGAACTTTTTAGTAAAATTATGCAACATGCTGATATTTTATTCAATGAACTACAGCACAGGGAAATTGACAGTGTAAAGGCTCTGAAGAACGTGTCTACCTTCAAGCCCTCGATTCAGAATATTAGAAATTCTATCGATCGGTGGGGTACAGACCATAGCGTGTGTGGTTCAAATCCGGAAAATAGTGAAAAGCGTACTCTATTTGACAGCAGCAAATGGGTAATGGCAAAAGAGGTGTGCGACGTAATTTTAACTGGTATTGCCGATCGTTTCGGTTTTAATGAGCATTTATCAGCAGCGAAGCTATTCCAGCCCAGCTAATTTTCAAAATTTAGAATGTCATTTCCTGACTCTGAATGTAAAATGGTCGCTAAGTTATTCGTTTTAAATCTAGTTGAACTCAGGCAGGCATTAACAGTTTTATACATCAGAAATGAGTTTGAAAATGCATCTGGTGCCTTAACACTTCTTTCCTGCATTTGTGAAAACAATCTTACGACAGTAAAACTCTTGCGAATTATACGCACAATTCCCATGACAACATCAAAGGTGCTTTTCAACTTTGAAAAGAATAAAAACCTTTAGTAGGAATACAATGAAATAAGCGATTTAGCTATGTGCTGTATTGAGAAGAACCTGTTGGCCACAAATGACTTCAATGAGCTTGTAACAAACCACTTTGCTGAGAGAGTCAATTAAGGTCTATTTACTTGAACATTCTCCTGTCCTGGTAATTTTCTTATATTTCATAGTTAGTGTATTGCCGACAATGATATAACTTGATAGAGGACAAAAGGAGTAAAACCGAGTTACTTTTATATGCAATGAAAATATCGCGTTATTGTTCAATATCCTTGATGTTGGATCCTAAGGCTGCCCTCATCAGTGGTTTTTACCAATTGGTATGCCTATAACAACTAAGAATTCATAGGGTAACAACACTGAGAACCTGATGTGAAAATTACGTTAATGCAAGATTTTCGTTTATTTCCTGACATAACCAGTATGTTTTACGTCATTGCATTCATAACCGTATTCAAACTAAAAACAGTAAAAGTAAAGAGTTGGGCAAGAATTCTCAAACTCTGTCCATGTGTAATAAATGTTACGCTTAATCTCCGGCCACGTTATTATTATTAATATTATTCCAGTTTTTAATTCGCAGTCAAATTCACTCTCTGCTAGTAATTTAAGTAATGTATTGAGCCCGCTAAGCTTAGGCTCATGTGATATTTTCCACTGCAACGAATGTTTGATGCATCATCTTAGAACGCACCCACCGAACAGCCATGCTGCTGCTGCATGCTGTCATACTTTGGAATTATTAATGGTTGCACTTTTGACTTTGGAGAAAGCCATTACATTTTTATCTGAGACCTTATTATCATATTTCAACTTTCCACAAGGCTAAGATCTTCACATTTCGTCATTCTGCATCATCGAAACATTCCGGAGAATGTTACTACTTTTTTGGCAAGGTATTATCATCGCAAAAACGTGAACCGGAACCAATCAGTCGCTACACGACTAGAGTATTTGCTAGTTCCAGCAACGAAGGACCGAGCTTCTTGCACACATGTATGGTTATCCATCCTAATTGGATGTGTTATTAAGTCCGTCTTGTAAACGATGGAAATAGTCCGCCCGTAGGCGAAGAAAGTGATCGATTTACATCGTGCATTAATTAGCATCAAACAGTGAAGTAATCCAGTGGAAATTAAAGCCAATGTCGACTTGTGCTACAATTATTTTGAGATTATCAAAAAGTGATAATATTTTCAGAACGTGGAACACCACATTGTCAGCCACGTGCTCGTGTAAAACCTATGTCTTCGTGTGAAACGAAAGATATTAGTAACAGTGAATAAATGTTTAATGAAGTGAATTATTTCAACGCTAATAATCATAAAGGTTACTATAATCGCAAGAGCGAGTGACTTTTTATGTGGATCACATCGATGCCACGAGATTTAATAAGCTTAGAATCTGTGAATGTGAAAGCAGATAAGTGCATGGCCAATTTTGTAATAATCTGCGCCATGTAACTTCAGTGAACTTGTTACCACAATTAGAACTAGCTTCAGTGGTTATTATTTTACCAACATGATTTTCTTTAATAACCACGTGTTCGACGCATTTCACCGTATATTATTCGTGGGAACTTAGCACGAGAGGAGGAGATGAACGTGCCAAACCGAGGAATATGACGACCAGTATGATGGGAAGGAGTCAGATGACATCACGACGTCAACGACGAGGACGAATTAAGGCTATGGTAATGGATAGAGCCTATGAGGAGGCCCAGATTGGTCAACCCTTGTCCGGAGACCAGTGGCCAATTTGTATCTCAATTCGTTGGAATAAGCGAGATGTAGACGTCCTGATCTTGTGAGTTTGTTCATTTCTTTCCATGTGAAGTTCTTTTGTGGTGTAGTTTAGAGTAGAGTAGATTGTAGCACCAACCGAACTTCTTGACGGGCCAATAGGTAGGGTTTGTAATGTTAGAACTAATTTTTGTCATTCACTTTCAGTGATTGTTAGCCACCCTGTGATTAAACTCTGTTTAATCATGGTGCATTCTGATGGACATCGCTCAGATGTTAATTCAACCCCTACTAAACGTGACTGTAGTCTTTGTTACTGCTTTGTTCAACCCTTATGCGGGTGATTATGTGTAAAGTTTACTTTGCCATGGGGAATGGACGTCATGGTCAGTGTTATTTTATGACACCCCTTTTAGTTAAATGTTTGTCACGCCACTGATTTCATTAGAACAGTTCGTATCACTTGATAGTCGACAGTAACTATCAGTTTTGTAAGGTTATATTATATTTCATTAAGATGAGTTATGAAGCCATCCTGTTCAAGTGTAGAACATAGTCATGGAAATAGTATTTGAATGCAACTTAGCATCGAACTCTGTACTCATTGTATCATTTGAAAACTCAGCGAATGTGAGATTTTGCGCCTGTTATCATGTTTATTTGTGTAAGGGTATTCAACACGTATTTGTTTGGTTATTAAATACAGATCAGTTATGAAGTGACATATCTGCGGATTGCAAAGACTTTAAGAAGAAGTGTTATCACAATCTTTTACTTTTCTTTGGTTTGAAAGACATACTACATCTTTGTGTATAGTTTTATGGCGTACTTTTAAGCCTAATGTTTATTATATTTGAATGTTATACTGGGATTAAATAACGAGGACAGTTTTCTAATGGACTTTCTTTGGAGAAAACTGCCTGGATTAAGTCTAATGTAATTACAACCGTCCGCGAGGTGACTGTAAGTTGAGAGTCTAGCTCATGTCACGGACAGGTGATACTAGTTCCCAGCATGCAACGAGAGCACACTCATATTGTGAGACAGATTTATCAGACCTTTTGACAAATGCTTGAAGCATTATTTACCGTTAGCTTGTGTATTTCATTAGTAGGTCAAGGTCTAGGCAGCCATTTTGTGATAATCAAATGCTTTTGTTGTGTTGAATTGATTGGCTAACGCCATATGCTTGCATCGCTACTAAAGCGAATACTTTTCAACTCTATTTGAGAGTGTAATTACTTGTTATGTTTATTTGTTGTGTTAGAGGCTAGAGATAGAAACCTGTGTTAGAGGCTATTCATGTATTTAGTGCATTCTGCACTGTGTCCAGAATTCGTTCTGTAGACTATGTATTTATGGGAGGTAACTGAAGTGTTTACCAGGCCTGCCCGAGGTAATTAAGTGAGCTGCGAGCCACTAATAACCTGTGTTATTGTTTGTCCGAGCCTGGAGAGCTCGATGAAGGTGTTAATAGCAGAGATTTGATCTCGCACGAGACGCTACTGCTAAAGCCAAGGTATTTTAGGAATGTCAGCACTATTCGCCATAAACCAAGGATAAATTAAACCGACAAATTAATAATCAAGCGCATAATTATTATAAACAAATAATAACTGATTGTTTATTGCTTCTAAACTTGATCCATTTGCATTTTGGAACTGCTGACCGGCGCCTTGCTGTTGTTTAAACTTCCTGGTGGAAATAATCTAGGACAGATGACACTACTTTTGATCGACGAAGTGTTTGCTTAACCTATAGTTCGTAGCTCGCGGAGCTTGAACCTCATTCGACATAAGTTGTGGTTTTCACTACACAATCGCCAACGTAAATGACATGCATTTAGATGACACTGGTTTACAAAGAGTAACCCAAGGTGTAGGCAGGAATATAAAAGACCATTGTCTTGTTGTTTATTTATTATTACTGTATAAAATCCCAATGTTTTCCTTGCTGTGCTGATGAGCACTTAGTTCATAAGAATGTATTTAATGTTTTTTTAATGGCTGGTCACGTAGCTTTTGTTGTGATTGTTTTGTCTTACGGACGTCATCGCCGTAAATTTTGTATTAATTGTCAGGACTTAGCTAAATTATTTAACACTAAATGTAAATAAGGAAATGGTATCAGTAGGGGGGCAAGATGGGTTCTAAGTCCCCCTCCACTACCCCCAATGCAAGCCGATAACTCTCGAAACCGTGGTCAGAGATTCACGAATGAGGTGTCGTTGGACTCGAGCTGACGGGGGCTTTGCTATGGACCACATATTATACTTTTCAAAAAAATCAAACATTTTGTTTTTGAAAGTAGGCGATAGTTTGAAAACCGAACATGATAGAACGTTGTGCCGTGGTTGAAACGAATGGTCCTTATGTCCTTTATATTTTGTAATAAAACTTTTTTATTCCTATATTTTGGAAATTAGGAATTTTACAAAAAAGTTTGTTTTACGTAAATGAATGGTCCCTACCCCCCTATACTTGCAAAACAAATTCAAGTCTCAAGGATAAAAACTGGTAGTTCGTTCTGACTCGCCCCCTACTTTCATATAAACTTTGCCGACTTCTCCCGAACACATGATCGGATTTTAACGAACGAGGTATTATTGGCGTTGGGGTGACGCCCTCTTGTCTAAGAATGTGTGTTGGTATTTTTTAAAAAATTGAAAATACTGGTTTTTTGGATTGGCGCGATTTTGAAACGGTGAATTTTGGGGGGAAAAAATGTTTGACGTTAATGAAAGGTGGGCATGCCCTCTAGGCGGGCAGCAAGTTTCAAGGGTGAAGGAGGAAAAAAGATGATAGCCTACTTTCCCGCGAACATTGGGGAAAATAGCGAATGGTTGGTCGGATTTTAACGAATGAGGTGTCGTTGGACTCGAGCTGACGTCCTCTTTCCTATAGACCTTTCGTTATATGTTTAAATATTTTATTGAAAATTTTAGTTTTTAAAAATAGTTGAGAGTTCGAGAACCAAACATTCTAAAAGGTATTATATGGGCTTGAAAGAATGGGCTGTAAATCTTTTATTTTTTTAAACTAAACCTTTTTATTTTTTGAGATTTTTTGAAAACACTTACATTTTTAATTTTTGCTATTTTGGAAACTAAAAAGTTTACAAATAAGTTTGTTTGACATAAATGAAAGGTCTCTACCCCTCTACTACGAAAATAAATGTCAAGTCTCTAGAACAAGAACTATGCATTTATTTTTATTTTTTATTTTTAAATAAAAGAGTGTGTGTAGACAGAGAGCCGGTGGCGCTTGACGTATCTTACAACGAGGCTATGACTGGCCATGGTGAATACAGGAAATGGCTATTTCGACGGGGAAGCAGGGCGAGGGGTCGCTTTTTACAGATATTTCCTATGACGAATATTTCAAAAATCCCTCATGGCGATTTCGATGACCGTGCCTGGAAGAAATGAATTGCTATTTTGGTGGGATGGCGGGGCGGCTTAATACGACGGTTGGTTTTGTGATATTTCCTCTGACGAATGGAGGCGAATAATTGAAAAATGCGTGAAGCATGCTAAGAAATTTTTACTCCTAAAGGGGATCCTTAACATGCTAGTAAACGGTAATAAGCGAGACCACTGTCTGGCTGAGCGAATGGTTGTAGAATATGGAAACCTATAACATTCGCTCGACCAAGCTATGTGCATGAATGCAAAGAGCCAATACTCTAAGGTCATTCCCCAAAGATGTTATAAACTAAATATTGAACTGGGTGAAGTGACGTGTTATAGGGTGAAAGTATGTGGTTAACATGGTCATGTATTGTGGATGGCCGCTTGCTAACGATTATTAATATAACAGTAAAATGTTTAATAATAATAATAAGAATAAGAATAAGACACACATGTTTATCAATACTAACTCACACACAGTCCTGCTCACTGGAGACTGAATATTGTACCTAGCCAGAGGCCTCGTGAGAGCTGTCGCTGCTGCTGACGAGGCAGGAATGTCTACGTCAGCAGGAAGTGTGATATCAGCTTACATGCCTCGTGGTGGCTAGCAGGTGCGACGTTTAAGCAGCCGCCATGTTGGTTCTTATGCAGTAGTACTACCAATGTATAACAGGAAGCCATTTTGGTTCCTTATTAAAAACATGAAACTAGTATAAGGTACGCAAATCTTATGGAGATAGAGGAATGTGGGGAGGTGTGGGAAATTGTGAGAGACAGACATGAGTTCAAGGTCAAAACGCTGAGAAAATGCAACTCTCTCTGTTGTTAAGCAGACTGATAAGAATTGCGTTAGTGAAACACAGACAGGACTATCAAATAGACGTATACAGTAGAGCTGTGGAAGAAAAATCCTTTTATTTTTTGGTAAGTACCTATGAATGATTATTTTATTAATGTCATTCTAATGAAACTTAAATTTGTAGTTATTGATTAGGTAATTAATGATTTTTATTTATTTATTTATTTGTTTGCAGATAACCGGTATACCTTATATTTCTGAGATACAAGAAACCATTGCACTTTTGAGCTCACTAGAAGGAAACAGCAACAAGCCAGTGCAAGTGAAGGTGAGATTATTTTTTGAAACAACTTGTTTCATTTTTTGTTTGATATTATTTTATTTTATTTTATTTTATGAAATGCATGTATTAACCTGAATTTAGGTATTTATAGCGGTTTATTTTATTTATTTTTGGAAACTTGGAAAGAAAAGATTTACCGCTGTAGCAGTTGCTGAAAACCCGAGACACAGTAGAGTGCAACCATTGTTTCCAGGCAGTGAACTATTTAAAACTCAGGTAAGCCTAACATAAAATGCTATTCCATTTTAATACTACTGAAAACTCGTAGACAAAAAATTCATTACCTGTACATGACTAGGACGATGATTGCTTTCTTAAATAATGGCCATGTATTGACAAACGGTACAAGACTATATTGGTTGTTGACTGGGAAAAGTACAAGGCTATGTTGGATTTTCTAAAAACAAAAAATTTAAATTTAATTTATGGGTGGTTCCCTATGGACTCAACAAATATACGCAGGTTTGAAGAAGATAATCTGAACAAAATGATATGATATTTATTTTTGTATAGATATTGGTTAAAGGGAAATGTAAATGACTGCAGCTTTATAAAAAAAGTAGATGGGTTACTGTTAGTGCAGACATACAGTTTATTTTTTTAAATATTTTTCATGGTGTTTTTTATTTAACCCCAATTAACGTTAAAGTTTAATTACTAGTATTGATTGATTGATTGATTGATTGATTGATGAGTTATTTTGTTTTTTAGGCGTGGTCATACGCCATTAACATAGTGAACAGAAAGTGAAAAAAGCATACATTGTGGTTTAAAGTACTGTGTGCAACGTTAATAACATACAATAAGAAAACGTTTTATTGTAAAACATGGCGTTGGTACAAAATACAACAAGTGAGCAAGTTGGTTTACCACGTGGGTTAAATTTAAAATCAGAACATGATCGTTGGTTAACATTTGAATCCTGGCCTGTAGGCTTTTTGTCAACAAATAAACTGGAAAATCAGGTTTTTTACTTGAACCGAGAAGATGTGGTGCGCTGTGTGTTTTGTCGTATTGAACTTTCACACTGAGAAGACGAAGGGGATGATCTCTTTAGAGACTATTTGCGATGGTCTCCTTGTTGTCCTTACATGCTTGGAAAATAAGTGGGTAACATACCCGTGTATCCATTTTACCGAACCACAAGGCCATTGGCCGCTAATTACGTTGCTGATTCACAAATAAATAAATAATAATAATAATGATGTATTACCAGCCAACAACGATAGTGTCGATATATGAGGTCCATATGCCATAGACAGTGTTGAATTGGCATGTGCTTTTGAAAAATTGGGAGTTTGCAAGACTAAAGCACTAGCACACCCAGAGTACAGCCCTGTTGAAAGACGTTTAGAATCATATAAAAGTGTTTGGCATTAATATTAAAACACCTTAACAAACAGCTAAGTGAAGCTGGATTTTTTTATACTGGTGAAGGGGATAAAACAATATTTTTATTGTGGATTTGCTTTAATGGATTGGCAAATGGCTGATGACCCTTTTGTGCAACACGCTCGTTGGTTACCTAACTGTAAATACATGGTGTTGCTTATAGGTCAGGAATTTGTGAACACTATTCGTAAAGAAAACGTGATTGCAGCACAAGACATAAAAGTGTCTTTAGAGTTAGAACACGCAGAGCAAATACATGAGGCTGAAAAAAAACTTGTCTCACGAACAGATACAAAAGTATGACCAACAATTATGTAAAATTTGTTATCAAGATGAACTAGGTGTTGTATTTTTGCCTTGTAGGCACATGATAGCATGTGTCAAGTGTGCATTAGAACTTAACACTTGTGCCATATGCAGAAAAGTAGTATCTGCTACAGTTAGGGCATTTCTTGCATAAATAGTATAATTTATTAGCGATGCATAGTGCATAATCCCTAATTGCACAATATTATTAAAGCTGTTTTAGAGTGTAATAGATATGCTTTTCTTTTGTTTATAGACTACTACAATGAATGTATTGAATGCTGTGGGTCAGGCATGTGGCTTAGAGGCAAAGAAGCACAGCGAATTACCAACGCATATTCCATTGCGCATTATCAAGATTCGGAAATTGAAAACAGCTTACGGTGATCGTGTACTTTGTGTAAGTGAAAACTTTAAGACATTTCTGCCTACACGGTTTAATGATATGTCGGAGAGTGTTTTTGATCAAGTCAATAATGCTGTGCAACCTGTTCACTTAATTTATGAAGGTTTAAAAACAATAGGTGCATGGTTCGTTTTAATTAAATAAAAAAAACAAATGTGAAATAATATTGGAAAATTTAATTGATGATAATGGACAGAAAGAAAAAAAATGTGTATAGAATAATAATGTTTTAGTTTTTAGTATTGTCTTAAAAATATTATCATGAAACCATAAAAAAATGTATATAAAGTTTGTAAATAAAGGCAAAATGATGTTACAATGTTGTTTTATTTCATACAAAGTTAGAATATTTAACATTGCAAAGTGTACATGATTATGACAATAGATGCACACTTAATACAAGTCTTTGCCTTTACGATAGTGTGATATAGTTTTAAAAACGAAGCTTGTTGTAGATCATTTTTTCACGACGAACAATAGGTATAAAAACGTCATTATCACTATCATAATCACAAGCATTATTATTATTATTATTATTATCAACATTATCCTCAACATGACTAAAACCAGTTAAATATTCCTGTTCCTGTTCCTCTTCCTCTTCATCTACAGTGTCCTCATGTAGAGTCTGCGTAGCTTTTGATAATATTAAGGGTTTTTTGAACATTGAATTATTTTCAGTAGTAGTATTGTTTTGTAGCACTTGCTTTTTAGCATTTTTATGATTTTCTGTTGACAGCAACAATGTTTCATGTAGTACACTACATTGATGATCACTGACACTTAAATCCTCACTATTTTTACTTTTTAGCTCACTGCGACATTGTTTTGAACGTTGTTTTGAACAACGCCAAATAACAGTTCCATTTTTATTGGTTCGTTTCACAATATATGAATATCCTTTATAGAATGCATGAGGCTTACCATACCTAGTCACTGATACTTCCATATCAACTGTCAAGCATAGACTAAGCTCTAGTAAAGACAACTTGGTAATAAGAACAATAGTTTAATGTGCGAGCATATATGGATGCAAATGTGGGAGCAAAAAATTGGGAGCAAAAAGTGAGAGCAAAAATTGTTAGAAAAATGGGAGCAAATATGAGAGCAAAAAGTGGGAGCAAATGTGAAAGCAAAAGTGGGAGCAAATATGAGAGCAAAAAAGTAGGATCAAGTATGGGAGCAAAAAGTGGGAGCAAATGAGAAAGCAAAAGTGGGAGCAAATATGAGAGCAAAAAAAAGTAGGTGCAAGTATGGGAGCAAAAAGTGGGAGCAAATGTGAACGCAAAAGTGGGAGCAAATATGAGAGCAAAAAAGTAGGAGCAAGTATGGGGGCAAAAAGTGGGAGCAAATGTGAAAGCATAAGAGGGAGCAAAGAGTGAGGAAAAAAATGGGAGCAAAAATGTGTAAGTAAATGTGGGAGCGACACGGAAAGTATGTTTCCGCTATCTAGCAGTGACTATGAGAACTACTTGAACGACCAGCATTTTACCTAGCGCTCCATTTCAACACTCACTTACTGAACGACCAGCATGCTATCTAGCGGTCGATATCAATACTCACTCAACTACCAGCATGCCACCTATCGGTCAATATGACAACTCACTCAACTACCAGCATGCTACATGGCTTTTTTGGTCAAATTTTTGTTGGCTTTTTTGTTGGATTTGTTGGCTTTTGTTTGCTTTTGTTGGCTTTTTTGTTGACATTTGTTGGCTTTTGTATTAGCTCTGTCATCTTTGCTCTTGCTTGTTGGGGCTTATTTGGTAATGGAAAGTATGTCAGTCCTTTTTATGGCTGCATAATGCTTACAGCCATGTTTGTAAGCAGCAACAACAACAACAACAACACACAAAATTCAAAAAAAATCCAAAGTACTCTAAGGTTTATCAATGACTCTCAACTCTTACACTTACTTGTATCCCATGCCTAGTCAAAAAATAGTGTATTTTTCCAATTTTTCTAAAAATATTTGGAAAGTAGTCTATATCATTAAACTAGAACTCCTAAAAAGACATATGTTAACTCCAACACCTACCTCTATACCACTCTCAGTCCAAAAAATAGTGTATTTTTCAAATTCTCCAAAACATATTTCCAAAAATGGGTTCTATTTCCAGAATTAGAAGGTTTACAAAATTGTTTGTTTGACATAAATGAATGGCCTTTGCCCCCTCTACCGCCGTACCAAGTCCCAGGTCTCTAGGACAACAAAAATAAAATTTATAAAATGGGCTATATTTCCAAAATTATGAATTCTATAAAAAAGTTTGTTTCACATAAATCAATGGGGTGGCTTAATACGACGGTTGGTTTTGTGATATTTCCTATGACGGATGGAGGCGAATAATTGAAAATTGCGTGAAGCATGCTAAGAAAATTTTACCCCTAAAGGGGATCATTAACATGCTAGTAAACGGTAATTATCTTCTTCAAACCTGTGGATATTTGTTGAGTCCATAGGGAACCACCCATAAATTTAATTTAATTTTTTTGTTTTTAGAAAATCCAACATAGCCTTGTACTTTTCCCAGTCAACAACCAATATAGTCTTGTACCGTTTGTCAATACATGGCCATTATTTAAGAAAGCAATCATCGTCCTAGTCATGTACAGGTAATGAATTTTTTGTCTACGAGTTTTCAGTAGTGGTAAAATGGAATAGCGTTTTATGTTAGGCTTACCTGAGTTTTAAATAGTTCACTGCCTGGAAACAGTGGTTGCACTCTACTGCGTCTTGGGTTTTCAGCAACTGCTGCGGCGGTAAGGCATTTCTTTCCAAGTTTCTAAAAATAAATAAAATAAACCGCTATAAATACCTATATTCAGTTTAATACATGCATTTCATAAAATAAAATAATATCAAACAAGAAAATGAAACAAGTTAGTTTAAAAAAATAATCTCACCTTCACTTGCACTGGCTTGTTGCTGTTTCCTTCTAGTGAGCTCAAAAGTGCAATGGTTTCTTGTATCTCAGACATGTAAGGTATACCGGTTATCTGCTAACAAATAAATAAATAAATAAATAAATAAATCAGAATCATTAATTACCTAATCAATAACTACAAATTTAAGGTTCATTAGCATGACATTATTAAAATAATCATTCATACGTACTTACCAAAAAATAAAAGGATTTTTCTTCCACAGCTCTACTGTATACGTCTATTTGCTAGTCCTGACAGTGTGTCACTAAGGCAATTCTTATCGGTCTGCTTAGCAACAGAGAGAGTTGCATTTTCTCAGCGTCTTGACCTTGAAGTCATGTCTGTCTATCACATTTTCCAACGCCTCCCCACATTCCTCAATCCCCATAAGATTTGCGTACCTTATACTAGTTTCATGTTTTTAATAAGGAACCAAAATTGCTGCCTGTTATACATTGGTAGTACTTCTGCATAAGAACCAACATGGCGGCTGCTTAAACGTCGCACCTGCTAGCCACCACGAGGCAAGTAAGCTGATATCACACTTCCTGCTGACGAAGACATTCCTGCCTCGTCAGCAGCAGCAACAGCTCTCACGAGGCCTCTGGCTAGGTACAATATTCAGTCTCCAGTGAGCAGGACTGGGTGTGAGTTAGCATTGAAAAACATGTGGGTCTTATTATTATTATTATTATTATTGTTATTATTATTATTAATAAACATTTTACTGTTATATTAATAATCGTTAGCAAGCGGCCATCCACAATACATGACCATGTTAACCACATACTTTCACCCTATAACACGTCACTTCACCCAGTTCAATATTTAGTTTATAACATCTTTGGTGCATTCATGCACATAGCTTGGTCGAGCGAATGTTATAGGTTTCCATATTCCACAACCATTCGCTCTGCCAGACAGTGGTCTCACTTATTACCGTTTACTAGCATGTTAAAGATCCCCTTCAGGGGTTAAAAAATTCTTAGCATGCTTCACGCATTTTTTCAATTATTCGCCTCCATCCGACATAGGAAATATCACAAAACCAATCGTCATATTAGGCCACCCCGCCATCGCACCAAAATAGCAATTCATTTCTTCCGGGCACGGTCATCGAAATCGCCATGAGGGATTTTTGAAACATTCGTCATAGGATATATCTGTAAAAAGCAACCCCTCGCCCTGCGGCCCCGTAGAAACAGCCATTTCCTGTATTCACCATGGTCAGTCATAGCCTCGTTGTAATATACGTCAAGCGCTACTGGCTCTCTGTCAACAAAGACTCTTTTATTAAAAATATTTTTAAAAATGCATAGTTCTTGTCCTAGATACTTGACATTTATTTTCGTGTTAGAGGGGGTGGAGAACTTTCATTTATGTCAAACAAACGTATTTGTAAACTTGTTAGTTTCCAAAATAGCAAAAATTAAAAATTTAAGTGTTTAAAAAATCTCAAAAAATAAGAAAAGTTTTATTATAAAAAATAAAGGACGTACAGCCCATTCTTTTAAGCCCATACAGCACTTTTTAGAATGTTTCTTTTTCGAACTATCACCTACTTTTAAAAACAAAAAATTTCCACAAAAAAAATATATATATAACGAGTGGTCTATAGGAAAGAGGACGTCAGCTCGAGTCCAACGACACCTCAATCGTTAAAATCCGACCATCCATTCGCCGGTTTTCGCCAATGTTCGCGAGAAAGTAGGCTATCATGTTTTTCCTGCTACACCCTTGAAATTTGCTGCCCCCTAGAGGGCATGCTTACCTTTCATTAAAGTCAAACAAACCTTTTTCCAAAATTCACCGTTTCCAATATAGCGCCAATCCAAAAAACAAATATTTTCAATTTTTTTAAAATACCAACACACATTCTTAGCCAAGAGGGCGTCACCTCAACGGCAACAATACCTCGTTCGTTAAAATCCGATCATGCGTTCGGGAGATGTCGCCGAAGTTTATATAAAAGTAGGGGGCGAGTCAGAACGAACACTACCAAACTACTACCAGTTTTTATCCTAGAGGCTTGAAATTTATTTTGGGAGTAGAGGGGGTAAGAACAATTCATTTACGTCAAACAAACATTCTTGTAAAATTCCTAGTTTCCAAAATATAGGAATTTCAAAATTGGACTGTTTTCAAAAAACATCATAAGTAAAAAAGTTTTATTATAAATATAAATGACATAAGGACCATTCGTTTCAACCATAGCACAAGGTTCTATCATGTTCGGTTTTCAAACTATCGCCTACTTTCTAAAACAAAAATTTGAAAAAAATGAAAAATATAATACGTGGTCCATAGCAAAGCCACCGTCAGCTCGAGTCTAACGACACCTCATTCGTGAATCTCCGACCATGGGTTCGAGAGTTATCGGCTTGCATTGGGAGTAGTGGTGGGGGAGTTAGAACCCGTCTTGCCCCTCTACTGGTATCATCCTAACTTAGATTTGTTCTTGCTACCCTGTTAAATGTAAATTCCGTTATTAGCTTGATATTTTTTAAACTTGACTTAGCGTTTATTGCCGTAACATTTTCCTAGCGTTGCTCTTGTTGCTTAACTTTGTAAAATAGATCTTTCGCGAGGGTTTACTGTAGTTTACAGGTAGGGTCCTGATCTTTATTTTTATTATTTATTAGTTTGCGGATTAGCCGATAAAAACCCTCCGAACTAGGATAGGTGCTTGCATATTTTAAATAAATATTTTTACAAATTTTACATAAGTCTGGAAATTTCTTCTCTCAGTCTAGCTTCTTAAGGTGTATTTTCTTAGTCCGTCTATGACCTTAGCAACCATGTTACCACAGATCCATTGGATAATGGATTCTCGTGCCGCTTTGGTCAATAAGAAATTCACCTGATCCTCTAGGCATATGGGTCCGGCAGGTGAGGTGTTTAGGATGTCATTTCGGTTGTTGGCAACCCTGACAGCTCCTCTGACGGGCACAGTATCAGAATATAAAGCAATTCAACAGGTTAGTAATGAATGAAAATGACACATAATGTGACTAGGGAGGTACACGTTCCAAAAATTCATCTGTCAGCTCGAACACTGACATTCATTGTTACTGGCACTAGTATAATTCCAAATTTGAATATTAAAGTATATTTCTAAATTTGAATATTAAAAGGAAAAAACTCGTGTTCGATGCCGAATTCAAGTGATAATCCAATGTCCATATTTTAACAGCCAACGCTTTAGGCTTGAGTTTGGAGTTATTAAAATAATAATTTTATATTCTGGATAAATCGTTGTTTAATTGGTGTATTCATGCAAGCTGGGATTTGTCAAGTTTTGAGCTCACAAGGATAATGCTATGATAAAAGAAAAAAGACCCAAACAAAAGCTCCCTGGGATTCACGTTTTCGTCTGTACGTAATTTTCACATCAGGTTCTCAGTGTTGTTCCCCTATGAAATCATAGTTGTAATAGGCCTACCAATTGATAAAAACCACTGATAAGGGCAGCCTTAGGATCCGACATCAAGAATATTGAGCAATAACGCGATATTTTCATTGCATATAAAAGTAACTCGATTTTACTCCTTTTGTCCTCTATCAAGTTATGAAGAGGTGCGGGAAAAAATACTGTGATCGCCCTCCCAGCCTAAGAGTTCAGTCGGCCGCCACTGGGCACCAGTCTCTTCTCCCATTGCTATTCGCAAGAAACTGTACGAGAATACCACTACATATTTAATAATAATGATTTGGCAAAGAAATCTTAGCTAACTATTCATAAATTATAGATGCTGTGCAACCGTGTACATGACATTCCCTGTGACTGGTCGTAATTAACCGATAATATCATTGTTGTTGTAACGGGAAAACATTGAGATTACCTGTCCAAATTTACTAGTGTATTTATCGTAAATTATGGATGATACGAATATTAATTCCTAATAAAGGATATCCCTTATTCTTGTTGTATTGAACAGGCTGTTGGGAAAATTGATAAAATGTACCACTGTGACGAACAAAATATTTTGGTTCCGTACTGTGCCCGTTTAGACCGAAGTCCAACGACCACATATGCATTTCTCCAAAAATCAGTCAGCACGAGAATCTAAACATCTCAGGGCGCCATATGGGCTAATGTGACAATGATAACACAATAACAAATTGCATTTACTGATTTTCTGCACGATGCAACAGAAGGATAGAAGGAGACTTTGAAAATAGCACAATTCTTCAAATAATCACATTTTATTAAAATTTTTAAAATTTACTTGAACGAAATGCTTGAATAGCATTAGGAATGCATGAAGAATCATAGATTTATGTACAACAAAATATACAGGGTTACCAACACATGAACACTTGAATTTGAACGAATGCCAGAATGCCAGTCCTGTTGACTTTGTTCAAATTAAATTATTTACAGTAGTAGGTTCTTCAGGGGAAATTTAATTGTCCAGCCTGAATCCTAAATCATTAGCATTCACTTGTTGAAAGAAAAATTAAATTATTTCACTCGATCTAAAAATAACTATCACTTTCAAGGAATCAATATTCCAAAAGTTGGTATAATTTTGAAGTCATAACAATGTGTTTAACACAACATCAACTTATTTGAACATCTGAGCATCTTTGAAAAATAATGTTTAAATAATATGAGCATGAATTCGAAGAACTTCGTTGTTGAGCAGAAAATGTATTGTATCATCTGTTCTCGTTCCAAAATAATTATTCTGAGTCGACTATCAACTCACGGTCAAAAATTATTAACAAAAACATCAATCCCTTAAATGTTAATTTAACCATCCAATCAGTCAAATAATATTTGAAAATATTATTCAGAAATTGTTATAGTAACAAATACTATTATCAAAAGTTGCAATTCTTTGACAGAATTTGAAAATGTTAATCATTACATTATTTTACATTTTATATTTTTTATATTTTTAATAGGATCACAAATATCCTTTAAATGGTAGTGGCTGTTCATGAAATAACAGTATTAATTTATTTATAGCATCGGCCCATTCTATTTAAATGTACCAAAAATCACATGATCATATTTAGCATTAGACAAACTGTGAAGTCTTCTTATAATGAAAGGTTAATGTTAATAACAAATTCGGGTTAACAAGTACTGGGAAAATATTTATAGAACACGAGAATCAACTGTGAATCAACTGTGATGGTTTCATAAAATAACCCTTGGTTATCACATTCGACGAAAGTGTGGCTTGTAACAATATTTCAACTCCCAACATATTTATAAAAGTCATCCAAACTTCACAATGGTTGATGCTTCTTTTAACAAAGACTTCATTCCTGCGACTTAATTGCACAATCAGAATGACAACATTTAACTATTTCCACACACAATATTTCTTCCCAAATTATACATAATCATGATAATCAAGCCCTTGCTTGTTATCCAAACTGGAAGATTAAGAAGCTAGTAAGCTCCTCCAATGAGTTTACTATAATTTCACCATCATATTAACTTTTAATATTTCACATCGTGTCTATTCTTGGTCAAACGTTCTATCAAATGACGTTACCCAAATAATTTATATTTACATAAGCTCAAGTAAAACCCTGTTTTATACAGTACATTCCATTTGTTTCCCATATTATCACCTTCCGTGTCTTCTACATGATTTGACTGCATAATGCAATTGTAAAATGCTTCCAATATATTATTCTGTTCGTAGAATGTGGGCGTGCGTTTAATCACTAACCTTCGGAAAAACAAGTATCCGATATAGTGAACAGTTTTAAATATCCAATTTATAAATTCACACAACATGATATGATTATTAAAGAATACAAATCATTATTATTATTATCTCAGAAAAATTGAAAATAATAATTATTATTATTAAATCATCATTATTATTATTATTATTATTATTATTACAGTATTTCCACAACTGGATTTAACTTCAATAAGCTATTCGAGAAAAGATCAAACTCGACTTCTTAAACATGGAAAAACATCCATTCCTCAACTTAAATATATTTTTATATTTACAGATACGACGGATGATGACCGCGATTAGAAAAATCGCAAAATCAAATAAAATGCTCGTGATGCTCGTTCATTGATTCAAGTCATTGAATCATCATGTCTGAATGTAGAAAATACTCAGAACAAGGCTTCCCATGCCTCGCAGAATCATTTGCAACAGCAAATTACCAAATAAAAATTGTGTTGATAAGACTGTAGAAAATTGAGAATTCCAGGTAACTACGCATAAGAATAATGCAAATTGTAGCTTACATTCTTGTAGATCTTGATGTAGAAGATAATCTGGTTAAAACCAGACCATTCCAGTCTTCAGTCCCCATTTGGACACGTACTTAAATTCTTGTATCGGCCTCCATTGTATACCCGCAATTTGTCTACCAAGACATAGCGGTGATTATATTCGTTGCCTGATAATCTTAATGTAAACTGTTCGTATTGGTAGCTCTAACAGCTGTAGTTAATTTCTTGACAGGGGTAAGATCTATTTGATCCATGATGAAAATATACCAGATGTAACAGACCCAACAGTGACGCATTCAGTACAGTTTAATACGCTAACAATCATATTCAGCTTCGGTAACAGATCTGATGTTCTGGTTGTCCCTGGGTAGAGTTCTGCACTCTTCAGACTGCGCTAGGCACAGCTGGCCCCTTATGTCGGCTAAGTGATCTTTACCGAGCAAGAAAGGTATTTGTAAAAGTACTGACATGTGATCTTGGTTGGTCATTTAGTTACCAAGACAAAAGCTTGCTTATGGCAATTGGACATGAAAATATTCCAATAATAACATTTATGGACTGTGGAAAGTTTATAGACTAAATCTATCATATGTCCGTGAGCAGTTTGATATTTACCAGTATTTACTGCCACAAATGTCTATCACCTGAGTGATAACTGACGAAAATATCCTATGTTTCACTGAAATAATTTCTAACACTTTTAAAGTTCCAGTAACCATGTACTGTTTCGACGATTCGAACTAAGTCTTAGCAACCATGTGCTATTTACAAGTATAACGGTGAACATAGCAACCATGTGCTCGTAGATAGGTCTCACGAAGTAACTGCGATGTACTAGCGACGGGGCGCTATGAAGAAGTGACATGATGAGTCTCGGTCGGCGCTCATTTTACACAATCCAGGCAGTCCCCTGACGTCACAGCGGGATATGTCCTCAAACTTTAAACTTCTCATATCTCGGCTTCCACTGGTTCGATTTTCTTCTAATATAGCTCATTCTTCTTCCCTTATCCGTGCCAGTAATATGGTATAAGTCCCATGTTTCCGATCAATCGGGAAATATTTTATCAAAATATAGCCTCTCTTGTGACAACCTGCCACGTCACTAGCCGTTCAGTAGGCTGCAAAATCCTTCGATTTGCTTCTTAGAACGTTCGGCGCCCGCTATTCAAATCTTCCGCCTGGGACTTAGGATATGTGCCTGTGCTCTCAAATCTGGATAAGTGGATTTGGGCACAGCACTTATTTCTTTTGTGTATTATTCATTGTATTTTAGATACTGCCTCACTATGTGACATATTGTCCAGTGCTGTAGATGTGTTGATGGAAGCCATATTCAACATATGGTGGCAATATTGTTTAAAAACTAGGCACGCTCTACGGCTCCACTAATAGCATAATTTTGCTAAAATTGCTACAATGTTTGTACACTGAGTTATGAGTTTGAATTTGTTACCCAATATCTTGTGACCGTGTTAGTCATAAAACAAAAGCTATAATAATAATAATAATAATAATAATAAAAATAATAATAATAATAATAATAATAATAATAATAATAATAATAATAGGCTTACGACTCGCTGGATCGAAGTACCCTGATCCAGGTTTTAAGAGAATTTGGTTTAGATAATAAGACAAGAGCAATCATTCACCAATCCCTATTGGATACGGCTTCCAAAGTGAAATTCAGGGGAGAGATTTCTGAATCCTTCGCAATACGGACAGGGGTGAGACAGGGAGATGGGCTCTCGCCTCTTTTATTCAACTGTGTTCTTGAGAAAGTTATTCGAGAATGGCGTAAAGAATTGTGTAAGGATGGTATAGAGAATGGGGTCAGACTAGGTTGTAAGAACAAAAACCTGACAATCGACTGTTTAGCTTTCGCAGATGATGTTGCAATTTTCTCTAATTCTCTTGACACAGCCACACAACAAATCAATCAATTACAGGTGCAAGCAGCAAAGGCAGGTCTTCAGATTTCGTTTGAGAAAACGCAGTTTATAACGAACATCAAGTCGGAACCCAGAGAACTTACGGTGAATGGAGGACAAATAAAACAGGTAGAGAAATTCAAATACCTGGGTGAATGGATTGAGCCCAACATTCGTGAAAAGGAAGCCTTCGTGGCACGGATTAACAAAATGGAAATGGCTTACCATTTAACCAAAGACATTTACAAATCACGATCAATGTCCTTCAAGGCCAAACTGAGGCACTTCGTTACCGTTATTCGCCCGGAGGCGTTATATGCATCAGAATGCTTGGCGATGAATAAGAAAGGCCTGGCAGAACAACTCGAAGCCAAAGAGAGGAAGATTCTGAGAAAGATCTTGGGCCCGGTCAAGGAACGAGGAGAGTATAGAAGACGACACAACGATGAACTCTATCTACATGTGGAGAAAATAACGGACACCATTCGCAAAAGAAGACTCTCCTTTTATGGCCATTTTACACGAATGAACTCCGGAAGATTGTCCAATCGAATCTGTGCCTACTTTGTGGGAAAGAAAACCAAAGGGATCTGGTTTACAGAGGTGGAAAAAGACCTACAAGAACTGGGGATATCACATGAGGACATCTTGGAACGTGACTCTTTGAAGAAGAAACATGGGGAGATACGGAGTTTTCAGCCAAAACCTATATTGAAAACTGGCAAGAAGTGGACCGAAGAACGAAGGGAAGCTCACCGAAGAAGAATGCGCGAATACTGGGCCAATGTGAAAGAACGAGGGAAAAGGCAGTTGAAATAACGTGGTCCATAGACGACCGAAACGATAAAAAAAAAAAAAAATAATAATAATAATAATAATATCCTTATAATAGTAATAATAGAATATTACATTTTATCAATTCTCCCAGTGGCAAGAATATGAGATGTTCATTTTTAGAAATTAAGATTCGTATCATCCATTATTTACGATAACTACACAAGAAACGTGGGTTCCGGTAACCACGATGAATTCACCCATGGTAGGGAAACTTACTCCCGGTTTGCATCCCTATGCCCCGAATAAAACTAATATATTTTATTAGAACGGTTGTTCATTATGTTGTTAATGCATTTAAAGGGCTTGGGGCATCCTGTTCATCAGCCACGTGTACTTGGATGTATGTTGAAGTTATCTCATAAACTGTGTTACTGTGCCGACTATAGCAGTGTGTGTAATTGTTATCTTTGTAAATTATTGGGGTAGGTGCCCCTGGGCTTGAAATGAGATATGGCAGTCTTGAATGAAGTAGGAGCAGTAGCCTCGGTGTTCAGTCCGAAGAGGAGATACTAGGTTATTTGTAGGTAACAACTGGGAAAAGCCGAAGAAAGTTTATGTTTTATATAACTAAAGGTAAATTGTTATGTGAGTCTGTATTAGCATATTACCAGTCATGTGGAAAAGAATGGAATACTATTAACAAATAAGGTTTTGCGTAACAAAAAATAATACCCATCAATCATAGCAGCCAAATGGTCATTATTTCCGGACTCTTTCCTTGTGACCGTATACTCTTCTGGAGTGGTCCTGCGACGTGGCCGTGCTCGTTAAATACTGCACCACGACCACGATGGCAGCTGCAGAAAGTCCGAACATCGCAGGTTCGAATCCCGGCGCTGACAGCGGATATCCTGAGTGTGGTCTTTCCCCGGTTTATCCACGCTCCCTCCAGGCAAATACCGTAATAATACCTTACTTCAAGTCCTAGGGCACCTACCTCATCCCTGTCCGCGTCTCTAGAAGCCGCAGTAGTTAAAAGGGACTTCAAACAAATATAATTATGATATCATCCCTGTCCCTAATACTGTTACACGAACTACTACAGTCATCACAGACATACAGGATATCAGACAAGTTCAACACACACTCAACTACACGGGACTGATGACCATGATGTCGCAAGTCCCTAAAATGAATTAACAACTCTTTTAGAGTGACCGGCCCCCTAACAGGCTGGCTCCAGTGGAGAATTACAGAACTGCACAATGGTCGGTCTGCCACTGCATACACACCACCTTAATTAGAAGCCTCTCACGTGTTCACAAGTTAACTCATATAAACTCATACAGAGGACTGACCGCACGCCAGGAACTAGCAGACAATCAAGCATTTGGTAAGCTTAGTTGTTGTTGCTTATTTTAGGGGCAGTGACATCGTGATCATATATCCCCGTGTATTTGGATGTGTGTGGAGAATTTGTGTGATAACCCGTGTTATTGCGATGGCTGTACGCGTGTGTTTATTAAATAAACAAATGCAGGGTGATGACGACTACGGTGTAGAGAAACTACAGTAGATGTTGATATAGCGTAAGTACCACATGAAGCTGTTGGCAAATGACTACAAGAACCGGTTTCTACTTGAGCATAGCGAAATACATACTTGGATATTTTATTTTATTAGAATTGCTGCCAATGGCCATACCGGGATATTTTAATTGAACAACAGTAGGCTCCCCATCAAGTTCAATTTCAAGAAGTTACAACTTTGGCTGCCTGAGATGCCACTGTCACTGACACATAGTGGCAAACCTTGGAACTTGATGGAGCGTTTCTAACCAAATAACCTACAAAGTTAGCTATACACTACCAATTGTAGTGGCATGTTCTTTTACATGCCATAAATCACGTGGGTGCACAGCGCCGGCTTCACTTCCCCTTCGAAGGAAGGCATACTGAAGGATTTTAACGCTGTAAAAAATCTGAGGACTTCGGCCGGGTTTGAACCCGCGATTTTGGACATAAAGTTCTGCCACTACGCCACTGAAGCAGATGAAATACAATATAAAATTATGTTACTTCCGTGCACGTAGTCCAAGAATGGCACGCCAAATTGACTTATCTTCGAAGATACTGTATCTGCTGCGGGCCATGTTGTTAGGCTAATGTTAGAACATTAACCATGAAAAGGAGTCGTGTTTCACTGGATCATGAAATTCAGAAAATGAGTGCTTTGGAAATATGTTGAGTAATAATATGGTTCCAGGATTCACTCGACACAAGTTACCTACTGGCACAGATGACAAGGTAACTGTTCCGCTTAGATTGCCGAGCACCTAATACAGACCAAACTGGAGGGAGTGTGGAGCAAATCACATTTTGCACCGGTAATTGGACCTCGGATCTCTAAACGCGCAGCCATTGCATTCTCCTGACTCAAAACGAATTACAGATTGAATCTGAAGGTTACTGCAAACGCCAACATACGAAATTAAGATATATACCTTGAATTTGCAAGCTTATTTTTATGTTCTAGTTGGCAAGTCCATAGTTATTTTAGCACAGTTTCATCATATGAAATATTGGCTAAGAGATCATCTTTTGTCTGTGTGTGTGTGTGCGTGTGTCCCCCCAAATAAAATCTAAACCACTTGAGCGATTTCAACGAAACTCGGTAAGGACTTCCTTCTACTTTGTCTGACCTCGACAAAATATTCCAATGTTTGAAAGTTATACCAATTCAACATAGCGGCTGCCTGAAGTATTTCACCGACATTCAATATCTCCGAAACTATTACAGCCATCAACCTGAAATTTTGTATGGTGATGGAGGATACAAAAATAAGATCACCTACTCTAGTTATAAAATCCTGCTTGTAAAAAATCAACATGACGGCCAAGAGAAATTCAAATATTTAAATGGACATTTCACACTATTTAATCATCGGAGCGCAGTAAAATCTGGTACGGCAAGCGATCATAATATTTAATTTCAAAATGAGATTTTCTCGTGACTTAATCTTCCGATCGCAGTAACACTTGGCGTGGTAAATCTTTATATAAGGCTTAATATTTTGGCGACTATTTTATTTAATCTTTATGAGAAATGCAGAATGGCGGCTGTGCGAAAATTTAATATCAGGTTTTTATTTTTGTGTCCTAATCAAGCGCTTGAAGTGAAACTTTTTACAATGAACTGTCATTGTATTAGTCATCTTCTGGCATAAAATTCTATATTGCATACACAAAACAATCCAACATGGTGGATATGAGATATATTTCACCGGTTCTCAATATCTCTGAAATGATTTGAGCAATAAAACAAACGTTTTGTTTGCTGATAGAGACTATTTGTGAGTTTCAAAAACATATTAAACACAAAACAACTTGGCGGCCACGCGATATTCGAATATTTAAAAACCAACTTTTCTGGCGATCTAATAACTCGAGAGTGGTGAAACTTGGCACAGCAAATCTTTATTCGGAGCTTAGCATATAGCGATCTAATGTTGTTCAATTATTTTCAGAAATTCATGATGGCGTAAGTTCCAATATATTTTTCTAAATTTCTCGTATCCTATTCAAGCAATCGAAGGGAAGCTTCGTATAACACAGTATTATAATTATCATTGTCTAATTGTACTGAGTTCTGTACCTTACTTTTGGTAAATTAAAGAAGGCAAGCATATGACTTTTCTTAAATGTACTCCTGTGACTCATTACAGAAAGATGTGGCCTTGTGGGAGGAGACATAAATACTCATACTGAAAGTTATACAGTATATTCTAGCACGAACATTTTTATTCTAGTAGTGGTGTTGGTGATGGTGGAGATCGGTTTAAAGAGTGGAACACCAGGGTCATCTGCCTCAATGTCCCATTGTATGGATCGTAATTTATAGATTATACAAATATTTATTTCTGAAAAGGAACACATTTTAATTACGTTATATTTAACCATTCTCTCGGTAAGTTGATAAACAGTACCGGTACACAACTCCTCACTGTTGTATTCATGTATTGTACCCGATACCTAGTTGAGGCTATCGGCTACGCCAGCAGACATTAAGCCGTAGTTGAGATTATAGGAAGAGTTATGAAAAGATAGCGCTCAGATCGAGTCAAGAGGAATGTCAAGATGACGTAGAAGGTCTAGGATTAAGAAGGCACTGACGGCAGTCAGGCGGATGGAATTATGGATGGAAATATGAAGCTTTATTAAGATCTATATGGAACATGGTATTTAAACATCTCAGAAGAGAAGATATAACATGCATTATATGTGGTAATAATTTGAAGGAAGCCAGATAACCCTTAAGTTATTTTATAACTTAATAGCCGAGATGATGGGGGTTCGAGATTATATTTGTGACGCAAGAGCACAGAGGTGGGGAGAACGTCACGTGACTGCCCCAGGGAGGTTCAGGTCAAGGCAGTCTAGAGACAGTCAGTTGAGCTCAGTGAGCCACGCAGTCGAGCTCTGCAAGCAGAGGAGTCAAGTACAGTTAGCACGGCAGTCGAGGTCAGACAGCGAGCTGAGTAGGACATGCCGAGCGTATGGTAAAAGTCGCGCAGTGAGCAGCATTTGTCACGGAAAGTGAAAGCGACAGTTTTAACTTCACCAAGCAGCGAACGAAAAGTAGGTCAGTGAGCCGGGCGGAAACCCGCAGTAGGCAGCGTGAAGACCGGTTACAGAACCAGCTGTACGGGTCAAGCAGGCATGAGAAGGCCGGGGTTTTAGAACAGTAAAACGAGTTGGAGAACTTATTTCAAGCTGCATTTTGGTTACGCAGAACAGCATAGCAGAGCGACATGGCGAGGCCAGCTTTATGTGGAGATTGTTCTAGAGCATAGCAGTAGGGGCGAGCGGGTTATTTCCAATTTTATACGCAAGCATTATGACAGAAGCTGAACTTCATTACAACATTGAGTTGGAACGTTTATTCAGCATTTGAATTGTATAGGCAGATAGTTACGAGATACTGCAACTGTGAACTTCGAATGAACATAGTTTTTCAATGACATTACGACTATGCATTTCATAACGCATTCCAAATAACATTAACGATTTTTTAGGCAAATGAAATGTTACAAGCAGATGCACTTATGAACATTGGCTCGTGCATTAATGCAATTCTTTCTTATAAAGTGTTATAAATTACCGAGTATGAACACAGCTACAGGGTGTTTCATAAACTTAGACACTCTCATATAAAATTTTATTTTATGAAAGTGAGACTTAGCAGTTATTGGAGATTGAACTTTTAACACTCAAACCGAACATTGTATGGAACAGTGGCGTAACGTAGAAGAGGAATAGGGGGTCCGCTGTTTCTATGAACTTTTTCGTGAGGATTTGGACAGTATCCGCTATGGATAACCAGAAGTTTATCATGTCGGAGTAAACGAAGACAGAGACGCGATGGCACCACAGAGCGATGGATTCGATTCCTGACGAGGAGGAGGTCCACCAGCTGATTCACTTGGGATTTGAAGGCAATCGTCATTGCGTGGGTGGAATGATATTCACACCGATCATTCGAGAAAATCATTACATAAGGAAAATCGACGATCTTTGAAATTTAATAACAGCTGATTATGAGAAGGTACTGTAAGAGTTATAACTTCCTGATACGATTATTTTCATGATACTGGGCACACATGTATATTTTTCTAATAGGAGTGATACGATTATTTAGACATGGTTTGACTTTATATGCTTCAAATTTTGCTAGAATATGGCGTGACCATATGATATGGCAGGCATCATTATACGAAATTAACACCATTGGTTGGCTTTATTAAGCAGATGTTTGGTCTTTTAGACATTTTTCCAGCAAGGATATTTTTCATGATTTTTTTTTTGTGTGACGAGTATTTCGAACTCGTGATCTGCAATTGATTATCTAATATTACTTCGTCAGTTCATTGCATACTAGCGAGTGTGTATTATTCATCAGTAGGGATTTTTTCCATTGGATTGTTTGGAGATATTAAGATGTTATTCACTTTAGTGAATGAATATCGCTTTTATATGACAACTATAGACTTGTTGATTCCTATCTGGTACATTCACTCATTTAGTCTTCGAGATGGGGTCTTTCGTATGTATACGATTGTATGGTGGTTACTCATCTTACCCATCGTTCAGGGCACTATCATGTTAATCGACGGGGCAAGGTCTTTCGTATTTATACGATTGTACGGAGGTTACTCATCTTACTTGCCATTGAGGGACTCATTTTTATCATCCGAGTGTACTTGAGATTGTAAGAGGATCAAACAAGGAACTACTAGTCACATATCAGTCGAAATTTTGTTAAATAAAGTAAAGATAAATGTCAACAGGGTTACATTTAGTAATTCTTGTTTGCCAATCCAATATTTTGTTGCTATACGCTTTTGAGAGTACTTTCAGTTCAACAGCTGGTACAGCTGATGCTTTTGATGATTTTTATAATTGTGTTTGATACCTTTGAGAAGGATTTAAAGTAATTGAATCTTATAAGATGAATCATTAATGGTCAGATTTATTTTAAGGCAGATCAGTATTGCAGATTTTGATATGAGAGATTATAGCACATTGGTGTTTTTCTGTTATGTGAATTATGAGAATTGTAAGAGAATTTATGCTATTTTAAAGCAGATCTTGAATTACTAAGGTAATATTTTTTTCAATTGTTTAAGAAGTTGTCTAGATGTGATCAGAGTAAATACAGTTATTGGAGATAGTGTGCGTTGATAATTTGAAGCCAGTTATATATTTTTTGTAGATCATGCAACATGGTTAAGTGAAGTTTGTGATAGGCATTGTGTGGAAGTTGCCAAGTATTAGTTGCAACGTGGCTAATGTATTTTGAGGCAGACATGAGGTTGTCGAACCCAGTCTAGCGTAATTGTTGAGATTCATGCTGTGTATGCTGAATGTTTATGGAGTTTTGTGGAATAATTGTGGTATTCAAATGTGATATTTGAAGAAGTGAGGATATATAATGTAGTTGTGGATAGTCAGATCCAACGTGATGTCGTGAAGGCAATAATATTTTTTTGGCATGATAATTGAATACGAAATATAACTTGGAAGTGATAAAACTGTAAGACAACGTTCTATAACCCATATTAAACAATTTGTTAGGAAATTAAACAAATAAATAAAGTTGATAATACAAGATTTTCTGATAATAATAATTAATGAAATAATAATCTGAAATTTAAGCATATTAATGATCTGACCTAATGAAATAAAAATCAGAATGACTAGATGAAATAATAAAAATCTAAATAACCAGAAGAATAAAATTTAAATATATTAATAAATTAAATTTTGGAATAAATCAATGAATTAAATAAATGGATGAATTAAAGATTGGATAAATAAACTGATTTAAATAAATTAATAGATGATTGGATAGATGATGAATAACTGAATTAGAAGGTGATAATTAATTAAAGAAGCTGATGATTAATGAATTTATATGGAATTAAAAATAAATTTAATTGAGATATAATTTGAGGAATTGCAACTTGAGTTGAGGAATTAAACGATTTATATTGATGATTTAAGATGATTTAATCTGAAGTAAATGATAAAATAAGAGTGTGTGAATAATTAGAAAGTATAATGAAGTAATGATAATAATTTTCATTTAAATGATTTAATGGTGATGAGTTAATGATTCTGACAGGAATATGTTGAATTTTAAGATGAGAATTAATGTGAGAAATATTTAACTTTGATGATGATGATGATGATGATGATGACCAATAAGCAGTGGATTTTCTGTAATTCACAAACAAGCAATTATTAATGACAATGTAAATAGTGTAAATTAATTATTCGATGTTTAGGAGCATTTTACTAACGTATTTAACATTTGAATTATGCCATGCAAGCCATAAATTACGTGATATTTAAAATATGTGATTATAATGTGTATGTTTAGACAGATTAATAATTTCTTCAAATCCACATTTATGATGTTAAATTAAAGAGAAATTAGGTCTCAGGTATCACAAATGTCAGTGACGAATGACATAGTGCTACGGTGATCCTGAGAACCCAAGAGAACTTTTAGAGAATTTTCTGTTTTATGTGGATGAAATATTTTTGATTAGAAAAGAGATGGTTCAATTTTTGGACAATGACAATTTAACGTTGGCATTCGACCATGCTCTCAGGTAGGATGAATATTTAAAATGTCTGTCTGACTATCAAAGTGAAATAAATTTGTTTTTATCTTAGTTGTGATCTGATGATGGTGTGATTTTCCTTTTTCTTTCCTTGTCTTGATTAAGGCTTAACCGGAAAGGATGTGGTTTGCTAGGAGTTCAGTTGATGGCGCCCATTTATATTTGCATATTTTTTATTAAACTTAAGCCCGTAACGACCCTAGAGATACTTTGTCTCGTGTTACCCACTGCTTTTTCGATAACTCAGCTGAATTTCCGACACATTCCTTATTTGACTAGAGGTTCATTTAACTCCGCTCTGTCCTGGTACTCCAGGAATGCGATGTAATAGCAGATGGGTCATCGCATCCCCAGGACGAACGGGTACAGAGAGAGAGGGAGAATTGGCTTTACCCACCTGTGGGGCTTCGATTTTGTTTATTCTATGAAATCACATCAGATTTAGATTACTGAGAGATTGATCTCAAGTTCATTTAATTGTGTTACAAAATTTATTAAACTTAGTCAGACAATATACTTGTGTGCCCATTCCAGTGTTCATGTTAATCGTATTAGCATTATATCATGTTAGTTGTAAGTCATTTTTCCTATACCCAAGTGAATGCAGGAATTGAGACATTGTGATGTGTTGTTGTCTAACGTCTCTGAATAAAACGTCTATTGAAAATATAATTATGTTGCCGGAAGATTTAGCTAAGGTGTTAGGAGAGTTACAGAGTGGTATGTCTGGTAATGCAGAAACTATTTCTAAAATGGAAACGGAAGTTAAAGAACAGATAAATAGTTCAGAAGCTAGGTTAGAAGCTAGATGTAAAGAAAATGTGCAAGCATTACAAACTAGTAATGAAGATAATTTAAAGTCATTGGAGACTAGATTACAGACTAGTACTGAAAGTCATTTGAAAAATAGTGAAGCTAACTTGAAGGATAGTTTTAAATCATTAGAATAAAGATTACAGTCAAATAGTAAAGATGAGTTGATGTTATTGGAGACCAGATTACAGTCAAATAGTGAGGATAGTTTTAAATCATTAGAAGAAAGATTACAGTCAAATAGTGAGGATAATTTTAAATCATTGGAAGAGAAATTACAAGCTCGTAGTGAAGAAACTAACACAGAGTTAGAAAACAAGTTAACTAGGTTAGAGAATAGATTAACTTTAAAGAATAATGAGATGCTTAAGACTTTACAATTAGATATAATTGCAGTAAATATGAAAGGAGAGGAAAATGTTCAAATATTAAGAAAGAATATTATTGAATTAGAAAGTAGAGGAGAAGAAAACATTCTTACTTTAAGAACAGACGTTATGTCTATACAGAAAGACATTAAATCGGATGTATCGAAGTTGAGATCGACATTGATGGTTTAGTGGCAGATGTAGGCAAAATTCAAGAATGGTCTACCGAAGTATCTTTCGAAACTAAAATCAAAGGTCTAGAGATGAATCTAGGTAATGAGATCGAAGATTTGAAGTCAGTAATTGGAACCATTAAAGAAGAAGTCTTAGGAGAGGTTAATTCTAATTTAAAATCATTAGAGAATCAATTGCAGAAAGATATTAGGAAAATGGATGATGATATAGAGCAAAAGGTTAATGAAAACTTAGCTTTATTCAAAAATAGAGTCGGTGCAATCGTGGAAGAACGGTATAGTGAGGTCGATGCCGAAGCAAAAGAAAAACGTGCAGGATTAGATGAGAAATTAATCGCAGGTATGGCGAAATTAGAAGCGAGATTTACGGAGAACAAGGAAGCGATGAAGATAGATTCAACTCTATTTAGGACAGATGTTGATCTGTTAAAGGAACAAGTCGCGTCAGTAAAGAATACATGCGAAGACAAGATAGACAAGTTGAAAAACGATTTAGAAGAGAGTAACAAAACGCAGAATGTTACGTCGTCAGACGAGTTGAAGACTCAGGTCAAGACCGTAGAGAAATTGGCAGAAGATAGGATAACTAAACTAGAATCTATGATTAATAGTTTCTCAAGTCAAAATATTACATCAGGGGAAATATCGGTAAATCAGACAGCGATAGACCGCAGTATGAGTAATCAAGAAGTTAGCATGGGAGAAGACCGTCAAACGCAACCGAATGTGACATCCGAAAGGGCAAATTCAACCCCTCAGGATAATCCGAGTTCGAATAGGAGTACGTTGGGTACAAGTGAACGATACTCAGGTCCAGTTACCATTATCAGAAATCTGGATGACAAGCCGAGGAAGTTTTCTGGAAACACAGGAGTCACACCAGTCGAATTTCTACGAGATATTCGAGACTACATGGCGGAACATAGAGTAGCCAAGGAGAGAGAACTAAGGATAGTCAAACGCGCCTTAGACGGGTCTGCGTTAACTTGGTTTCGAGCATTCAGAAGCAATTTTGCGAATATGGAGCAATTTGCAATAGCATTCTTAAGGAGATTTTGGAGTGCACAGGATCAGCTGAACGTAAGAGCAGAAATGTACTCGAAGCGTTATTCTACGTCACATCCGACGCATTATGCCAATTACTTTACTTCACAATTGGCTAAATTACAGTTTCTGATTCCTCCATTGCCTGAAGAAGAGATTTTGCAAGCTATAGCGAGACAGTTACCGATTGAGGTACAGCGATCACTCATAGCGTCGGGAGCAAACACACTTGAGCACTATGACGACATTTTACGGCGATTAGACTATACAAGCGCTCAAGTTACGCCTAGAAATGCAAGAAACGACAATCGAAACACGCAAGAGGTGAATGCGGTAGTCGTAGATAACGCAGCTCAGACGGACAGAAGAGATTCCTGGGAAAACAGAAGGAACGAAGGAAATCGAGGAAACATCCGTAACGTTCGTGGAAATGATCGATATAGAGGACCATATGAGAGGCCATACGATCAGGCAGCAAGAGACAGCCGATACAGAAATTATAATCAGAATTCCAGATATCATGATAGAAATCGATACAACAATAGATATCGTGGTAGAAACAACTGGAGCCAAGGTCAACAGTATAATCGGAACGACAGGCAGGATGGCCGAAGAAATGAGCCAAATGAAAGACGAGATAATCGTGAATATGAGAGATCGAGGCAAGAAAGTAGACAGCCTAGTACACCACCCGAGGAGACAGTCAGAGATGTCAATCGAGCAAGCACGAGTAGTGAAGGAAGAAATAGACGTCAAAGTAATACAGAATCAAGATGCTAATCATTGGAAATCAATCATCATTGTTGAGAGTCAGAAAGTACCATCATGCTGAATAAGAGGATTGTAGAGCTATCGTGTACATGTTATATATAGAATGCCTGAGAGTGTATTTTTTTCTCAATCCTGATAAAAAAGGAGATGTACGGGAGAGATGTACCCGATACCTAGTTGAGGCTATCGGCTACGCCAGCAGACATTAAGCCGTAGTTGAGATTATAGGAAGAGTTATGAAAAGATAGCGCTCAGATCGAGTCAAGAGGAATGTCAAGATGACGTAGAAGGTCTAGGATTAAGAAGACACTGACGGCAGTCAGGCGGATGGAATTATGGATGGAAATATGAAGCTTTATTAAGATCTATATGGAACATGGTATTTAAACATCTCAGAAGAGAAGATATAACATGCATTATATGTGGTAATAATTTGAAGGAAGCCAGATAACCCTTAAGTTATTTTATAACTTAATAGCCGAGATGATGGGGGTTCGAGATTATATTTGTGACGCAAGAGCACAGAGGTGGGGAGAACGTCACGTGACTGCCCCAGGGAGGTTCAGGTCAAGGCAGTCTAGAGACAGTCAGTTGAGCTCAGTGAGCCACGCAGTCGAGCTCTGCAAGCAGAGGAGTCAAGTACAGTTAGCACGGCAGTCGAGGTCAGACAGCGAGCTGAGTAGGACATGCCGAGCGTATGGTAAAAGTCGCGCAGTGAGCAGCATTTGTCACGGAAAGTGAAAGCGACAGTTTTAATTTCACCAAGCAGCGAACGAAAAGTAGGTCAGTGAGCCGGGCGGAATCCCGCAGTAGGCAGCGTAAAGACCGGTTACAGAACCAGCTGTACGGGTCAAAAAGGCATGAGAAGGCCGGGGTTTTAGAACAGTAAAACGAGTTGGAGAACTTATTTCAAGCTGCATTTTGGTTACGCAGAACAGCATAGCAGAGCGACATGGCGAGGCCAGCTTTATGTGGAGATTGTTCTAGAGCATAGCAGTAGGGGCGAGCGGGTTATTTCCAATTTTATACGCAAGCATTATGACAGAAGCTGAACTTCATTACAACATTGAGTTGGAACGTTTATTCAGCATTTGAATTGTATAGGCAGATAGTTACGAGATACTGCAACTGTGAACTTCGAATGAACATAGTTTTTCAATGACATTACGACTATGCATTTCATAACGCATTCCAAATAACATTAACGATTTTTTAGGCAAATGAAATGTTACAAGCAGATGCACTTATGAACATTGGCTCGTGCATTAATGCAATTCTTTCTTATAAAGTGTTATAAATTACCGAGTATGAACACAGCTACAGGGTGTTTCATAAACTTAGACACTCTCATATAAAATTTTATTTTATGAAAGTGAGACTTAGCAGTTATTGGAGATTGAACTTTCAACACTCAAACCGAACATTGTATGGAACAGTGGCGTAACGTAAAAGAGGAATAGGGGGTCCGCTGCTTCTATGAACTTTTTCGTGAGGATTTGGACAGTATCCGCTATGGATAACCAGAAGTTTATCATGTCTGAGTAAACGAAGACAGAGACGCGATGGCACCACAGAGCGATGGATTCGATTCCTGACGAGGAGGAGGTCCACCAGCTGATTCACTTGGAATTTGAAGGCAATCGTCATTGCGTGGGTGGAATGATATTCACGCCGATCTTTCGAGAAATTCATTACATAAGGAAAATCGACGATCTTTGAAATTTAAAAACAGCTGATTATGAGAAGGTACTGTAAGAGTTATAACTTACTGATAGATTATTTTCATGCTACTGGGCACACATGTATATTTTTCTAATAGGAGTGATACGATTATTTAGACATGGTTTGACTTTATATGCTTCAAACTTTGCTAGAATATGGCGTGACCATATGATATGGCAGGCATCATTATACGAAATTCTCACCATTGGTTGGCTTTATTAAGCAGATGTTTGGTCTTTTAGACATTTTTCCAGCAAGGATATTTTTCATGAATAGTTCTTTTTGTGTGACGAGTATTTCGAACTCGTGATCTGCAATTGATTATCTAATATTACTTCGTCAGTTCATTGCATACTAGCGAGTGTGTATTAATCATCAGTAGGGATTTTTCCATTGGATTGTTTGGAGATGTTAAGATGTTATTCACTTTAGTGAATGAATATCGCTTTTATATGACAACTAGAGACTTGTTGATTCCTATCTGGTACATTCACTCATTTAGTCTTCGAGATGGGGTCTTTCGTATTTATACGATTGTATGGTGGTTACTCATCTTACCCATCGTTCAGGGCACTATCATGTTAGTCGACGGGGCAAGGTCTTTCGTATTTATTCGATTGTACGGTGGTTACTCATCTTGCTTGCCATTGAGGGACTCATTTTTATCATCCGAGTGTACTTGAGATTGTAAGAGGATCAAACAAGGAACTACTAGTCACATATCAGTCGAAATTTTGTTAAATAAAGTAAAGATAAATGTCAACAGGGTTACATTTAGTAATTCTTGTTTGCCAATCCAATATTTTGTTGCTATACTCTTTTGAGAGTACTTTCTGTTCAACAGCTGGTACAGCTGATGCTTTTGATGATTTTTATAATTGTGTTTGATACTTTTGAGAAGGATTTAAAGTAATTGAATCTTATAAGATGAATCATTAATGGTCAGATTTATTTTAAGGCAGATCAGTATTGCAGATTTTGATATGAGAGATTATAGCACATTGGTGTTTTTCTGTGATGTGAATTATGAGAATTGTAAGAGAATTTATGCTATTTTAAAGCAGATCTTGAATTACTAAGGTAATATTTTTTTCAATTGTTTAAGAAGTTGTCTAGATGTGATCAGAGTAAATACAGTTATTGGAGATAGTGTGCGTTGATAATTTGAAGCCAGTTATATATTTTTTGTAGATCATGCAACATGGTTAAGTGAAGTTTGTGATAGGCATTGTGTGGAAGTTGCCAAGTATTAGTTGCAACGTGGCTAATGTATTTTGAGGCAGACATGAGGTTGTCGAACCCAGTCTAGCGTAATTGTTGAGATTCATGCTGTGTATGCTGAATGTTTATGGAGTTTTGTGGAATAATTGTGGTATTCAAATGTGATATTTGAAGAAGTGAGGATATATAATGTAGTTGTGGATAGTCAGATCCAACGTGATGTCGTGAAGGCAATAATATTTTTTGGCATGATAATTGAATACGAAATATAACTTGGAAGTGATAAAACTGTAAGACAACGTTCTATAACCCATATTAAACAATTTTTTAGGAAATTAAACAAATAAATAAAGTTGATAATACAAGATTTTCTGATAATAATAATTAATGAAATAATAATCTGAAATTTAAGCATATTAATGATCTGACCTAATGAAATAAAAATCAGAATGTCTAGATGAAATAATAAAAATCTAAATAACCAGAAGAATAAAATTTAAATATATTAATAAATTAAATTTTGGAATAAATCAATGAATTAAATAAATGGATGAATTAAAGATTGGATAAATAAACTGATTTAAATAAATTAATAGATGATTGGATAGATGATGAATAACTGAATTAGAAGGTGATAATTAATTAAAGAAGCTGATGATTAATGAATTTATATGGAATTAAAAATAAATTTAATTGAGATATAATTTGAGGAATTGCAACTTGAGTTGAGGAATTAAACGATTTTTATTGATGATTTAAGATGATTTAATCTGAAGTAAATGATAAAATAAGAGTGTGTGAATAATTAGAAAGTATAATGAAGTAATGATAATAATTTTCATTTAAATGATTTAATGGTGATGAGTTAATGATTCTGACAGGAATATGTTGAATTTTAAGATGAGAATTAATGTGAGAAATATTTAACTTTGATGATGATGATGATGATGATGATGATGATGATAATGATGACCAATAAGCAGTGGATTTTCTGTAATTCACAAACAAGCAATTATTAATGACAATGTAAATAGTGTAAATTAATTATTCGATGTTTAGGAGCATTTTACTAACGTATTTAACATTTGAATTATGCCATGCAAGCCATAAATTACGTGATATTTAAAATATGTGATTATAATGTGTATGTTTAGACAGATTAATAATTATTCAAATCCACATTTATGATGTTAAATTAAAGATAAATTAGGTCTCAGGTATCACAAATGTCAGTGACGAAAGACATAGTGCTACGGTGATCCTGAGAACCCAAGAGAACTTTTAGAGAATTTTCTGTTTTATGTGGATGAAATATTTTTGATTAGAAAAGTGATGGTTCGATTTTTGGACAATGACAATTTAACGTTGGCATTCGACCATGCTCTCAGGTAGGATGAATATTTAAAATGTCTGTCTGACTATCAAAGTGAAATAAATTTGTTTTTATCTTAGTTGTGATCTGATGATGGTGTGATTTTCCTTTTTCTTTCCTTGTCTTGATTAAGGCTTAACCGGAAAGGATGTGGTTTGCTAGGAGTTCAGTTGATGGCGCCCATTTATATTTGCATATTTTTTATTAAACTTAAGCCCGTTACGGCCCTAGAGATACTTTGACTCGTGTTACCCACTGCTTTTTAGATAACTCAGCTGAATTTCCGACACATTCCTTATTTGACTAGAGGTTCATTTAACTCCGCTCTGTCCTGGAACTCCAGGAATGCGATGTAATAGCAGATGGGTCATCGCATCCCCAGGACGAACGGGTACAGTATTAAGGATAAGCTGTTTGAATTCGGACACACATTTTCCAGTGTTGGAGGTATACTGATGTGTTACATTGAGTGACGATGACAGGTATATATAAAGACAGGCCATGCCCTCGTACAATAGTAAGACAATTTTTCTTTCGTTATTATTAGCCTACTATCGATTTTTGCAAAAAATGAAAGTAGAATTATGAGATCAACACAGGACCAAAACGTCTGTGTATGTCTGTGTGTATGTTTGTCTGTGTATTCTCCATGTCTGCCCCCGCCCTATCAATTCAAACATGGTTAAACCTAATTGAACGAAATTTGGTACAGAGTTAGCACTAGCAAAGGGCACCTCAGTGTCATGTTTTATATCGCCGCCATCTTGACGGAAACGTAATGACGGCCACCCAAATGTTCAAAGCTCATATCAAATTACGACTAACTTAATCATCTGATCTCTAACAAATTTTGCAACAGCATACCTTTATGTGGGAAACGCCTTTTGACCAAATTACAAGGTCACCAGCCTAATAAATTGAAAATGGCGGCCATGTATGTGTACAAAACGATTCCCCCTATCAATTCAAACACAACGGAACATGTTGTATATCGCCGCCATTATAACAAAGAATAAATGGCACCCACCCAAATGTTCTGAGCTTAATTCAAATTACGACTAACCTAATCATCCAATCTCTACAAAATTTTGCAACAATATACCTTAATGTGGGAAGCGTCTTTTACCCAAACTACAAGGTCGTCAGCCCAATAGTTTCAAGATGGTGGATTTATGAATCATGCAAGTATTATATCCTTACCGTAACTTACGATTCAACAAGGCCTGGCCTCAACAATTCGGCCTATCGTACATAGGGAGGTTTAATCTGTCCTCAAAGAGGTGACCGGTAGGATATTATCATATTATAACAGAAAGTGTAACCGTGGAAGTGACTAACATGACAGGCTTACCGTGCCATATCGTTGTGGGCCTGTGTTGTCCCGTTGTCAAAATGGCCATTATTTTTCCTCGTAAATACATATATTTCCGTAACTTCCTAAGTTTATATCCTTTTAATAATGTACTGAACAAAATAACCCATATTTAGTATCAAATGGTTTATAGAAACGCCAGAAAACGCTAATTAAATCGTTGATTTCAACACAAAATATGACACAGTTAGACTAAACCAGTTGTTTATCAAGTATTATTGCAGCGCATCCGTGGCTTAATGGTAGCGACTTGGGCTCATAGTCTGGGGGTTCGAGGATCAAATCCCTGCAGGTTGAAATTTCTTTACTTCGTTTTCTGGGGGGTATTTATTGATTTATAACTACTCACACGTTATAATGTTAAGCATACATGGTGTCCATTTGCAATCGAAAATATTATATACCAGGTGGCCAGTAGGGGGATGAGGAGACTTCTATTACACTCTAGAACCCACTTCATCACACTACTAAGCCTCAGCCATGTAATATTTGCGAAAGCTCGTGAACCCATGGTCGAATGTTGACAAATGAGGTGTCGTTGGACTCAGATTGACGTCCTCTTTGCTATGGGCCTCGCGTTATATATATTTTTAATTTTGATAATTTTTGTTTTCGAAAGTAGGCGATACTTTTTAAACTATTTATGATAGAACGTTGTGCCATGGTTCAAACGAATGGCGTTTATGTCCTTTATTTTTTATAATAAAACTTTTTTATTTTTTGAGATTTTTTGAAAACAATGAAATGTTGAAATTCCTATATTTCGTAAACTAGGAATTCTACAAAAATGTTTATTTGACATAAATGAATGGCCCTAACTCCTTCTACTGCCAAAATAATTTCCAAGTCTTTAGGACAAAAACTATAGTAGTCTGGTAGCGAGAGGTCTGCTTACCAGCCTACTTTCCTACGAACTTTGCCGATATCTCGCGAACGCATGATCGGATTTTAACGAACTAGATGTTGTTGGCGTTGGGATCACATTCTATTTTCTAGGAATGTGTGTTGGTATTTTTTTTTTTTGAAAATGTTTGTTTTTTGGATTGGCGCTATTTTGGAAACGGTGAATTTTAGAAAAAAGGTTTTTTGACGTGAATGGAAGGTGCCTATGTCCTCTAGGCGGACAGCAAGTTTCAAGTGTGTAGGAGGTAAAAAATGATAGCCTACTTTCTCGCGAACCTCGACGATAATTCGCGAACGCCTGGTCGGATTTTAACAAATGAAGTGTCGTTGGACTTGAGCTGACGGGCGCTTTGCTCTGGATGACTTGTACTATTTTTCAAAACATTTCTGAAAATTGTTGTTTTTGAAAGTAGGCGATAGTTTTTAAACTAATTACGATAGAACGCTGTTCAATGGCTTAAACGAACGGAATCTATGACCTTTAATTTTTATAATATTTTTTTTTTTTTTGAAAAAAAAAGTCCAATTTTGAAATTCCTATATTTTGGAAACTAACAAGTTTACAAAAAGTTTGTTTAACTTAAATAAAAGGTATATATCCACTCTACACTCAAAAAATATTTCATGTCTCTAGGACAAAAACTATGCATATTTTTACTTGTTTTTTTATGAAACGTGCTCGTAGACAGACGGTACCGCTGGACATTTGTGTTAGAACAAGGCTATCACCGGCCATGATGAATACAGGAAATGGCTATTTCGACGGGGCGATGTATGGCAGAACGATGGAACGAGGGGTCACTTTTCGATATTTTCCTATGACAGGTGAATGAAGGCAAATATTTCGAAAATCCCTTATGGCGATCTCGGTGACCGTGCCCGGAAGAAATGAATTGCTATTTTGGCGCGATGGCGGGGCAAATTATGACGGTTGGTTTTGTGATATTTCCAATGACGGATGGAGGCGAATATTTGAAAATGTGTGCTAGGATTTTTGTACCCTGAAGGGGATCTTTAACGTTTTAGTCAACGGTGATGAGCGAGACCGCTCTCCGACACAGCAGACGGTTGTAGGATATGACCAATGATTTTGGACGTGGTGAAAATATGTGGTTAACATGGTCATATATTGAGGATGGCCGCTTGCTAATGATTATTATTATTACAGTAAAATGTTTAAGACACACACGTTTTGATTGCTAACACACATAGTCCTGGTCGCTGGAGACGGAATACTGTACCTAGCCAGAGGCCTTGTGAGAGCTGTTACTGCTGCTGATAAGGCATAAATATCTACGTGGGCTGGAAGTGCGATATCAGCTTACTTGCTTGGTAGAGGCTAGCAGGTCTGGCGTTTAAACAGCCGCCATGTTGGTTCTGAGACAGTAGGACTACCGATGTATAAGAGGCAGCCATATTGGTTCTTTTATTAAAAACGTGAAACTAGTATAAGGTACGCGAATCTTATCGCGTTTGAGGAATGTGAAGAGGCGTGGGAACACGTGCGAGAGAGAGACAGACATGAGTTCAAGGTCAAAATGCTGAGAAAATGCAACTTTCTCTGTTGATAAGCAGACTGATAAGGATTGCGTTAGTGATACACTGACAGGACCAGCAAATAGACGTATACAAGAGAGCTCTGAACTGAACTTTGGAAGCAAAAAGCCTTTTTGTTTTCGGTAAGTACCTATGAATGATTATTTTAATGATGTAATGCTAATGAACCTTAAATTTGTAGTTATTGATACGGTAAATAATGATTTTTTATTTATATGTTTGCAGATAACCAGTATACCTTACATATCTGACATACAACAAACCATTGCACTTTTGAGCCCACTTGAAGGAAACAGCAACAAGCCAGTACAAGACAAGGTGAGATTTAAAAGAAAAACTAACTTGTTTCATTTAATGTTTGATATTTTTTATTTTATTTTAGGAAATGCATGTATTAACCTGGATTTAGGTATTTATAGCGGTTTATTTTATTTATTTTTATAAACTTGGAATGAAAAGCCTTACCGCCGTAGCAGTTGCTGAAAACCCGAGACGCACTAGGCGAAACCATTGCCAAAGAGTGAACTATTTAAAACTCAGGTAAGCCTAATATCAAATGCTATTCCATTTTACCACTACTGAAATACCCTAGACAAGAAATTCATTACCTGTACATAAATGGGACAACGATTGCTTTCATGATTGATGGCTATGTATTGGCAACCGGTACAAGACCATATTGCTTGTTCTCAGAGAAAAGTACAACGCCATGTTGGATTTTTTTTAAACAAAAATTTAAATTCAACTGACGTGTCATTCCCTATGGACTCAACAAATATCCACAGGTTTGAACAAGATAATCTGAACAAAATGGCATGGCATTTATTTTTGTTTATATAATGGTTAAAGAGGAATGTAAATGACTGCAGCTTTATAAAAAAAAAGTAGATGGGTTACTGTTAGTGCAGACATACACTTTATTTTAAAGAAAAAATGTGATGGTGTTTTTATTTCATCCCAATTAACGCTAACATTTTATTTACAAGTATTGATTGATTGATTGAGTGATGAGTTATTTTGTTTGTTTTAAGGTGTGGTCATGCGCCATTAACGTAGTGAAAAGACAGTGAAAAAAGCATACATTATGCTTTAAAGTACTCTGTGCTCTTATGCAACGTTAATAACCTGCAATTAAACAGTTTTATTATAACACATGGCTTTAGTACCAAATACAACAAGTGAGCAAGTCGGTTTACCATGTGGGTTAAATTTAAAATCTGAACATGATCGTTGGTTAACATTTGAATCCTAGCCTGTAGGCTTTTTGTCACCACATAAACTTACAGAAGCAGGTTTTTTTGTACTTGAACCGAGAAGATGTGATGAGTTGTGTTTTTTGTCATGTTGAACTTTCACAATGAGAAGAAGGGGATGATCCCTTTAGAGACCATTTGCGATGGTCTCCTTGTTGTCCTTACATGCTTGGAAAACAAGTGGGTAACATACCAGTTAATCCATTTTACCGAACCACAAGGCCATTGGCCACTACTTACGTTGCTGAATCACAAATAAATAATAATAATGATGTATTACCAGCCAACGGTAGTGTCGATATATGTGGTCCATATGCCATAGACAGTGTTGAATTGACATGTGCTTTTGAAAAATTGGGAGTTTGCAAGACTAAAGCACTAGCACACCCAGAGTACAGCTCTGTTGAAAAACGTTTAGAATCTTATAACAACGTTTGGCCATTACTATTAAAACACCTTAAAAAACAGCTATGTGAAGCTGGATTTTTAATACTGGGGAAGGGGATAAAACAATATGTTTTCATTGTGGTTTTGCTATAAAGGATTGGCAAATGACTGATGACCATTTTGTTGAACACGCTCGTTGGTTACCTAACTGTAGGCTTAAAGGTCAGGAATTGGTGAACACTATTCGTAAAGAAAACGTGATTGCATCACAAGAGATAAAAGTGCCATTAGAGTTAGAACATGCACTACAAATACATGAGAGTAAAAAAAAGATGTGTCTGACCAACAAATAAAAAGTGTGACCAACAATTATGTAACATTTTTTATCACGAAGAACTAGGTGTTGTATTTTTGCCTTGTGGACGCTTGATATACTGTGTCAAGTGTGCATTAGCACTTAACACTTGTGTTATATGCATAGAAGTAGTATCTGCTACAGTTAGGGCATTTCTAGCATAAATAGTATAATTTATTAGCAATGGATAGTGCAAAATACCTATATGCACAATATTATTACAAGCTGTTTTAGAGTGTAATAGATATGCTTTTCTTTTGTTTATAGACTACTGCAATGTTTTGAACGCTGTGGGGCAAGCATGTGGTTTAGAGACAAAGAAGCTCAGCGAATTGCCAACGCATAATCCATTCCGCATTATCAAGATTCGTAAATTGAAAACAGCATATGGTGAACGTGGGCTTTGTGTATGCGAAAATTTTGAGACATTTCTGCCTACACGGTTTAATGATATGTCGCAGAGTGTTTTTGATGAAGTGAATAATGCTGTACAACCTGTACACTTAATTTATGAAGGTTTTAAAAACAATAGGTGCATGGTTCGTTTTAATTAAATAAAAAATGTGAAATAATAATGGAAAATATAAGTGTTGACAATGGACTGAAAGAAAAATATGTGTATAGAGTAATAATGTCTTAGTTTTTAGTATTATCTTAAAAAATATTATCATGAAACCAAAATAAATGTATATAAAGTTTGTAAATAAATGCAAAATGATGTTACAACGCTGTTTTGTTTCATACAAAGTTAGAATATTTAACATTGCAGAGTATACATGATTATGACAATAGATGCACACTGAATTCAACTCTTTCTCTTTTTACAATAATCTGTTGTAGTTTTTACACACAAGGCTTGTTGTAGATACTGTATTCACAGTTGTTTTCGAAAACTGGGGAAGCCGCAACGGTTTTATAGGCATAAAAACCTTATTGTTATTACTATTTTGTCATTTTGATCCTATTGCAATACTACGGTACATTTTTGCATATCAAGAGCAGATGACCTAGTTGTTCCACTCCTTAAAACGACGACGACGACAACAACAACACTACCTCTTGCATAGTTTGTGATGTTGATGGCTCTTGCGACGTTGAAGATGGATTAAACATAACTTTTAGAACAGGGGTTAAACGTTGTTCATTAAACAATCAACTATTTTGAGTAGCAATATGGTTTTCTTGATTTTTTGTCGACGGCAACTGTGTTTCATGCAGTACACTACATTGATGATCACTGACACATAAAACCTCACTAATTTTACTTTTTAGGTCACCACAACAATGTTTGGAACGTTGTTTTGAACAACGCCAAATAACAGTTCCGTTTTTATTGGTTCGTTTCACAATATATGAATATCCTTTATAGTATGCATAAGGCTTACCATACCTAGTTACTGATACTTCCATGTCAACTGTCAAGCATAGACTAAGCTCTAGTAAAGTCAACTTGGTAATAAGAATAATAGTTTAATGTGAGAGCAAATATGGATCCAAAGAGTTCAGGTAAAAGTGGAAGCAAATAAGCAAATATAAGAAACAAGAGTGGGGGAGAGGTAAAAGGGGTGGCAAAGTGGTAGACCCATTACACCCTAATTTCAGCACGACGAAGCTCTTGTTCAATTTCTTTGATTTCCCAATCATGACCGGTATGCCCAGCTAGTTGTAAAGCATGCAACAACTGTAGCCGCTGGTCGAGCTTATTGGGATTGTGCCAGTATACAAATTTAACAAATGAATTTTTATGTGTAAACAAAGCATTACCATTATCATCATCATCACCATCATCATCATCATTATCATCATGACCATCATCATTATTACTATATAGTTATTTTTGATCCTCTTGCTATACCGCTTTATTTATAGTCTGTGTTGATTTTGATAGTTTTGAAGGTTTCTTGGACGTTGACAACTATCCTACCATGACTTTTGAGGACATAATAAGTCCTTTTGAACAAACACTGCACTATCTTTAGCCGCAATATCGTTTTCTTGAACCTGCTTTTTAGCATTTTGAAAATTGTTTGTAAACAGCAACCGAGGTTCGTTTGGAGCACTACATTGATGAACACTCACACTTAAAACCTTTCCATTTTTCGTTTTCAGATTGCCTCGACTTTTTGTTGACCTCTCTTTTGAACATCTCCAGAATATTATTCCATTCACATTCTGACGATTATACCTATAATAGTAGCCTTGATAGAGTGCACGTTGCCTACCTTTGTTGGTTGTAGTAAGTTCCATAGTAGTAACTGACCTGTCAGTACGATGTTCACACTACATAGGTTGCAACTGTTTTGCTGATGGAGTGACTTACCATAAGCTTATATATTGGCTTTTGTGATGGCTTTTGTGTTGGCTTTTGTATTGGCTTTTGTATTGGCTTATTTGACAAGTTATTTTTGTCAATGTATTCAGTGGATTTTTGTTCTTGATCATGGAAAGTATTTGAAAGAGAGGGAATATTTAAAGACTTAACCTCAGCTCACTTAACATAACCTAACTTTACCTAACCTAACCTAACCTAACTTTACCTAACCTAATCTAACCTAACTTCACCTAACCTAACTTTACCTAACCTAACCTAACCTAACTTTACCTAACCTAACTTCACCTAACCTAACCTAACCCTTCAACTCTCAGATGATAATTACATTCTATGCATAGTCGAGTTGGAACCCAAGACCTCAGGGGTAAAAACGAATTATTTTTGGTGGCTTATTTTGGTCGCTTATTTTCATGGCTAACCTAACTTTACCTAACCTAGTGAGTGTTCATATCCTCCGCTAGGTAAATGCTAGTAGTTCAGGTAATACTCATATTTACCGCTAGGTAGCGGCAACTACTTTCCGTGTTGCATGTGACTCTTGTGAAGTTTGACCGCGTGCAAGAAGTGCTTGTATAAGCTCTGTATATAAACTGAATATACAATCAACCACTAAATGTTCAGAACTAACATGTATAGCCATGTTTAGGGTATATAGGAGACCCTTAGCAAGAAAGACTGTCTATCCCACCAGTCTACAGCCTTGTCAAACGCAGTAAGCATCTGTTGGCAGAAAATGGTTGCTGATAATAATGGACTTAATGAATATGAAACGTCTTTTGATTGTCGTTTAAAATCCTATACCACGTTGTTCATTACATGGCACTTAAACAGGCTCTAGATCATGGACTGAAATTGGTAAAAAATCATCGTGTGTTAGAGTTTAAACAAAGACCTATACTAAAGGCATACGTTGATTTTTACCAATTTTAGTAACGATCGCTGGTGTATTCGCATCGATGAGTACACGGACATTACACTAATCTATGGAGAAGCTTGTCGTAATGTCGTTGAAGCTCGTAGACGGTAAGCACTGGAAACACCAGTGCTTATCGCGAGCAGCGATGCGCATGTAATAGCAACACATGCGGGGCCACGCTGTGAACACCTGTTGAGGGGAGGACAGTACAGAATTTGTCTTAATGTGGTCGAGCGAACATGAATTCGAGAGCTTATTCTATCTGAATTACGAGTACCAGACCTGAAGCCAAGAAATAGCCTACGAGGACACACTGTTTCAGTGTTCTCCACTGTTTGATTTTTATAGGTGAGGCCAATCTTTGTGTGTGCAGGATTGTGCTGGGCTAATACCCGATCTCACAGCTAGTTTAGCCTACGTACTGGAACTGATCCCTAACAAGGATCATGAGAAGAGCATATCTTCAACCAGATTAAAATTTAGCCGACAATGGAGCAGACTATGCATAGAGTGTCTTGAGGAATACTATTCCTGATCCAGTTAGGACCTCAAGAGTTTTTTTCTAGCTCAGATGTTAGTAGCTGTAACTGGAAACAATGGTAATACAGGTTCGTCAGTGTACTGCGCTAATCTCAGTAAGATTGCAAGCAAAGTTGTCGAGCACAGACATACATTAAATGGTGACTTATTTCGGAACGGTGAATTACCGGGTGACAGTAGTCAAACCACGAACAGTCTAGATTACGTGATTTTGCATGACACAAGCCATGGTGTTAATGAATTACGCACAGGAAATCATGGTAGTGAATCGTCGTTATGAACTTTTGAGAATTGCCATGAACTGAAACGTCATAATGTAGCACTGAATCGAAATGGTGGTGCGATGGCAGACGATGTATGGAAACTTGGACCGCGACGAGGTGAAGCCGAGGGGAGTGTGTATGCATTTCGCATGCACTTGTACGAGCCGGACAGCATGCCTAATCCATGGCATTCTACAGCCACGGGATTCATCTTTACAGACCAATGTCAAGGGAAGTGAACATCATCTTTACTATTAGTAGCTAGTACTGTGATTTTCAGACTATAGACTATTCCATTCGACCATTTAGGAGTCTTCGTTTGATACCAGTATTTATTTTGAATTATGCAGGAGCATAATGACTGGAGCCTTCTGATTGCTTTTTATACTCAGACGTACTATGAAGACTATCATATCCACGATTCTGTTTATTGTTGGATGATGACATATTTTCGAAACAATCCGTACTTTTCTAATTAGCTGGTAGTTTCATTAATTTTCTTGGTGTACAGTGCTGTACATAACTTTTGTCGCTGTGTTTATATAGGCTATCGTTGTTGGATAGTTATTTGCAACGGTAATCCGTTAATTATTTTCTATATGATTTGGATCTTATTAATCCTAGATGACGTTAGATACTCAGATTTAGTCTAATGAGTTCGATGTTTCATGCGATTTAGGATTTTCTTCAGTAATAATAGTAACTGATAATGGTCATATTTTGGATATGACAGGATTGTATCATGAATGATGATTATGATGATTTAAAAGATCATATTGGATCATAAACCTGGAAATTAATTATATTTGACTTTGTTGCAATGTTTAATAATAACAATAAATGTATGGGTGATAGTGAACAATTAATTATGTGGTGTTCCAATGATTAACTTACGGATCAGATTATAGGAATATGTAACGAGGTTTGATAAATAATGCAATTTGGAATTCTCTAAGGAGATAATAATAATAATAATTTCGGAAAGGAAAGTTTTCGGTGTAGAGCAGTTTATACCAAATAGAGGAACTTTTGTAATGATGACAAATTGAATGCAACATGAGTATGTGAGGAAGACGTTTATTTATAACACCTAAGTGATTTATCTGGCAGATTGCAGAGTTGAATTGGGAAGGCATGCGTGCAATTATCTCACAGCAGTTATTCTAATCCATTAATTATAGCAATGAGGCTCAATGTAATTTAGAAATATGGAAATAGTGAATTATAATTATACAATGTTGTATGTGAAATATGTTGATAATTTGGAGGATGGTATCTTTAGGTTACGTTGCTCAAAAAGAAGGGTTTTGCCAGGGTTGCGACCCCACGCCTTCAACCAGATAATGTAATCAGTAGAATTCCATATTCTACCTTCATTTCGCTCTGACCTTTCACAAATATTCTTTTAAATGATTTGATCTTGCAGAACGATTAGTATTTTTTTTAACTTTCCGTATTATAATGAAATATAATGATATGAAGCCTATGTAATGCTTAGTGAGATGGGGTATTCAGGGAATACTGACCTCGATTTCCGATGAATTTGTAAATTGTTATAACTGATCCATAATTAATATGAAATCCAATTATAATGATAATAGCGAGTTGTACCCAGGTTTTAAAAAAATATTTCTTTATCGGAAATAATAATAATAAGTCAACAAGGTTGTTGGATACTGATTACTAGATTCTAAGTGTGGAAACTTACGATTTTGGAATAGCTTGATTTATAAACATACTAGCAACCCTCGCCACCAAATGAAGAGCCCAATTGGCACGCTCGGGCGAAACGCTAGCAATGTGTTGAGTTATGCTGGACATTTTTATCACTTTTAGTGTTAATTATAATGGCTCAACGGACAATACTCATTTTGTTTCTCTTTCGAGAACTTTTGATTGTATTCAATGCCAAAGCAAGGTTTATGGTTGTTGGAAGTGGAGGTTTTGACTCCGGTGGTGCACTGGCATGCTCGTGACGTGGCCACACATGTGGCGAGGCGTCTTGCATTGGCCTTCTCAGTGTGTACCAGCTACGCGTCTTGGTAGGTGTGCCTTTACCAACTGAAGAGCCCAATTGGCACGCTCGGGCGAAACGCTAGCAATGTGTTGAGTTATGCTGGACATTTTTATCACTTTTAGTGTTAATTATAATGGCTCAACGGACAATACTCATTTTGTTTCTCTTTCGAGAACTTTTGATTGTATTCAATGCCAAAGCAAGGTTTATTGTTTTTGGAAGTGGAGGTTTTGACTCCGGTGGTGCACTGGCATGCTCGTGACGTGGCCACACATGTGGCGAGGCGTCTTGCATTGGCCTTCTCAGTGTGTACCAGCTACGCGTCTTGGTAGGTGTGCCTTTACCAACTGAAGAGCCCAATTGGCACGCTGGGGCGAAACGCTAGCAATGTGTTGAGTTATGCTGGACATTTTTATCACTTTTAGTGTTAATTATAATGGCTTAATGGGCAATACTCATTTTGTTTCTCTTTCGAGAACTTTTGATTCAACACAACTCGACAGTTTGCTGCTTGCTGTATCTGGGGCAATAAGCTCGACCGCTAGCTAAGCTGTAACTGGGGTGATAGACTCACCCCTAGCTAGCTCGTAAACTGTCGCCTCGGTTACTGAAAGGAGATTGTTGGAAAAAATGAAAACGTAAGAACACTTATAGTAGGCTATGTATAAAAGATAGAGATATGATCTCCCGGGCTATTTTGTAGAACTTTTCATGTTGAACAATTCTTACACTCATAGTATATAGATATTTTAACGGTTTGCCCAGCGTAAGCTTAAAAAGCGCACGGATGCCAGTTATTTTCGACCTTTACACTGAAACCGTTAGTGCTTGACTTCCTTTGGTCATAAACAAATTATTTTCTACAGAAACCTTCATCGAGATATCCCTTACAGAATGGTGAAAACCGCATCACAATCCATTCAGTGGTTCTCGAGATTACCCATGACATCCAAGAATCGGGGATTTTGTATTATACTAAGTAGAGATTATACACCAATCAGCAAAATTCAATATAATATAATCCCCCTTCCGTCCGATCTTAAATTGGCTGTGAATTCCGCGGAACGAAAAAGTCACAGGCGAAATGAGAGTTGCACTCCAGGGAATGGCGAGGTGAATGAAACTTAAATCCCCCTTCCGTCCAATCTTAACTTGACTGTGTTTCACGGGTGAAAGGAAGAAAACCCGAGTTGCACTTTCACGGAAACTCCAAACACAACCATCCTTCTCAGAAGTCTTAACTCAACACGACTCAACGGTTTGCTGCTGGCTGTATCTGGGGCAATAAGTTCGCCCGCTAACTAGGCTGTAACGGGGATGATAGACTCGCCCTTAGATAGCTCGTAAACTGTCGCCTCTGTAGTTGAATGGACATGGTTGGAAGAAATTAAAACGTAAAAACACTTATAGTGGGCGATGTATTGAAGATAGACATATGCTCTCGCGGACTTTTTTGTAGAACTTTTCATGCTAAACAATTCTTACACTCATAGCATTTAGATATTTTTAACGGTTTGCCCAGCGTAAGCTTACAAATCGCTCAGACGCTAGTTTTTTTATTTTTGACTTTTCCACTGAAATCGTTACAGCTCAGCTTCCTTTGATCATAAATAAATTATTTTCTACAGAAATCATCCTCGAGATATCCTTTACAGAATGGTGAAATTCGCATCAAAATCCGTTCAATGGTTCTCGAGTTTACCCGTAACATCCAAGAATCGGGGACTAAGTTTTATACTAAGTAGAGATAAAAGAAAGAATAAGATTGTTCTTAAACCAAATAGCATTTGATGGCGTTTAGATAATAAGAATAGATTTTTGGAATTTTTTAAATTCCTGACATGTCAAGAGATTTTGATAACGATCATAAAAATAATTTTGATAATAATTTTGGAAATATAAAAGCTGTTGTGTGTTGTAAATAATTTTCTTATGATGTCAGGCTGGACTATTAATTGTCTGCACATCATGAATTTGTTAATTGTGTTTAGGATAAAAACAGACTATAGTGATGAACTATAAAATTCACCAATCTTCTAAGAATACTTAAATAATTTATTAACATAATTTTGATTTTGAAAGTTTAATCATTGTCGTTGGTTTAACAGGGCATAATTAGATCAGGGTCCCAGGGGAAGCGACAGGATGTCTTTTGTTTCAGGATGGTGTTTTAGCTATCTCCCTGTGAAAGAATATTGTAATTAGTTAGGATGGTTGACTGAATAAATTAACCTGATGCGTTTTATCTTATAGAAAACTGTGGTCATTCATGGTTTCTTGAAAACTTAATTCCTTTCTATCCTTGCTGTAGTGTCCATCGGGATGACAGCCAAGCTTTTGTTTTAAATTACAACGTCTTGTTGTTTGCCCATATTTAAGTCCGAGGTGTGTTTGAGTCTTAAGCTTAGCTGTTGTTTAGATGTGCGCTTGTGTGGATGTGAGACATCCGTCAAACGGTCACAGTATATATAATTCAGGTGAGGATTCAATCAATCAACGTTTAATATCCGTATACAATATTTCAACAAGATACTACAACCAACATTCAATTATACTCCTTGAAAAGGACAAAGAGTTATACTAGGTAACTATACCCATGCATTTAGGAGAAAGTAGGCTATATGTTCTTTATTGAACATCTTGTTTTTAGGTTAATTTTCTGAAATGACTACAACGTTTGTATAGTTAGTTTTGAATTTGAAACTGTTATTCTATAATATTTCATCACAATCTTGGTGTGTACCAAAAGCTATTTAGTACAACATATGGCAAATCATTTTAATAGGCGCGAGAGTTTTGAAATGAAAAAAAAAAACAGTAGAATATATAAATAAGGCTATTTCGTTCTTCACGGAACTATTTGTTATGTCGGAGTCTAAACTTGTATTAAATTGTGAAATAAGTTCCGCTAGCTCGGAACCATATCCTGAAAATAACTACTGAATTATGAATCACGCACTCAGTTTTCGCTCCCATACAAATAAGTCGTTCTGAAAACTAAACAACGAACTTCCTCCTCGCAGAATACTTCATTCCTGTGCTACACCTTTCCTATTTACTCCCTTAAACCTGGCATTTTATCTTTCTTGTTTCTTCCGAACTAGCATCACCTTTTAGTTTGAAAATTTAATTTTCGTAAATACGCTCCGCATTTATTTCCAAGTTTCAACATGCTACACTGCAATCCAGTCATAATTACCAGGCCATAGCATAAGCTATACTTCGTACGCAATTTCCACCTAACTGAATCCCATTCTGCCAGTTTATACCTTTCATTAACTTATTAAGTATAAATTAGCCAACAATGCTAACCACTACACCACGAGGCGTACTATCAGATATTGATACCACAGCTCATCGGCCTGATAAGATGGCGCTTCAAGATCCGTGGGTGAACATCACATTTTGAGTCAAAAATGGAAAGACATTTACGGAGACCGTTACTCGGCTACGCCAACAAAGCACTTATTGTTAGGAAGCAACGTCGCTGACACAAGTTCACAAGTGGCACAAGTGATCCACATGTGATCACGTGTCCACCGAAGATAATCGGCGTCCAGGAAGAACCAGATCATGAAGAACGGAAGAAAAGGTAGCCAGAAATGAAAATTAGCTCCTACAATACGGCAGTCAGTCGACATGTGATTTGGCAAACGTGGCTGAACTCTCTCATGGATCGGTTTACGCTATCCTCGCGAATGATTTACATATCAATGGCCTAGTTCTATTACCACGTAAGTCTCTTTGGTTGAGAGAGGAAAGAAAGCCTTCTACAGCACAGTTCCTGCGTCAACAATAAAATGAAGTGAATTCGGATGGAATTAGCAGCCACTCCACACGTAGCGACGAATGAGAGGTGTATTTCCTGCTATGCAATTCTCAGTGTTCAGCATCACACATTATCTCTGTTTATGGAGTGAACTTTAACCTATGTTCACAGGTCATGGGTGGGGCTTCGTACATCACATGGTTCACTCAACAAGATTTCATTGCACACTAGTGCTCATGGGCCATTACGTTCACTGAATACTACCTGCAGATATAAGGCTTGCTTTTCTCTGTAGTCAGAAGATAAATTACGTTTTATTAGAACTAGACCATCTATAAGCAACGTGTGTGAGAGCAATTGTTCCCAATATGTTAGACGGTTAGCAACGCAATAGTCAATGGTGTGATAATTGACAGCGCCAACCAGCATCCATTTATTTCGAATAACAGGTGATGAGACATTGTGTTTTCTGTAAGATCCACAATCCAAACACCAATCATTGACATGGAAACAATCCTCACCCCGACAAAAGATTTCATTCAGACAGATCCCAGGGCAAGGTTTTACCAGAAGTTTACTTTGTTGCACAGGCGTTGATGATTACGAATTCATTCCGAAAGTTCAGCGACAACCGGGATTAGTATGTTGGTTTTCTTTGTCATTTTTCAGATGCAGTGAGCCGCAAAAGAACCCATTTTTTGGCAAAGCAATAAATGAATCCCCCACCACGACAATGAACCAACACACGAGTCACTCTAGATGAACAAATACATTACAAAACATAGCTTTCTGTCGCTTTGCAGTCTCCATATTCCAGAGATCTGACCCCAGATGATTACTACCTGTTTCAGAAAGTAAAACAGTTCAAAGGGCGTAAATTCACTTCAGATAATGAAGTCAAGACGTATATAATGCGTGCTCTAACGTCCGATGAAATGGCATGTCGGAAAAACATGCGCACCGAACGAGATCATAACGTAAACAGACGCCAATTTTGGAGAGGTCAAAGAATTGTAAAAGGCTGAACAAAATGATTCGAGCCAAAAGGAGGCAGTTACTAAAGGTTTGAGACAAAAATTATCTAACTACTGATATTTCAAACCGCACTACTACCATAGGTCGGGTGCAAACTAGGTTTTCAAAATGGGTCAATGTGAAGTGTTTCAACACCGGATGTGTCTACAAATTGAGAGCTCCATTGCCAACGGTGGAATTTGGACTCACTGTCAACACTCCACAGCTATGCAAATGTTCGTCTTATTTACGAATATATGGACTGTCGTGGGTTACAAGAGCTATTACAAAGCAAATACTTCCCTTTCACTGTTGGTATATTCAGGTCTGCAGGTCACTGAAACATTTCATACAACAACTCAAGGCCAATTGTTCCCGTTTGTTTTCAATGCAATTTATGTATGTTTTGTTCCGAATTTGTTCATTGTTTGTCAACTAAGTAGTGAGCCATTTTTATGAGATATATAAGTTACTCCTTTGTGCCATTTTTATCTGACGTGATCAATGCACGCCTTTGTGAAACCTTGGCTGTGAAGCTATTAATAGCCCTCTGATGTCTTAATACCATATATGGACATATCTGCATCTTGTCCCCTTATTGGCCAGTGATTTATATTTTGGAAGGGGTCGTGACCAATCAAATTTTAGCACGCAGTTACCTTTGTGTTGCGTCGTCATTTGCTTTGTTTCGAGGCATTTCTTCCTTGCAGCCAAGTAGGCTAGACGTATTCCGATATTCTAGGGAATGTGCCCGCGTTCAAGGTGAAACCATGGCGAGGTGTCTCTATGTCGTAATCAGTAATTGCTTTACTGCAGTTCTGTTTCATATTTCGGCAATTTAAAACTCTTTTTCTGTGTTATTTTCTTTTGGTCGCGTGTACTTGTCCCCTCCCGATATTTTCCCTCCGCCCTTTGTGTGCGTGTAATTGCTGGTAAGTTTTTGTTTTGTATGATAGTGTTATTTTCATTTATTTTGATAACGTAGTTTTTGTACTTTAAGGGTTGAAAGTCATGTATGTGGGCTTGTCTTCGCTTTACTCTGGTGTGCTTGACGGTGGGTTTGCCTACCTTGTAGGGGGCATCTTTGGGTCTGTCATCCAGAGTGTATCTTATCGTAGAAATACATAACGGGATTGGAGATTATTTTTCTTGCTTCCCGTAATGCTTTGTTCTTTATCTTAAAGAGTTCACAAAAGGAGGTCTCGCCTTTGCTATTTTGCTGGTGACCTAACCTGTGATATTCTTGTGTCTGTGAATGCCCATATTTTGCGCATCACATATTTTCGTCGTCTTTGTGTGCCCTTATCTCCTACGCATACTTTCAATTTTTAAAGTATATTTTTGGCTTTGCCGATAATTTAATGTAATTTTTACTTTTGTCTAAATTCCTATTTTTCTCGTAACTCACTAGATCTTGCATGTGCCTCCGCGTCTTTCTTCCTCATTCCTCCCCTCCCTCTCACCCCTCTCCACCCCGTTCTGAACCATTTGTACGCAACTTAAGATGCAGTAATAGAAATAAACATATACTTACGTACGCAGCAGACGTCAGTGGAAACGTAGCTGAAGCTCTTCCCCTATCCCCGAAGAAATATAAAATAAAAATAAAATAGAAGAAAGAAAAACGGGGAGATCGCAGTCTTGTTTGGCTTTCGCTGGGCCCAAATTTTAAAAGGCAAACCAGAAAGCAATCCCAAAAGAAAGGGGGAAAGCTAATTAAAATTAAACTACAGTAAAATCCAAAGATGAACAAATTTAAATCAGAGGCCGTGTAGGTCGTATTAACGTCACAAGTACGCTAATAAGACCGACAAACCAAAATGTAGTAAAAACCAGACAAAACTCGAAGAAGGTAACTAAAATTAAAATAAGACGTGACGCAAAAGCAGAGATACTTAGGCAAAGATAAAATGTATTTAAATAAGAACCACAATGTACAACGATCCCAGAGATATTAAAAGCAAGAAGAGAAATGACCAACAAATTAAACACAAAATTAGTTTACCGCAAGAAAAAAATACAAATTAGGAAGAAAATCGAAAATATACTAAATTAAATTATATTAAAATGAAATAAAATAAGATAAGTTAAGGTAACGTGTTCAAGGCAAGACGAAACGATGACTAAATGCAAGTATGTCGCAATTAGATAAAAAAAGACAAAACTCGAAAACGACTACACTGAACGAAGTCAAGATACATTCTAAAAATTTAGACAAAGCGTGTCAAAAGGGATGAACAAAATAGGAGGGGGGTACAATGGTTCAGAACGGGGTGGAGAGGGGTGAGAGGGAGGGGAGGAATGAGGAAGAAAGACGCGGAGGCACATGCAAGATCTAGTGAGTTACGAGAAAAATAGGAATTTAGACAAAAGTAAAAATTACATTAAATTATCGGCAAAGCCAAAAATATACTTTAAAAATTGAAAGTATGCGTAGGAGATAAGGGCACACAAAGACGACGAAAATATGTGATGCGCAAAATATGGGCATTCACAGACACAAGAATATCACAGGTTAGGTCACCAGCAAAATAGCAAAGGCGAGACCTCCTTTTGTGAACTCTTTAAGATAAAGAACAAAGCATTACGGGAAGCAAGAAAAATAATCTCCAATCCCGTTATGTATTTCTACGATAAGATACACTCTGGATGACAGACCCAAAGATGCCCCCTACAAGGTAGGCAAACCCACCGTCAAGCACACCAGAGTAAAGCGAAGACAAGCCCACATACATGACTTTCAACCCTTAAAGTACAAAAACTACGTTATCAAAATAAATGAAAATAACACTATCATACAAAACAAAAACTTACCAGCAATTACACGCACACAAAGGGCGGAGGGAAAATATCGGGAGGGGACAAGTACACGCGACCAAAAGAAAATAACACAGAAAAAGAGTTTTAAATTGCCGAAATATGAAACAGAACTGCAGTAAAGCAATTACTGATTACGACATACAGACACCTCGCCATGGTTTCACCTTGAACGCGGGCACATTCCCTAGAATATCGGAATACGTCTAGCCTACTTGGCTGCAAGGAAGAAATGCCTCGAAACAAAGCAAATGACGACGCAACACAAAGGTAACTGCGTGCTAAAATTTGATTGGTCACGACCCCTTCCAAAATATAAATCACTGGCCAATAAGGGGACAAGATGCAGATATGTCCATATATGGTATTAAGACATCAGAGGGCTATTAATAGCTTCACAGCCAAGGTTTCACAAAGGCGTGCATTGATCACGTCAGATAAAAATGGCACAAAGGAGTAACTTATATATCTCATAAAAATGGCTCAGTAGTGAACAGTTCATTTTCTTCAAGTGTAATGAATTGTGAAATATGTAACTTCCTACTTACACCTGTTACTGGAGCAATCCCTGTTTCATTCATTTTACTGTAAATACGCCTGATCTAAACAGCATTGCTGCCACTAGTTTCTGCCAATGAAGCGAATGTGTTGCACAGACCTTGCAATGTTTGCACCATATGGGGAAGTTCTAAATAAAATGAATTCGTACAATTAACAGTTTTCTGGTATCTGTGTAAGAGGCTTAAATCATTGTATCCTTATATTACAAGAGGAATATCCAAATGTGTGAGAGTTGTATACAGAATTCACTTAAACTTTGTATTTGCTTTATATAGTGAAATGGTATTATAAACAAACCTTTTCTATTTAAACGAATGAGCATGCGTTGTCGATGGAGGGGTACGCACAATCACGTCACACATGAGCAAGGAACCACTGTGTTCTGACCTTGTGCGGACTGAACTGGCAGCCCCGTCTGTGCTGTGTCTTGCCAGACCTGAGGTTACGATGGTGAACCACCAGTTATTGTTATATGTAGTTAATGCATTCCTTAACGAAAAGGAGAAAGCGGTGGTGGCAAACAAAACTGTATGGAGAGAGATGCAATGCTCAATCGTTAAAAACGATTGGACTTAAAACATGCCTTTTCCCTACGGTAAGAACCCTTGAGCCTTTCAATTATCTTGCGGCACTCATATTTTGAAATGTGTATGAGGGCAGCAATTTCACATCAAGCATCTTCCTTTCTTTAAGTATTGTAATAGTACTGATCCTTGGAGTTCCACAGTACGAGATACTTGTGGTAGTACCCCAGGAGGGTAGGGGAATTATCCTGGGACAATTTCACTTCTACTTAACATAATCTTTCACTTTCTTCACTTACACGAGCGAGGTCACGTTTGCATCGAGAGCAGAGGCAGTCGGCTCATACTGTTCGGTATTTCCCCACTCGTCATCACCCGTCCACACTGAGCACGTGTTCACATTGATGTACCGACAACATTCGAATCGGACTGAGGCATGCGGATCTATTCGGTTCTCCCTGTACACATCTGAGTAAAACAGGGAAGACGCATGATTATTCGGGACGAATGATCAAGTGTATACGCACCTTGACAGATCAAATTTCAAATATGACCTGACTCAATTTGATCTCGACATAAATATTTTTATGACCTCCATGAGGTGACTCAATTCTTTTGAATAACTTGGGTACGTATCCGACGAGTTGCATTACCAATACTGCAACTAAATAAGTGTAGCCTACATATTGTAAATATTTCACCTGTGTTTTCAAACATAGATTTTATAGCCCAAGTGTAATGGATCTGATGATGATGATAGCTTGACGATCGAAACTGGTCATCCTTGTGTATTTATTAATCTCATGTAATTTTTTTCAGGATTAGGGTATAACCCAACTCTTTTGGGTACATACGTGTTGACCGACTGAAAATCACCAAACTTTTGTTCACTAAGGTAACACTGAAAAATGGCTTCACACCCCATAATTGGGTACGTATTTAATTTAGTACCAAAACCCTGACCTAAAGCAGTAAAACACTCATGTAGGTAAGAACTATGTTTGAAATAACACTACGTGTCTACTTAAACTAACACACAGCCTACAATTGAAAATACTGTATAAATATTATATCTTTTTAACCATATACTGTAGGTCTCTACTGATAAACCACTCCACCACAGTTTGTTTGTTCAGAACTCTTGAAGTCCAATCCTCTGAAAACCTGCATTTGGTATTTAAACGGTCGTGAGAAACACTGCTGTTAGGTCGTGTTGTGTACATGGAGTACAGGCCATCACTATGTTAAACAGAGAGTTAAAATGTCTGACGCGATCAGGTACACGTAATGTGCCTTGCACAAGTTTATCAAGTGAAAAATACAAAATTTAATGAAAACAATTTGTTAGTACACTTGCTGTGTTAAAGAGAAAAGTTCTCTGTAAACCGCGTGATATTTGTGATCCAAATAAAAACAAGCATGGGCAATATATTTTTTTTCTTATTAGGTTCACTAATCGATGAACTGGTTTCGAGATATGAAAGAGGTCCTATGTCAACTATGTTACCTTAGGAATGTCCTGTCTTGGTAATCTGGACCTCCTTCCATGTTTCCAGCCCGGTGAATATAAGGTCGGCAAATATGCCTTTGATACCCCGATCCAAAAAGGGTGCTAATTTTCAGGGTGGTTGTTCTCAAGTATTGCTCACATACCCTTGCCACATCAAGCAAACTTCAGGCTCCATGGATATAACACTGAAAGGTTGCACATGCTTCTTCGCCGCAGTCTCATATATGCCACCTCTTCCGGCACCATACCTTTACATACCTTCTTTCTTTTCTCAACGACGTATACTGTATGTCTCTGTTACAAGACATTAGAAATTTCAAGTTAACTGTTTCGAATTAGTTATTAGCTACAACCTAGATACGTGCCGTAAGAACTGTGTGGTTCTTGGTTTGTCCCACACAGCTATCACACCTAATCTGAGGAACGTTTTATTGAGTAATTCCACGTGATGTGATAACTTTTAATGAACAAGGCGTGACTGCATTCCCGATGTGATGTGGACTTACCGCCGTCTCCGTGCCAAAGTCCTCATACGTAGCACTAATACTATACTTGATGGGCTGGTGACGCTAAATGCTTTCTGCGAGCGACTTCCTAACTTAAGCAAGCCACTGGCATTCGTTTTTACTGTCGTATATGTTCGATTTTTGGTGACTTATGAGGTATGATTTTCATCTGAATACCTCAATTGTATAACACAACCATATTGATTGCAAAGTGACGAATTTGGTGCAATCACTAAATTCGCCTGTGTGTGGTGATAAAATAATGAGTTACAACATCTGCCTGAAAGATAAAGGGTTTCCAATCTGTGGTAATAATTATAGATGCAGCAGCCTCAAGGACTACTGCCAAAGCATTTATACTTATGGTTGAAATAATTAACATACTCATAATCTCAATGGTTGTTGATTCGTTAAGGGTTCTGCGACATCGTGGTCATGTAGCCCCGTGTACTCATGTGTGTTGATAATGTGTCTGATAACCTGTGTCACTGTGATGTCTCCACGGTACTAGTGTGTGCATTTGTATTTGAGGTAGAATTTGGGTAGGAAGCGGCCGTGGCCTTAAGTTTGGTGCATCCTGGCATTTGCCTAGAGTAGAAGTGGGAAACCATTGGTAAACCACTTCCAGGATGGCTAAGGTACGAATCGATCCCGCCTCTTCTCAGTTTTGCCTCACGAACGTTAGTGTACCCCATTCCCGCTCTCAGACCAGAATTAAATTTCTTAGCAGAGCCGGGAATCAAACCCAGGCCTTCGCGGTGACAGCCATGAATGCTAGCCATTACGCGATCAAGTGGACTAGTCTCAATGGCTTAACTCAACACTTACACGTACTTCATCAGAACGTATGTTGAGTTATCCCTTCGGTAGAATGGGCTTATGTTGACCAGTACATTATTCAAGTTATGCTTACTTTATCAACGTCAATATTATGATTACGAATTTCGTTGGATTTCGGGTCACTATAGCCTAATTGTTTGGTCCTATGGGATAAAAAGGAATAAGAAACATAAGTTTACCCCCAAACATTGACTTAACCGTCTTTTCTGGACATCCGTTAATTAATTCAAGAAAATTGTAGGCAATTGCAATTAATAATAATTATCAGAAATAATCAGTAAAATCAGAATTGCAAGTGTAATTACACTGGCACCAACATTTTCATCTTGTAACATTGTGATATGCATGTTCTTACCCTAAATACATACATTTTCATTTGAGACTGTTTTGCCTTTCAGCATCCATTGTTTATGATCCCTTATTAGCAGTTAGTACAGTGGCCTCCTCTGCTTCTACACCTCTCCCTAAATACTGCCACAAGTTTTTCTCTGAACTGAAATAAAACGCTGAGAGATGTTTTTAAATCCAAATAATTTATGTTGCACACAGACCACTAGTCACTGTGTGGTATTACCATCTTCTGCATTAACACAGACGACACTTACATATCTGGGGCCACTCATGAGCTTAATCAACAGGAGATACCACCACTGCTAGCCTCCACTGACTCGAAAACAACCATGTTTGTGAGTGAAATGGCCATTACCCTTAAAAGAATAAACATAGCTGTTTTCGCCTTGTCAACAGCCACTAAATAAGAATATGTTTCATCTACTAATTGTAGCCTTCGTAAGACGAATATTGATTACAATGAAGAACGTCGTATACATTTAGATCAATAAAACACTTGTAGCACTTTCATTTCTAAAAAAAAAAGATCATATGTTCACAATTACTGTATATGCACACCTTGTGAAACTTAATGTGTAAACGTTTTTTTTTTGTGTTCATATTGTTGGAGGAATAAAGACATTTTTGAAATAAGTGAGAGTACTACAAGTGTTTAATTATTCTAAACGTAGACGAGGCTATGCGATGTTTCCACTGTAATCAATATTGGGTTGATGAAGACTACAATTGGTAGTCCAACATGTTCCAGTTTTATCATAATTTTTAAAGGGGGAAACTAATACTTATATTCTTTAAAGAATAATCATTATAATATTCTCTTCCCGACGAATAATACGATATGCAGCAAAACTCTTCAAGATCTGAAAGGAACTATCAATAATGACCTGAGGAAACATGGAGTTTATCATCCTACTTCAATCACAGAATTGTGTTGGTCCATATAAAGTTTCTCAATGTTGACTTCGTGAGCAGATGACCTCAAGGTTCCGCCCCTTGAGCAACAATGAGCATCAATGTTTATTTCGAAGGCTGATCCAATAATGGTCTAGGATTCATGATATTACAGTATATGCAGGCGTTCAACCATTTAGAAAGCCATGAAAGGAATTGAACCCATGCTATCTTCATTCTTTTGGCAAGAAGCACATGCCTTACAGTATTAAGAACATCTTGATCACAAGTTACGAAGATCGAAGAGGAAGATGTATGTCAGTCTGCCATGAGTATTTAAACATTGACACACCACTTCTGTGAAGTCGAAGCTAGCCCTGTGTTCCGCGAACTCGATATTTCATTACAACCACTTTGTGTGAAGGTATGCCTCCAACACACACTAATTTTCAGGAATTTGTATCTATGAATAGATGAGAAGTGCGAGTGTCTGCGTGAAGATTGTGCGTGCTAAGCAGCCAGCTCTTTCAGTAGGTCTTATAAGTGGTTTAAATTCAGCGAAAGGGCGTAACAATAGTACAACTGCCTTGAACAAAGATTATTGCCTGACAGGACAGGCTATAACTTGACCAAAAACTCAATGCATAGAATGTTATGGCTTGCGATGAGAATTATATGTTAATGTATGCTTGTCATGACATACAACATCTTATTTATGTATTGTGTATGAGCCTTCAGTGTTTTGGATGGTTTGATGCAGCTGTCCAATGTCTCCCTGTCCTGAGCTAATCATTTCATCTCTACATAGCTGCCACACTTACATCTGAGGCAATCTGAATAACATATTTTAACCTTGGTCCACCCCTACAGGTTTTGTCCTCGACCCTCCCTTCCATAACTAAGTTTGCTATTCCTGGGTGTCTTAGTATGTGTCCTAACAACCAATCTCTTCTCTTCATTTGCAGTCGCCAGAAACATCTCTCCTCTCCCACTCGTCGTAATACCTCTTCATTTGCTACTGTATCTACCCATCTGATCTTCATCATTTTCCTGTAACACCACATTTCAAATGGTTCTATTCTCCTCTTATTGATACTTTGTCATTATACTTTTCTTGCTTAATTGTGATGATCGGTGAAGAGTTGATAAAGCAGATATGTGCTTATATTGAATGTCAGTGTATAGCCCACTTTGTACGCTACAGCATATTTAGAGCATTTTATATTAAACGAGTATGTGGCTTTTAATTTCTGACGTCTCCGAAAGTGGGACAATGGACAGACTAATAAATCGAACAAATTGAGACTGGCCAAAAAAGGCTATTTTTTGCCAATTACGAGTTCTGTAGTGAGATTGTTTGTGCTGTTATGTCCAGAGATCCCTTGGATACGAGGCATCTAGTAATAGGGAGCTGCATCCTTCGACAAATACTGCTGTACACTGTACATACAGTATGCGTCGACAGCATTTCTCTAAGTAGTGGAAGTTTCTCCTGCAGCATCAAGAATAATACTTCTAGTTGACGCATAAGAGCAAAAGGTTAAACAGATAAAATTCCATCTTAATGTTACCGGGATTTGATCCATGACTATTGGGATGAAAAGTTAAGACACTCTGAACAATCATTCCTCAATTTCCATTTCACAAAATAATTTCAAGGAATCATAACTTTCTTGTGAATTCTTTTGAGCGGAAAAGTTTACTCTTTCTAGACGCGTAAAGAAAGGTTCCTTTTGATTTATCGTTCTTCCAGTTTATCTTTAAGGAAGTAACTACTCCACAACAAATCTCGGAAGGTACTGTACTGTATGTTTTTGAAGTTTTTATTTAATTTCAAGAGTTACAGTATACTCGTACATCACAACTTGATTGGTTTTCAAAGCATCATGTGAAGTCTCTCTCTCTATAAGTAAAGGGCGTGTTGGTATAGCAGTTAAGCTGCGTGTCTCTCACCAAGGCGGACCGGGCTCGATTTTCGGTTTATCTATGTGGGCTCTGCGAGGTGAAATGTCGCATGCAGTGATTCGGACTCCACGTAAAATAAGATGTTCAGTAAATGATATCTAGCCTACGTTCTCTTAAATGTATGGATATAGTCATAATTGTTTTGTCCTTATAATGATGGTCGCCATTCTGGATTTTTATATATTGCGCTCAATCGCGCATTCTCAATGTGTAGATAGATTGGTAATTGAGGTCGACTGATTGTAAGTCGCGCTTGAACAGCGCTGAGCTCGTCTGAATGTGATATTATCTCTTTGATGCACTCTAATTTGATTTGGTTTTGCTGGCGATTTATTTTGAAGGATTTTCTATTTTTGATATTTATGAAGATATTTGGAACCATTTGGCAACATTATTATGCATTTGAGGAGTTTTCATAAACAAAAGTATAACATCGCAGATATGCGAATTTGATACTTAATTGTGCACCAGACTCAAGTTGTGACGGCATGAGTTTCCGCCATCTACCCCGACAACACTCATTTTGTCAAGTCTCGTGGAGTGGAGACGTGTTTTTCTATTGCGTTAACTGAAAACGTGGTAAATGTGAACCAGAACAGTATCTGAGTAAAAATTTGTTGAAAGTGTGCATCCCTGTCAGTAGTGTTGCAGGAGAAAATTATTATTCGCTTTAAAACGATGTGTGAAGCATTAATTGCCATATTAATATTATCACGCACGGTGATAGAACACAGGACTTTATGTGACCGCGTGGCCGCAGGTAATTCATCGAAATTGCTGAATTGAACAAGCACCTATGTTTAACTATTCGTTATTATCACGATTTTCAAAGTGAAAGACTTGAACTGTGTGAATCTGAATTTATTAAGAGCAACGATTGTCGTGATATAAATTAGATCACGTGGTAAACCAAGTTCAGTAATTATTACCAGTTTTTAGTGTGTCAGTATCACTGAATGATATTTTTAAAGACTCTGGCGGAGTGAAGGGTCATTTTTGATAATATAACCGCACCAGTGTAACGCCAGTGCTTACCAGTATAAATTGTACTCGTCAAATTACTTAGAAACAGTGACACGTCACTTCGACAAGATATCGACTCTACTAAGTTGAAGTCTAGTTCCATGTATTCCATTTGCACAAGGAGCTAATATGGAGTAATTCACTATGTCTTGGGAGTCTTGAGGATTATAGATGTCTGCATCCCTTAAAAGAATTGGCTAGGGTGAACGCCATAGTTCGCCTCATGGACCCAGGCGATACTAGAACGATTACACCTGCCGAAATATGTAAGTGAAACTACAAGCTTTCCTAAACCTTGCTGTAAGGGTTGGATACATGTATAGACTAGGTTAGATGGTTTCACTTACACATATTCTCGTAGGAAGGCAATTTATTATAATGTAAACTTGTCAGAAACTTCGTATCATTTTTAACAAGATTGGAGGAAAGCTTCTTTTTGCCTTAGGCACACAAAGCCCATATGCGGTTCCACTTTCACACTAATCTTTGTTATTGTAACTCTAAAATATGAGTTATTTATTTTTATAATCCGTTATTCCAAGATGGCCGCTGCACGCTATATCCAGTATGATATTTTTAAGAGTAATGCTAGTGAGGTATTTATATATGGTACCCCTCAATCGTCAAATTTCACATTAATTGCGCTACTAGGCCTATATCCTGAGTTAATGAGATTTAAGTTTTAGGAATACGCACAGCCGTCATCGTGACTCTATGAAGTCGCTGTTCTATTGAAACCACTTACAAGGTTCTACACTACTACTATTTTTAGCCTATTTTCATTTATGAAAAAAAGGCTTATGAGATCGCCTTTTGTCAGTGTGTGTGCCCCCACCCTAATAAAAAAAAATAGTGCTATTTAATCCGACCCCGACCGTGCCTTCGAATTTTATTACATCTCACCAATCCAACACATGGCGGCTGTGCGAAATATTTCACCAGCATTATATATCTCATAAAGAGCCCTTTCGAGACTCTCCTCCAAATCAACAAATCAACGGGGGCGGGGAGGAGAATGCACTCTTGGACTGGCTATGCACGAGAAACTGCATTCGGGGGTGACGGGAATAGGAGAGGTCTAATTTTAAACCAGCTCAGAGGAATGTATCCACAAGAAAAATCAAACCATGAATGAAAGAGGCAAGGCTTATGTTAAAATCTCACTAAATGTATTCATAAAAGAAGCAGACCCCTAGCCTTCTTCAGAGAGGTTAAAATCGGCTAGTCCGAGGTATTCATCCCTGTCAAAAATTAGTGATCTCCTAGCTAATGTCTATCTTAAGCTTCTCAAAGTCCTATCCACTAAGAGTCAAAAATGTAATTGCTAATAGAGTGATACGTAACATTTCCCTATAAAACTACATCGGAGAATTAACGAATAATAATAATAATAATAATAATAATAATAATAATAATAATAATGACATCCATGAATCTACGACAAAGAAAGATATTTACTTGTTTACAATGCAAGAGTGTAATTACTTTAACCATTGACACAATATTGATAGCTAAGCTATGTTGGTGTCCTCTCCAACATTTATATTTACGATAAGTCTAAACTATTCCCATCTGACGTTAAATTTAAAAATAAAAGAGAAACGTTTATGCAAAGAAAAAGAAAATCAGAAAAATCTATGCACATTATCTTCCTAGCTCATATAAAATACTAAATAACTCTACAACACATCCGAATTATAATCAGAAATACCCTCCTAAAGTTGCGCAATTGGCACCCCTACCTGCTCACATTTCACGCTGCTTGCGGAAAATAGTCATGAGTGTAGGGTGAAAAACATAAGTTGGCAACTGTATTATCAATTTAACGACCGTGCTTTCCAAATATCGCGTCGTTAAATGATCGTAGTCTCAAAATCTGGAAAAGTCAAAAATGTATTTAAAGAAGTCGCAGGTTGCAAGCTCTAAAATATCGGTCAGGAAAAATTAATTTAAGTTTAGCATTTGTTTTATAATCAGATTTCATAATTTATTTAATTCATTTTTTAATTTCAAAAGTCCTGTCATGTTATTTTTAATTTCGGATTTAATTTAACTTTTATTCCTAAAAGTGTGTTTGTAATTTTAGTGACCAGTAAACGCGTCTAGTGTAGCTATCTGTGTGGAAGAAATCATCCAACAACACCTCCAATATTTTTGAAACATCGTTCAATAAATTCATGTACACCCTTAAGTGTATGATAATAACACACGGCACGTCAGCCTCTATCATCAGTCGACAAGACGAAAGCGTTCAGTGTCGCTGGCAAAAAAATTCAAATCAGCCAAAACCAAGAGCAATTAAGTCTCCCTTACTAGTGTCCGCTGCTAGACAACACAATAACATGGTCAGCTGAATTATACAATTGTCCCACTCATAGTCTCCAAATCCTAATGGCTGATAATCAGCTGTTCACTTATGAACATGAATTATTCTGTAGTAAATACTTCCATGCAGTGTCTAATACACAATGCGAATGCCTCACATTTATAACAATCTTCAATAAGCTTCCAGTCTAGACCTATCTCGAAGCAGCTATGCTTCGCTAACCACAACATTCATTTACATTATGTCATTCTAGTCGTCAGCGATGTCAATAAAAAAAACTACACTCACTCTGCACCTGTGTGCCAACAAATGTGTTCTCGGCTGGCTAAATCCAGTCCGTTATTCTCCTCTGCCTTCATAATTGTATACAACAGATTGCTATAAAGCAAGCAGTGCAGTGCACACAAAAAACACTGTCCTTTCAAATGGCCTTGGTAAGCATGTGCCGATCAATCAGTTCCACTGGTTTATGATATTTTAGCTTCCTAAAGGTTTAAATTGTACTACGTAACACGGCCAGACTCTTGGCTTGCATGAAGAATGATAACCTAAATTATTTACAAAAAAGAAGCTTTCCTCCAATCTTGTTAAAAATGATACGAAGTTTCTGACAAGTTTACATTATAATAAATTGCCTTCCTACGAGAATATGTGCAAGTGAAACCATCTAACCTAGTCTATACATGTATCCAACCCTTACAGCAAGGTTTAGGAAAGCTTGTAGTTTCACTTACATATTTCGGCAGGTGTAATCGTTCTAGTATCGCCTGGGTCCATGTGGCGAACTATGGCGTTCACCCTAGCCAATTCTTTTAAGGGATGCAGACATCTATAATCCTCAAGCCTCCCAAGACATAGTGAATTACTCCATATTAGCTCCTTGTGCAAATGGAATACATGGAACTAGACTTCATCTTAGTAGAGTCGATATCTTGTCGAAGTGACGTGTCACTGTTTCTAAGTAATTTGACGAGTACAATTTATACTGGTAAGCACTGGCGTTACACTGGTGCGGTTATATTATCAAAAATGACCCTTCACTCCGCCAGAGTCTTTAAAAATATCATTCAGTGATACTGACACACTAAAAACTGGTAATAATTACTGAACTTGGTTTACCACGTGATCTAATTTATATCACGACAATCGTTGCTCCTAATAAATTCAGATTCACACACTTCAAGTCTTTCACTTTGAAAATCGTGATAATAACGAATAGTTAAACATAGGTGCTTGTTCAATTCAGCAATTTCGATGAATTACCTGCGGCCACGCGGTCACATAAAGTCCTGTGTTCTATCACCGTGCGTGATAATATTAATATGGCAAATAATGCTTCACACATCGTTTTAAAACGAATAATAATTTTCTCCTGCAACACTACTGACAGGGATGCACACTTTCAACAAATTTTACTCAGATACTGTTCTGGTTCACATTTACCACGTTTTCAGTTAACGCAATAGAAAAACACGTCTCCACTCCACGAGACTTGACAAAATGAGTGTTGTCGGGGTAGATGGCGGAAACTCATGCCGTCACAACTTGAGTCTGGTGCACAATTAAGTATCAAATTCGCATATCTGCGATGTTATTCTTTTGTTTATGAAAAATCCTCAAATGCATAATAATGTTGCCAAATGGTTCCAAATATCTTCATAAATATCAAAAATAGAAAATCCTTCAAAATAAATCGCCAGCAAAACCAAATCAAATTAGAGTGCATCAAAGAGATAATATCACATTTAGACGAGCTCAGAGCTGTTCCAGCGCGGCTTACAATCAGTCGACCTCAATTACCAATCGATCTACACATTGAGAATGCGCGATTGGGCGCAATATATAAAAATCCAAAATGGCGACCATCCGAAATATTTAGACGGTTCTCAGTATCTACCAATCTATGACAGCAATAAAACTGACATTTTGTATGTTAAAAAAGGCTAAGGATTAAAGTTTACCTATGGGACTTTCAATAACCTGGTGAGCACAAATCCAATATGGTGGCGACGCGAAATTTAAATATTTAAATGAATGTTTCTCGCGATTTAACTATCCGAGTGAAGTGAAACTTGGTACGGTAAATGCTTATACAAATTTAATTAACTGACACCTAATTTGTTTCAATTGTTTTCATAACAACAAGATGGCGGCTGTGCAAAAATTTAACATCTAGTTTATTTTTTTGTTCTAATCATGCGATTGAAGTTTGAATAATACACTTACGCAGACTATTCATGTAATAGTACATAACTCTATGGCCTAGATATATAAAAATCCAACATAGCGACCATCTGAAATATTTATTCGGTTCTAATATCAACGAAACTATTACAGCAATCAAAGTGAAGTTTTGTATGTTGATAGAGGCAATTAACATAATGAAGTAGAATACAAAGGAAAGGGAAGATTGTAGTTTTACGTGACCGTGAATCTTGTGATTCTGAGCCACGGGACCTCCTTTTTACGTGGAATCCGAACCAAGGGACATGGCATTTCACTTCGAAAATCTCACATGCATTGACCGGGAATCGATCCCGGACCGCCTTGGTGAGAGTCATACAGCTAGATTGCTGAGCCACCACGCCCCCGAAGTAGAATACAGTATATGAATATAGGTACTACTTGTTTTTATTGTAACTTAAAGTTAGGCTACTTTAAGTTGTACATGATCTTATTATTTATTTATTTTGAAGACGGCCGCTGGGCTTTGAAGTCAGCGTGATATTCTTATGGTTAATTTCAGAAAGGTCTGTTATAGGGTACTTCCTTTATACTACGTTTCGTTTTAATTGCATGATTCATTATTACGTTCTAAGAGTAAGCCCAGCCTCCATTTGGAAATTTGGAGTCGCTATTATTTTGCTTTGGGCATGCGTTACCAAATGTAATTTTCTATTTTTTGTCATTGTAGCTCTAAAACACAGAGAGATATTTATTTTTTTATTATGAAATTTCCGGATGGCCGCTGCATGCTAAATGCAGTGTGATAAAACGTATCACCGACCCAACTGAGACCTCTTATATAATACGCCTCTCCTACCAAAGTTCATCTTAATTGTGCAAATATATCATGAGTTACTAATTTGTATATCTTAATAGTACGTCTACCTTATTTCAAAATTTCGTTGTTATAGCCCTACGATACTGTGAGTTATTGTTTTCTTTTGAAATTTCAAGATGGCTGCTGTGCACTATATCCAGTGAAATAAACGTTTGGCAAACGCAAATGATGCATCTTAAATGATACTCCTCTCTTGCGAAGATTCGTCTTAATTACTCAATTACATTCGGACTTGTCGATTTTAATGTGCTAATAATTCGCGCAGACGCCAACTTCAATGTATGGAATCTCTGTTCTTTTGCCTTGGCCATAAAAGGCCACATATACGGTCATATCTTGTTATTATTTGTCGTTACTATAGCTCATGAGTGTGAGTTATTTATTTTTATATTCTATAATTTCAAGATGGTGCTGCGCGTAATGTCATCACGTTGATAACAGAGGGTCTTTATATGGAACCATCTGCATGCCAAGCACTATGAGCATTCATTCATTGGATCACAAGTTTTGGATTATAATGCTTGCATAATTCACACGGCCACCATCTTGTAATTATTTGACTGATGGTAGGTCAAGCCTAAACTTAAACACTACCGGAGGGATGATGATATGAAAAAGGAAAAGGCTTGGGAATAGAAACGAACTTTAAGCAGAAAAAAATGGAACAGATTTATTTTAGATAATAAAAAACTAGTATGAAATGGTTGGTGGATCACAGCTGGTGAGTGCAATATGGGAAATCAAATACCAGTCTTAAAAATGTGAGTGTAAATAGGGCATTTTTCAAAGGTTGATGAATTAACGGAAAACTACTAAAAACTTGAAGAATGAAACTAATAAAGAGAACACAATCTTGCTTACGCATAGAGTCACCAAGAGTGTATATAACCAAGTACTTATAAAAAAGTGTAATGATGCGAGCAACGCTGGCTGAGATTGCCGGTAGGCAATCGCTAAGTGTACTGTCCCTCCCGAGCAGAAAATCGGGTATTATGTAGGTACACAGTTCACTGGCGAAAATATGCAACCAAGGGACAAATGAATTATATCTTTTCCTTGCTAAAAGGAAATGTTTTAGGAAGCATTCTGAAATGCCGGAGAGGTTTGAATTAACAGGGATATTTTTATTCCCCACCGAGGATGGATCCCTGAGCGAAAGAATGATCGCTTTCAGTGCAATACAGAGATAGAAAGCTCTCTGAGCTTTTAGTAAGAATATTGTAATTAGTAGAAATTACTAGAAGGAAACAATTGTTGTGTTTAAAGTAGGCTAAACTTTTATCCAGCAGAGTGCCGATTTGAAGTTTAGCAGGGGGTAAGAAACACAAACCTGACTTACACAAAACTACAATTCAATGGGAGTAAATTATAGGACCAGGCAGAATCGCCTCGAGTAGGAAGTTGGCTGAGCAAACTATACTCGCCTTTAATTATTTACAAGAAATAACTAAAGTAATCTTTGTGTGCGATATTGGCAGAAGTTTTGCCATAAACACAACAAATGCGGAATTAATTGAGAGATTGATATGAGTTGTTTGCAATTGTTTCTGCAAGTACAGAAAATAATAAGAAATAATTGGGAAAGAAAACGGAGCCATTGGAATGCTCTTTGGGCAATAGAATGCAACTCGAAAAGGAAGAAAAATGTTATTAAGCTAACACAAGGTTGTTTTAAACAATTATAAGTAGGTCATAGGCGTATAACTCAATTAATAGGGAACCCTTTCCAAGGGTATAGATGCTTTGTTAAACAAATTGAGTAGAAACGTAAGCAAATTTGTGACTAGAATGCTTTTATAATAAAGCGACAAAAGCTTTAGACAAATATAAAGTTACAATCTGAAATTCCTGGGCACAGCAGGAAGGAAGAAAGAAAAAAAGAAAGAAAGAAAGAAAGAAAGAAAGAAAGAAGATTAAAAGGTGGATTTATAACCACCTGGGTTATTTTATTTTATTCCAGAGAACATACCAACTGATGAACTTGTAGTTTGGTTTCCAGAGGCTTCTTACATGAAGGTTTGTTTTTCCAAACAATGGTAGAGATCTGATGATTACTATAGTCGTAATTTGACTTCGGAATGTAACACCCAGATGGCCACCATTTTGCTTTCGTTAACATGAGAGCGATATAAAAATAACGCTGTGGTGCTCTTTAATAGTACCAGCCTGTAATGTACCGGCCTCTCAATACTTATATATATATATGGGGTGCGTGGGGGTTAAACACCTGTACGATATAGTTAACAGCAATATACATTCACACCTAACTACACTGGTGACCTGAAAAATAAAACTCTTGAAATTCTGGTAAAAGCAATCGTGTATTCTCAAACCAGACATATTATAAACACGCGCAGGATCCTCATCGTACAGATTAATTACACTCCCTATCGTAGTTACACAGATACACATATGACATAATAGAGATGACCCTCGGAAATGATGTTGACTGGTACTTACAGGTGTTGGTTTCAGCAGTGGCGACCTTACTCGACTAATTCTGGGGTTAATTCTCCCAAAGAATTAGTCCTAGATACTCGCAGCACAACATAAACTTGTTTCACACGCTTGCTTTGCTAATATGAATATTGTAGATATCACTTTCATGACCAGCATCCAACGATTCAAATTGCGTCGTGGATCTGATACTATATAGATGCTTTGAATCCGTGTGTTGGACCGTAGCAATTGGTTCGCTGCTAAATTTAATAATGCCTAGCATATTTTACTGGCATTTGTCGAAGAATAACTTTTGCCACTATAGTCTCGGAATATTGGTATACAGATTGCAGATCACAATACTTTGTGCATTTCGAGACAAGTAACGTTGGCGATATACTTAAAACTTGGCTCATCATTCACTAAGGTACTTATAGCCAGCAACTGAGTAATTGTGTCTGGAACACAACTAGTGTTATTCCGTAATACTATCTCCTCAACCACCAAAAACACACAACCTACATACAAGCCCTACTCCCTCTGGAGTACCGAAGAATAAGTCCACTCCCGTCCGGAGTTCTAAATTGAGTCTACACCGCACCGCGGTCCTAAATTGAGCCTAATCACCACGGGATCCTAAAACCAAGTGTCTCCAACGTGCTTCCACAGATCTACGTAACAGTCATCATCCCCCTCTACAATCACTGGTTTACCTGGCTTCAACCACGGGATCCAACCAATCACAATGCCCGACTCAAAATATGGAAACAGCAAATAGCCCTCGCTAGTACATAGATGTCAAGTTTCACCCCTGACTCAGCCTCCACCGGCGCTCGGGTTTTACCTCGGCCTCGAAAACAACTCGTGTTTCCTTTTCAAGAGCACAATTACAGTTTCAAAACTTTTACATCTCCCAATGTTAAAATATACAGCTATCCCTAGATTCATATCCTGCTAAATTACATTACTTAAAAGCTAAACAAATTAATTGGAAATCAATCGCGTCATCAAATACACTCTAATAAATAATTCTAAGGCATAAAAAAGTATCAAATAAAAATATACACATGATTAATAAAATTGTACCTCCCGAAAGTAAGGGTTCGATTCCTTTGTAAACTGTTTTTTTTTTCTTCGTGTGGTCTCCTCAGAGACCTAGTGCAGGTCTTTCTATTCGACGCCCGTGGGCGACCTGCGCGCCGGGATGAGAGATGGAATTGATTAAGGTGTGTGAAATTGGAGAAGGATGTGAAAGGAAGCGGCCGTGGCCTGTCAGAAGGTACCGTCCCAGCATTTGCCTGGTGTTGAAGATGGGGAAACCACGGTCTACCGAGTCAGCAGAGCGCTTGGCCCCATGACCTAACACTGCACTTTAGCCAGCGTAGCAACTACTGTTGGTTGTAAACTGGTACAGTTACAGATTCCCCTGCATGGAGTTCCTATGAAGATATGAATGGGGACTCCATCACAAAACACTGACATACACAAATCACCCAAATATAAAATACACTATGAACAACATACAAAAATCACCCTGCAAATATATATTAAAAAACTATACAATTCATTTTCTTGATGTCATGATTCTACATATCTTTCTTTCAAAAGTCTTTGTATCCTAAAAACTACCTCACACCGATTCCTCAAGTGTCCTAAAACTAGCTCACACGGAATTCCTCACGTGTCCCTTCAAACTAGCTCATGTCATACATGATCAATTTGGCACAGAGCCATGTTGCACTCGCAGAAATGCATGCTACAATGCATATTCACTTGATTGCTCTGCTTTCGTCACTTGGCCAATGGTAGCCTCTTCGTCATTCCTTGCAGTGTATCTGTGTAATACACCACAATGTCGACTACATCTGTCTCAGAGGTTCCTGCCTACCATTACAAACTAACATATTTCATTAAATTGGACACATTGTATGACCCTATATTGGTTCCTTGGTGGTCTGTTAAGCTGTGCGCACACTCGCCAATACGCTTAGTTACTATAAAGGGTCCCCTGAACAATAATTTCTTTCCTGACTTACCCAGTTCCCACTTCTGTTTTTCCTGATGGCCTTCCATCCCTGCTAACCTACTTTCCACTCTATCCTGCTTTTTCGCTATTTCCTCTCTAAGAACATCTTCTCTCTCCTCTATTTTGGTACTAAGATCCATCTCTAAGTTTTCAAACCAACTGCTCATAACTGATTTATGCTCCTGCACTTCCTTACTTGCCTCTGCCTGTTTCTTCACTGACTCATCTACATATAATTTCACAGATTCTACCAGTTTACCTAGAGACTCTATTTTCTGGCCCATAGACTCTCTAACCTCACCTATTTCCTTACTCATAGACTCTTTTATCGACTCTTCCTGCTGTTTAATAGATTCTCTGACTTCACCCATCTCCTTACTCATAGACTCTATTTTCTGGTTTATTGACTCTCCTTGCTGTTCAATCCGTTTTATAGACTCTCTCATACCTCCTAATTCCTTACTCATAGCATCTCCTTGCTTCTTAATAGCCGCAAGCAACTGGAGCAGACTATCGTTCCCATCCCCTCCATTATCAATACTTTTAGTACCCTCCTGTATAGCGACCTGGCTTTGCTCAGAATAAATAGATTCCCTGGATGGTGTATCTATTAAGCCTTCACCCTTCCCATTCATGTCCACGTCCATATCCCCGTACTTTGCCGACATCTTAACGTTAATTTTACTAATAGCTCTATTTCTCAAATTCAAACTTTCCTCTGATGACATCTAATCTGCATGAAAATTTTGCCAAGTTTATTGGCGTATGCCTACACGTGAATGTTATTGTTTTTGCTATATCGTACTTCGAGCTCCACAGTTGGGCGTGAATTGTAATGTTCCGGCCTCTCAATACATATATACAGTATATATATACGGGGTGCGTGGGGGTTAAGCACCTGTACGATATAGTTAACTGCAATATACATTCACACCTAACTACACTGGTGACCTGATAAATAAAACTCTTGAAATTCTGGTAAAAGCAATCGTGTATTCTCAAACCAGACATATTATAAACACGCGCAGGATCCTCATCGTACAGATTAATTACACTCCCTATCGTAGTTACACAGATACACATATGACATAATACAGATGACCCTCGGGAATGATGTTGACTGGTACTTACATATGTTGGTTTCAGCAGTGGCGACCTTACTCTACTAATTCTGGGGTTAATTCTCCCAAAGAATTAGTCCTAGATACTCGCAGCACAACATAAACTTGTTTCACACGCTTGCTTTGCTAATATGAATATTGTAGATATCACTTTCATGACCAGCATCCAACGATTCAAATTGCGTCGTGGATCTGATACTATATAGATGCTTTGAATCCGTGTGTTGGACCGTAGCAATTGGTTCGCTGCTAAATTTAATAATGCCTAGCATATTTTACTGGCATTTGTCGAAGAATAACTTTTGCCACTATAGTCTCGGAATATTGGTATACAGATTGCAGATCACAATACTTTGTGCATTTCGAGACAAGTAACGTTGGCGATATACTTAAAACTTGGCTCATCATTCACTAAGGTACTTATAGCCAGCAACTGAGTAATTGTGTCTGGAACACAACTAGTGTTATTCCGTAATACTATCTCCTCAACCACCAAAAACACACAACCTACATACAAGCCCTACTCCCTCTGGAGTACCGAAGAATAAGTCCACTCCCGTCCGGAGTTCTAAATTGAGTCTACACCGCACCGCGGTCCTAAATTGAGCCTAATCACCACGGGATCCTAAAACCAAGTGTCTCCAACGTGCTTCCACAGATCTACGTAACAGTCATCATCCCCCTCTACAATCACTGGTTTACCTGGCTTCAACCACGGGATCCAACCAATCACAATGCCCGACTCAAAATATGGAAACAGCAAATAGCCCTCGCTAGTACATAGATGTCAAGTTTCACCCCTGACTCAGCCTCCACTGGCGCTCGGGTTTTACCTCGGCTTCGAAAACAACTCGTGTTTCCTTTTCAAGAGCACAATTACAGTTTCAAAACTTTTACATCTCCCAATGTTAAAATATACAGCTATCCCTAGATTCATATCCTGCTAAATTACATTACTTAAAAGCTAAACAAATTAATTGGAAATCAATCGCGTCATCAAATACACTCTAATAAATAATTCTAAGGCATAAAAAAGTATCAAATAAAAATATACACATGATTAATAAAATTGTACCTCCCGAAAGTAAGGGTTCGATTCCTTTGTAAACTGTTTTTTTTTTCTTCGTGTGGTCTCCTCAGAGACCTAGTGCAGGTCTTTCTATTCGACGCCCGTGGGCGACCTGCGCGCCGGGATGAGAGATGGAATTGATTAAGGTGTGTGAAATTGGAGAAGGATGTGAAAGGAAGCGGCCGTGGCCTGTCAGAAGGTACCGTCCCAGCATTTGCCTGGTGTTGAAGATGGGGAAACCACGGTCTACCGAGTCAGCAGAGCGCTCGGCCCCATGACCTAACACTGCACTTTAGCCAGCGTAGCAACTACTGTCGGTTGTAAACTGGTACAGTTACAGATTCCCCTGCATGGAGTTCCTATGAAGATATGAATGGGGACTCCATCACAAAACACTGACATACACAAATCACCCAAATATAAAATACACTATGAACAACATACAAAAATCACCCTGCAAATATATATTAAAAAACTATACAATTCATTTTCTTGATGTCATGATTCTACATATCTTTCTTTCAAAAGTCTTTGTATCCTAAAAACTACCTCACACCGATTCCTCAAGTGTCCTAAAACTAGCTCACACGGAATTCCTCACGTGTCCCTTCAAACTAGCTCATGTCATACATGATCAATTTGGCACAGAGCCATGTTGCACTCGCAGAAATGCATGCTACAATGCATATTCACTTGATTGCTCTGCTTTCGTCACTTGGCCAATGGTAGCCTCTTCGTCATTCCTTGCAGTGTATCTGTGTAATACACCACAATGTCGACTACATCTGTCTCAGAGGTTCCTGCCTACCATTACAAACTAACATATTTCATTAAATTGTACACATTGTATGACCCTATATTGGTTCCTTGGTGGTCTGTTAAGCTGTGCGCACACTCGCCAATACGCTTAGTTACTATAAAGGGTCCCCTGAACAATAATTTCTTTCCTGACTTACCCAGTTCCCACTTCTGTTTTTCCTGATGGCCTTCCATCCCTGCTAACCTACTTTCCACTCTATCCTGCTTTTTCGCTATTTCCTCTCTAAGAACATCTTCTCTCTCCTCTATTTTGGTACTAAGATCCATCTCTAAGTTTTCAAACCAACTGCTCATAACTGATTTATGCTCCTGCACTTCCTTACTTGCCTCTGCCTGTTTCTTCACTGACTCATCTACATATAATTTCACAGATTCTACCAGTTTACCTAGAGACTCTATTTTCTGGCCCATAGACTCTCTAACCTCACCTATTTCCTTACTCATAGACTCTTTTATCGACTCTTCCTGCTGTTTAATAGATTCTCTGACTTCACCCATCTCCTTACTCATAGACTCTATTTTCTGGTTTATTGACTCTCCTTGCTGTTCAATCCGTTTTATAGACTCTCTCATACCTCCTAATTCCTTACTCATAGCATCTCCTTGCTTCTTAATAGCCGCAAGCATCTGGAGCAGACTATCGTTCCCATCCCCTCCATTATCAATACTTTTAGTACCCTCCTGTATAGCGACCTGGCTTTGCTCAGAATAAATAGATTCCCTGGATGGTGTATCTATTAAGCCTTCACCCTTCCCATTCATGTCCACGTCCATATCCCCGTACTTTGCCGACATCTTAACGTTAATTTTACTAATAGCTCTATTTCTCAAATTCAAACTTTCCTCTGATGACATCTAATCTGCATGAAAATTTTGCCAAGTTTATTGGCGTATGCCTACACGTGAATGTTATTGTTTTTGCTATATCGTACTTCGAGCTCCACAGTTGGGCGTGAATTGTAATGTTCCGGCCTCTCAATACATATATACAGTATATATATACGGGGTGCGTGGGGGTTAAGCACCTGTACGATATAGTTAACTGCAATATACATTCACACCTAACTACACTGGTGACCTGATAAATAAAACTCTTGAAATTCTGGTAAAAGCAATCGTGTATTCTCAAACCAGATATATTATAAACACGCGCAGGATCCTCATCGTACAGATTAATTACACTCCCTATCGTAGTTACACAGATACACATATGACATAATACAGATGACCCTCGGGAATGATGTTGACTGGTACTTACATATGTTGGTTTCAGCAGTGGCGACCTTACTCTACTAATTCTGGGGTTAATTCTCCCAAAGAATTAGTCCTAGATACTCGCAGCACAACATAAACTTGTTTCACACGCTAGTTTTACTATTATGAATATTGTAGATATCACTTTCATGACCAGCATCCAACGATTCAAATTGCGTCGTGGATCTGATAATATATAGATGCTTTGAATCCGTGTGTTGGACCGTAGCAATTGGTTCGCTGCTAAATTTAATAATGACTAGCATATTTTACTAGCATTTGTCGAAGAATAACTTTTGCCGCTACAATCTCGGAATATTGGTATACAGATTGTAGATCACAATAATTTGTGCATTTCGAGATAAGTAACGATGGCGATATACTTAAAACTAGGCTCATAATTCACTGAGGAACTTATAGCCAGCAACTGAGTAATTGTGTCTGGAACACAACTAGTATTATTCCTTAATACTATTTCCTCGTCACCAAAAACGCACAACCTACAGACAAGCCCTACTCCCTCTGGAGTACCGAAGAATAAGTCCACTCCCGTCCGGAGTTCTAAATTGAGTCTACACCGCACCGCGGTCCTAAATTGAGTCTAATCCCCACGGGATCCTAAAATCAAGTGTCTCCTACGTGCTTCCAGAGATCTAAGTAACAGTCATCATCCCCCTCCACAATCACTGGTTTACCTGGCTTCAACCACGGGTTCCAACAAATCACAATGCCCGACTCAAAATATGACTAAATATGGAAACAGCACATAGCCCTCGCTAGTACATAGATGTCAACTTTCACCCCTGACTCAGCCCCCACCGGCGCTCGGGTTTTACCCCGGCCTCGAAAATAACTCGTGTTTCCTTTTCAAGAGCACAATTACAGATTCAAACCTTTTACATCTCCCAGTGTTAAAATATACAGCTATCCCTACATTCAGAGCCTGCTAAATTACAATACTTAAAAGCTAAACAAATTAATTGGAAATCAATCGCGTCATCAAATACACTCTAATAAATAATTCTAAGACATAAGAAGCATCAAATAAAAATATACACATAATAAATAAAATTTTACCTCCTGAAAGTAAGGGTTCTATTCCTTTGTAAATTGGTACAGTTACAAGCCCTGTACCAAATTTTGTTCAATTCGGATTCATTGAATTGGAATTTATCGGGGGGACAGACAAGCGAGCTGAAGTCGACCGGATGGTGGAAGAAATGAAGGAGCAGGGGGTGATCGAGCCATCACATAGTCCTTGGAGCCCTCCGGTCGTGCTAGTGAAGAAAAAGGACGGCTACACCTGGTTCTGCGTGGACTATAGGCGGGTGAACGACGTCACGAAGAAGGACAGCTACCCTCTACCCCGGATCGACGACAGGCTGGACATCGTATCAGGATCAAAATGGTTCTCCACCTTAGATTTGAGGAGTGGCTACTGGCAGGTGGAGGTCCACCGTAAGGACCGCGAGAAAACGGCGTTCTCTGTGGGCAGCGGACTCTGGCAGTTCACCGTCATGCCGTTCGGGTTGTGCAACGCCCCTGCGACCTTCGAAAGGCTAATGGAGTCCATTCTGAGGGGACTACACTGAAAGACATGCCTGGTCTACCTAGACGACGTCATCGTTCTGCGCCCAATAGCACTTGAACTTTGGACTGCAGTTGCTCACAATGTTCCACCCGGGTCTGGGAACACAGGCCCTCTTCCTATCGGCTATCAGTCCCAGGTCATCATATTCTGCTTGTGCCCGCGTGAAAGATTCGCGGCTCCAGCTCCCTTGAAGTTCCACGGTAGTCCTTCGGCACTGTATCCCGGTGTTTTCCTCCCTTCTGGCACAGAAGGTGCAGCCTTCGGGGCATGGTCTTCGTGACAGGGGGTCGGCGTTACAGTGCAGTTGGCCTTTCCTGTGCTGGATCTCAAAGTTGTACTGTTGAAGCCTCTCTAACCACCGCGCGAGTTGACCCTCGGGCTGCTTGAAGTTCAGGAGCCACCGCAGGGATGCATGGTCTGTCCTGATGAGAAATTCTTGCCCGTACAGGTATTGTGGAAGTGTTTGATGGTCTTCACGATGATGAGCAGTTCCTTCCTGGCGACGCAGTAGTTCCTCTCTGGCTTTGACTAGGCCTTGCTGAAATATGCCACCAATCTCTCCTCGCCGTCCACTACTTGCGACTGGACTCCCCCTAAACCAAAGTCGCTGGCATCAGTATCGACGAATAACCTTGTTCCAGGTGTGGGGTAGGCCAGAATAGGTGCGGTGCACAGAGCCTGCTTGAGTTGTTCAAAGGCCCTGTGGCATTCTACTGTCCACGTGAAGAGTTGGTCCTTCTCAGTCAGTCGATGCAGTGGTTTGGCAGTTGGACTCGCTGATTGTAATGGATGGCCTCATCTGCCGTACCTGGGAGAGCACCGACGGGAAGATATCTCGGGAACAAATCGTCGTTCCAAAGGCTATGACGGTGGACGTCCTGAAGGAACTCCTGGATCTTCTGGTGGACACCTAGGGATATAGAAGGCCCTGGAGAAGCTGAGAGAGCGGTTCTACTGGATCGGATGCCGAGCAGACGTGGAGAAGCACTGCGCGATGTGCCACGATTGCGCACCCAGCAAGGGCCCAGGACGAAGACGACGGGGCCCTCTGAAGACCTACAACGTGGGCGGCCCCAAGAAGAGAGTGGCCATCGATGTTGCTGGGCCATTCCCGTTGAGCGAGGCAGGGAACCGTTAGATATTGGTCGTCAGCGACTACTTCACCAAATGGCCAGTGGCGTATGCACTTCCTAACTAAGAAGCCGTGACGATCGCAGAGACCCTGGTGAAGGAATTCGTCAGCCGGTACGGAGTACCCTTGGAGCTGCACTGCGACCAAGGGAGGAACTTCGAGTCGCAGGTGTTCCAGAACCTATGCCAGCTGCTGGGAATCCGGAAGACAAGGACGACACCGCTACACCCTCAGTCCGACGGAATGGTAGAGCGATTCAATCGCACCATCGAGAACCATCTCCGGATAGTCGTCAGCGAGCACCAGAGGGATTGAGACAGACACCTTCCACTATTTCTCCTGGCCTACCGCGCCGTCGTGCATGAGGCCACTGGGTGCACACCAGCCCGGGCCATGTTTGGGAGGGACCTCCGTCTACCTGTCGACCTTGCCTTTGGCCGACCTGGGGACGATCCGGTTCCGGTAAGCCAGTATTGTCAAGAACTGGTCGACCGGCTGGAAGACGTGCACGCGTTCGCAAGGAGGAGACTGCGGATCGAGACCAACCGAATGAAGACCCGATACGACCAGCAGACGGATGCCGGCGGATTCCACGAGGACGACCTGGTCTGACTCTTCAACCCATTACAGAGAAAAGGCTTGTCACTCAAACTGCAGAAGTCCTGAGAGGGCCCGTACGGAGTCGTGAAACGGATCAAAGATGTCGTCTACAGGATCCAGCGGAGCCCGAGATCGTGCATCGAGATCGCCTGGCAGCTTATGGAGGGACACAGACGGACCAATGACTGATCGGGACGATCAGCCTTTTTAGGAAGGGGGTGGTGTTACGAGAGCGGGGTTGCTTCATTCCCTCTCGCGTGACTCACAGCCGCCTGAGGCTACGACTGGTCTCTGTCGGCCAGCTACTTGCGCAGCGGGAACAAGGCATGGTCTGGAATGTTACCGGCCTACCTGATGATGGAACTCTCTGGAGGAGCCGTGAAATCTCCTACTCTGGAAATATCCATTGAGTCACCAACCACCCTATATAAAGCGGCCTCACCAGCGAGGGAGGGACAGTGTTTTTGAGTGAGTGCGACAATAGTTGGTGACGTGACGTGCGGAATTACGAAACCCAAGTGAGGCTATTGCAGTGCGGTGAAGTGCTGTGTGGATTGCGAAACGCAGTGGACTCTTTTCCTAGCCTGCGGAAGGCAAGAGAGTGTATATTCAGAACAAGTGAGTGTGGCTTGTTTACTTGAGGGAGAGTGCCGTTACTTCTAGCCAGGACTCAGGTACACCTCATCAGCGAGAGGATTAACTGCAAGACCGAGTGAATGGGTGAGTCGATCTCCATAGAGGTAGCTTCTGTAAGACAGCTAATTGTTTCTTTCTGCTTATTGTACGGTGTATATTTCTGACCTGCAATTAACCTAACATTTCTTTAAGGGAACAATTGTGTTGTGCTTCTACCCAGCGTAATCCAGTTAACGAAAGTGCCACTAGGAGTGGCACGTTACAGTATCTCCTGTCTTCTATCCAAGGCCCTAATGTAGGCAGGATGTACTTTGTGTAAACCCACCACTTATGGTACACCCTTGAGAGTGCTACACCATCAAGGGCTTACGGTTGGTGATCTCGGAAGTTGGCGAATCTAAAGGGTTCCTGAGCTGGATCCACTATTCCCCTCTTTCATCGACTTTGGGGTAGACCCTCCGCTCTTTTACTTTCCCATCTGCCTTTCATGGCTCCTTTTCCATCCATGTCCCTCTGTCCTCATTCTTCTATGGTTGAGGGTATTTCCTAACCTTATCGTTCATTTCCGATATTCCCTTTTTGCTGTTGTAATACATAAGTTAGTTCCAAGTCTGTAGACTGGCTGCGTGGCGCAGCTGTAACACTCTCGCCTACTGTACCCAAGGTTGCGGGATCGATACCAGGCGCAGTTAGTTTGTATTTGAGGGTTCGAAAAAATGTGAGGGAGCCATGTCTGTAGAAATACTGGCACGTTAAAGACTCCCTTCGGGGCAACATTCTGGTACCCCAGCTTCTCTAAAAGCCCCAGTTGTTAAAAGGGACGCAAAACCAATAACATTAGTATTATTATGATTATTATTATTATTATTTTAAGTCTGTAGTTAGTTTTATTTCTTAATTTTCAGTTTATCATCCTTCACTTTCACCCGAACCATTAGGCGCCGAAAACCTATATGTTAGGCCCCTTAAAACAACAATTATCATCATCAGATTCAAAATAGCATTTTCTTACGAAAAATAATTTATTGCCCTGTGTCTCACTGTGTTGTACGCATGGTTGTGTAGAGGTAGTGTCACCCGGAGCCCTGAGTCCATTTCCCATCTCAGCCAAGATATTAAATTTTGGTTTGAGGCCCTGGGTTGGAAACTTTGACATGTAAATCACTCCCGTGCCATCGATTCCCAAGGAGAGTGCCAGGCCAGTGGACTACACGTGTTTACTTTCCATTAAATCCTATGCTTACTGATGCTGGTAGGTTTTGGCTGAGAATTAACACTACCTAAGTGATGATGATAAGAGAGAAAGGCGATGGGTTTCGGCGTGGAGACGAGTATTGAGAGATAGGATGAGAATCCAACACTAGGTTTTAAACAAATTAAAGAAGAATTTCGCAGTGCTTAAACTAGGAGGAACCTAACTTTAGTGGGGGCCTGTTTCTGTCAGACAGAGAGCAAAGCGTGAATTGAGGTTGCCTGCAAGTGCTCGGTGATTGTACTTTCGCTCCCGAGCCGGTATTCCGGTACTAAGGGGACGAGTGGTGCTCTGGCAAGACAAAATGAGCCGAAAGAAAAGAATGTAATAAATTTCCCTTCAGAATGGTTAGTTTTTATGATGCATTCAAGAATGCTGGAAAGATTTGAATTGGGAGTAATAATTTTATTTCTGGGCTCTGTTGGATCACTGGCAAACCAACCGAATGCTCCCAGAGAGGGAAGAGACAAAGTTTCTTTAACGATTTGAGAGATGTTGTTATTGTTTTTTGTGAAAATGTTATATGAATACGAATTGTTGCACTTTAGGTAAACTAAGCTTTTACCCAGCATGATGCCGACTAAAAGTTTAGAAAAGAGGAAACCTCTGACCTAACTCAAACAAAACTGGAATTTTGAAAGCGAACCATAAACCAGAGAGGAAATCTCTACAAATAGGTAGCTGGCGGAGCAAGCTTTATTTGTTTTAATGGTTGGCTAGAATTAACTGTAACTGCTAAGAGACACTTTGAAAATGTTGTTACTAGAAGTTTTCGTTTAATTGCAACAAGTAGTAAAGACTTTATTGTTTGAGGAATTATCCGCTTTAGTAAAGAGGACTTAAGCTTAGAGGAAGAATCAGGGAAGAGAGGGTCCTACCTAATCGTGATTCTAGCGAGAAAGATATAACAAAAAAATGGGAATGATTTATTTAACAATAAATATAAAATTTGGAAAATTAACAAGTTGGTAGATTTGGAATAATTCTTTTTGTTAGAAAAATCTTTTCTTTGGTTAGTTTTACAAACATTTGAAGGTCTCAGACCCAATAAAGTAAAAGTTTACAATGAACAATATTAAAGTAGTTACAAGTTTCAAACTTGTTAAAAGCACTAAACCTGTACAAAGGTTTTAAAATGTGCTAAAATTGGGAAATGTAACGCTTTTAAGGACAATAAATTGTAGAGTGATTATAACTTTTACAAATTAGGTTTTTTTTAGGTTATTTTACTGCACTTTAGCAAGCCAACAAGCTACAGATAAATAGATTAAATCCTGATCTAGACAGGAAAAAGAAAAGGAAAACAGAAAATTAAAAGCGGAGATTACCGCTATTTTACGCAAAAGTTAACAATTTGATAAATACAAGAATGTGCAGGTCGTATTAACGAAGCCTGGATTACAATTAGTTTACTCCTTTACAATTAGGAAAAGTGCGATTCCCTAATTTTAGAAGGGAATTATACATGTTAAAATATGGACTAGCCACAGTTTATACAGAATGAATGTATGGCAAATCCAACAAAAATGGGAGGGAGCCTCGATGAGCTAAGCCTCGTAGAAAAAGAAATAACCCAACAGTTAAATTTAATTTGGTTAGTAAAGGTATTTGGGAAAGGGAAATAGGAACTTTAGCAAAAAGTCCTGGCCAGGTTCATTTTCTCTAAACCGAACGCGGCGCGGAAGATATTTGTCACACGCAAATTCGAGGCACTGATAGTTTTTGATAAGTTGAAAAACTTCACTATTGCAGTATATGTAGGTTCGTAGAAGAAGAGAAAGTTATTGCAGTTATGGAGAACACTTAGTTTAATTTGAGCTTGAATAGGTTTATTGCGTTGGAAAGTTTATGGGTTGCAGTCGAATGATGAGGTAAAGTTCCCACGGAGAAATGCAAATTAGGTGTTGACCAGCAGTTAATGTAACATGAATTCCTCTCTGAGGAAAAGTATTCCCATAATTGGAATGGAATATACGAGATTGCTTTACAGGTAGAAAGATTGTTTGACATAGAAAGTTCTGGAGTTATGATGACGGTGGAATAGGGAAAGAGAGGTGGAAAGCTAAGTTTTATAGACAGTGGGTAATTTGAATTAAATCCCTCGTTGTGAGAAAGTATTCTCATTTAATTTGTACAAGAAATACTGGATTTCATTTTATAAAGCCAGATTAGAGAGACAAAGCTTGACAACGAAAATCCCACGAAGAAGGTAATTGCACAATAGTTAGCAATTCCACACAGTCTATAAATTTAAATTAAAGGCATTTAGCCCTTTTAAAAACCATTAAAACGTGTTTAAAAACATTGAAGTTTTTTACTTAGCTTTCTTTTCATGTAGAGCAGACGATGGTTCCTAGTGACCGTTGATTTAAAATTCAGACATGGCGTCTGGTTTAAAATGTCTCGGTAAGACAGGAGACTGGCCCGTGAGAGGGCTCCAAACTGTATGCTCGAAGACTGAAGCAGAAGTGAGGACGAGCGATTCCGCACACAACTTGACGGTCGAACAAGAATTAGTGAGAGCGAACGATGCCGTACACGACAGAGGTAGGCGGGCGAGGGGGTAGGGGAAGGAAACAAAAGAGTTTATAGAAGCATAGGAAACGTTACACAAACAAAATTTCTTGTACAAGTAAGGCTTCTTCATGGAGTAGTTAGCTGGCGACGAACACGACTCCTGGTGGATTGTTGAGGAAGTCCTCTTGATCTGAGGAGATTGAAGAACTTCAGAGGGCAGCTGCAATATGCTGCTAGGTTGGTTCCGTAGAAGATGCACCTCTAGAACAAACTTATACAAAACATAAGCAAGTGCACGGGGAAAATAGAATGTACGGGTTCGCTGTTGGTGTCTGCGGGAAGGGAAATTAAATAAATAAATCAATATAGAAAATCAAAGAGCAGCAAGAGCTAACTCAGACTGACCGTGTATTTCGAGAAATACACCAGATGCGGCACATTCCTATGTGAAATTAGACTTGTATGGCACTGGTTGCAAATAATCTGGTGATATCACGTGGTATCTTCTCTTGTGTGGTGATTACCAAGAGGAGATTAATTTAATGGCTTGAGATTGGACTAATTTCTCATTATATGCTCCTCGATGATAAATTAAAGAAACCCAGTGACCCCATATTATCGATACGGAACTATGTGTGTGTCTTTCCAGATATCATTCTAGTCAAAACAGTAAACGAGTCGTTCTATTGGGGAGTTACACACCGTATGACACGTGGCAGGTGGCAAGTTACAATATGTAAGTGGCAAGGGTTGCGTACGACAGTGTGTATGTTTGGCCTTCTAGATAGCACCCTGGACAGAACAGTGAACTAGTCGTACTATTAGGAGCTTTCTCACCAAAGTGGTACGTGGCACGGGATGCTTAGCTTTCCAAATAGCACTCTAAACAGAGCAGTGATTGGGTTGTACAATTAGGAGCTTATGACACATTGACCCCGTATTTTGTGATGTGAAATTATAAAGGAGTTAAATATTTTATTACCATTGAAACAGTCGAGATTTTTCATGCTGGAAGTTGACAAAATGTTACAAAACATGCTGTACCATTATCCTCTAGCGTAAGTTGTAGTACATTAAACTGCGAGATTTCGTTTTGAAACGAAACGCGGCATTTGGCAGGCGAGGTACGTCACGACAGCTGATGTGAGTGCCGATAAGCGATCTCCGAGCCGTGCCGAGAACTACCGAAGTTCAGTTTCAAGCCCGATGTCCAGGACATATGTCACGCATAGATCCAAGATATTGATTGACTAATGAAGGATTATGTTATTGATAATAACGAGGAAGAGAAGATAATTTATACTTTGTAGCATTTATTCAAGTTGTATTGATACTGTATAACATTTCTGAAGAGTTATTTTCATTTGCATGATTTTATGAAATATGTAAGCCAGTTTGATTATGTACTAAGGACATGATTTATCGATCTACGAACCGCTGATGAGGGGGCTGTTCACCCTTCGTGAAACTGCGAACTGCATGAGGAAGACAGATTATTAAGTATCTCTGCCGAGGGCAGAACAGCAATCTATCGTGTTTCACAATACGTATTGCTAGCATAGGCCTACTTGTAACGTGCGTGAGGCCGTGTTAATAAAAGTAGAGTTGTGTGTCGAATAACTCTGACTTATTCACTTTTAGTAGTGAGTTTATACAACTCGCTGAAAAATGTGACTTGTATTATGCAGACTAGATCATGCCATATGTGAAGTTAGGCAAGCTCTGTACAACTAGGAACATTAACATTGCGGGTGTACTGAAATACGTGAAGTATAACACTGATATTGGAACAGTGCTGTATATGGACACAAGTATAGTTATACTTGAGCACTTCATGAACATTATGATTCAATCCTCTTATTTTCACGACATGATTGTAAATAGTTCACATGCCTAGTTACCTTGTAGCTATGATCGGCTAGACACTTCAAACATGAATACTGCGATGTGAGTGACACAATATGCATTCTGAGGAACGAACACTGACATTTTTCGAGTATGAAACCGAGTGTCATCGCTAATGCAAAATTTCATTAAGCATGTTCGCTCTATATGACATTATGGCATCGAAATGCAACTATCGTTTCGGGCGAACGCGTGTTACTACCATGTAACGAGGACTTTCTACGAAACGCGATGGACTATACGTGGAATGGCAGTAACAACCGGTGTCGTTCAGATGTCTATCTGGAACCCGTGCGTTGGAGACTGGCAGTCCGGGGATCGATCTCATTGGTATACCAGGATGATCCAGGACACTTCCATGTGTGGAGGAGAAATGACATGAGAGGTATATTGCTTTCTATTCCATCAGCGACTGGCGAGAACGTATTGAAAATCAACATCCATCATTAGTAGTAATGCATAGGCATTGTAATGTTTTAGTAGCTGTCATATTTTTCTTTTTATCAGCATAGTCGATGGTTAGAACTAAGGCATGACGTTATACTCATGTCTGGTTTTATTCTCGACTGGCTTTAGATTCCAATTCATGAATGCGTCCATTTTTGTAGTGTGTTTTTACACAATTAAAAGTAACTTGTAATTTATGTGGGAACATTTTTATCGTAGTGAAGGGAATCATCATAGGAGAAGACTTTATTAATTCTTCACTATTCTAGATAGTGTTTTTGAACATTCATTGTTGTCTATTTATGACACATTTATTCGCACTCTCATTTATCGCTAGATCTATTTTCTAGAGACTTTTCTGATTGTTTAGTTGGAGAGTTGTTGTTTTTTGAACATTTTCTACGTCGATTTAGACAGTTTTGACTTTATTGAGGATACACTTAGTGTGATAGGATTCTTTTTATCTTTTGATAAGAGATATTCTTAGTTTTGGTGGACTATAGAGACAGTAGGGTTTTCTAATCGACTATGTTGGTGCTTATCTTTACGATCACCCTTGTCGATGGTTTAGGAATCCTATATTATTTTCTTGAATCCATTCGAGCAGGATTATTTCTTATTTTGCTTGAGAAATCTCGATCCTTATTAAATTTCTAGTTTTGACCCACGAATGTCAAGTTAACATTGAGCTTATTGAAATCCAGTCCTAATGGTATTTTCAGGCATTATGAATCGAATAGTATTCAAGTGATAATATTCTGAAAGGCATTTCTATTCTTTTTATGAACGAGAATCTCAGATAACTGAATGTGGAGGCATATCCTTCAACAGATGTGTGATTATAATAAAACTATTGTACAGCATTAATAATAATTCTAGTGATAATTTGGAGAAATAAGTGATAATGTTTTAAACATTCTATACGAAGTATTACGATCTTGTTTAATTCTAGTAACGCAAATCTATTCGCAAACTGTAACTATAAAGTATATTAGTAATGAAATTATTCGTATAACCATGATGGGTGAATAAAAATGATAATTGTATAAATAATTATGAAATAGTATAATGAATACTCAGTGGAGTAAATCTATAATATGGATAAGACCATGTAGTGGCACCAGTAAATTTTGTAATGATTAAATAATGTTTGAAATGGTATTGATGGAATCCATTGTTGAATGGATGATAGATAAATAGTCAAGTGTGACTTAGGATTATTATAGTGTTACAGATACTGAAATAAATGGCGACAATGAGTTATTTGGAAACATGCATTTCTAGACATGAGTACTAAAAATTTGAGTAAAGGATCTTTATTATCCTATTTCTGGAAATTACTACAGTACTAACGTAGTTTCATAATCTTCCCTTCTGGTTAATTTAAAGATCAGTGGTGATTTAATTTGGATTTTCTGCTTGTTCACGTAAACGATTATTGGGTCCAAGAGACACCGGATATATACAAAATAATTGCCACGAACCAACAAAATAAAATACACTCATGGAGGGTGTATGATCATCGAGTTTATTCATATAGCACTTAGAGAAGTGTTGTAACATAAATGTATGTATGTATAAAATTTATTTCAGGGTTATTATAAACATGTACATTCAGAAAATTACCTACTGAAAATGAAACAGAACTGATACTATATCCAGTAGGAGTTTCTTTGTGGATCTATTTCTTTATGGGATATTGCAACCCATACGTGTGTGTGTAGAATACATTGTTTTTTTTTTGGCAAGATGGAGTAGCAGAGTGAGGTCTGTGATGTGCATTTTTGAGCTTTATTTTGACTTCGTCAAGATTGTCTATGATCTTTCGGATCTTAATCTGAAGACATAGCACTTCTGCTATGCCATTTATTGAATAGATATTTTCAGTTCCATTTTAAGTCTACGTTTGTGGTGATTTATAGAAGTAAGTGGAGGTCACGTTAAGAAAGCCATTGCTGGGTATTTCTAGGTGTTCTTACGCCTGAGATTACATTCTTTTGTAGATCTCGTGTTCTCTTGAGCCGTTGCTTTCCTCGTTAGCCATGGTTTTTCTTAACGTTGCCTGGTTAGGTTACCCTGTGCCCTATTAACCCCATTCCTTGTTGGTAGTATCTGGGAGTTTTTAGCCGGGATTTTCCAGGTTCTACGATCCAGTGATCTTCTATCGATTTCAACAAGCTGGTGGTAGGTAATTTCGGGTATAGTGCCAAATCTATGACACAGTCAAAGGCGGTCAAGCGAACAGAACAGGTCTTTTGTAAAATATAATAAGCATACGCAGAGCCACGCGCGACCAGGTACAAAGAAAAGAAATGAAGAGGCGTGACTTTCGCCACAAGTCAAGATCAAGCCTGGATTGACAGAGGGGTTGGTCATGTTGCCCGAATTTGTGTTTAACATTTCGGAAGGAACAGAAACAGAAGTTATTTGAGTACATTGAAAATATCGGAATATTATTAGGATAATTGTCATTGTTTTTGGAATTAATTTGAGGAATCCAGTAGGCTACAGCAAGATGAATTATTTTACGAAGTATGAGCGCCAATATTCCCTCGCTTTTGGAAAAGGACGCTATCGAAACCGCGAGGAGGGAGAAATCGTCAATATCAGCGAGGCTTACTTTCTTGACACTTGAAGCGATCGGCTGTGTCATAGTTCGAGTCCCGAGCATAGTGCGGGCGACAGAAATTTTGACGGCAAGTGCAGCCGCATCATCGGTTAGGCACCATAGAATGACGTACTATCATAATACAGAGTGCGGTCTTGTGTATTTTCAGACTACAAAGAATCTGCTAAAATTAAGAAGTGGTCTTAAACATTTTCACGATAGTGAAGCACTATCAAGTCACAACGATAATGAATATTTACGAGCTGTATTACTTGTGGTATATTATTTGAACATTATTCAATCTGCTCCCGAAAAACGCTTATAGAACTTCGACAATTCTATCTACGAGGGATTATCATTAAATTTCCTAATTTTCGAGCGACGATAGTTCCATAATTTAAAAACTATTATAAAACAATTTTACGATATCGCATACATTTTTGCAAAGCAAATATTCGACGAAGAAATTTTGTCAGGATTTTTCAAATTATTACTGAAAATGAAATTCATCACCGCAGCACGAGGAATGGCATTTAGTCATTAATATGAGAGTTCAGATGGCAGAGTAAACATGCAAAAGGGAACAACGTGGCACGGTGATTTCACACCAAATTAGCTAATGCCCCGTGGCGTGCATTTCTTCGTTACGCTCACAATATATAATCCAGTGATGATGCTGATGTGATTGCTGTTGCGGTTGTTGTTGATTCACTTAGGGGCTTTGCGACATCGTGATCATGTAGCCCCGTGTACTTAGGTGTATGTGTTTGGGATGTATGATAATCCGTGTCATTGTGGTGTATGTAGAGATGTGTGTATTTGTAATTGAGATGACGACAGGGAAGAAGGCCGACATGGCTTTAAGTTAGGTACCATCCCAGCATTTGCCTGGAGGATATATGGAGAAATCACGGAAAACCACTTCTAGGATAGCTGAGGTGGGAATTGAACCCATCTCTTCTCAGTTTAGCCTCACGACGCTGAATGTACCTCGTTTCCGCCCTCAGACCAGAATTTCTTAGCAGAGCCAGGAGTCGAATCCAAACCACCGCGATGACAGTCGAGAATGCTAGCCACTACGATGCTATTTCTCATCAAATCAAGGTACACGTAATCAAGGTACTGCACCCGAATCCCGCATAGTCATAGCCTATATCCGCAGAGATAGAAAAGGATTGTAGCCAGGTTAACCAACACTACCCTACTAGGATAATGACTAGGGAACCCTCGATGCATACCGGCCATGCAACAACACTACCGATTAGTTACACATTTACATAGAAAATAAACTATCCTAAACACAAAATGGTAGGACGAGAATCTCGGTTCTCGGGTGTGAACGGTGAAAGTTGAGACTAACTTGAATTCTAGTAACTAATTCGCAGTATTATCGCACGTCGATTGCAAGAATGAAATGATGATCAGATTTCTAAAAAACGAACAGGCAAACAAGAAATAGTGCCTGGGATTTATTTCCAAACAAATACAAATAATAAAAAATAATCCCAATCACCATTAAAATAGATAAACATGTTAAAATTAACTGTTACACACGTCAGATAGTTCTACTATCTGTAGAATAAATGTTTCTGAACATTCTCGTTACAACAATGTAGCTATATTAAGTTTCATAAAATGTTTACGTAAATTGACAGTCACCCTGTGGTTATGTCACTGAAATAGTCTGATTAAAATCAGCTGTTCACTCAAAGAAATGAAGTTAACATTACAAAAACCCTACATTATACACGGGCGTAAGTAAAATGTAACTATCTACTCTAATAATACTGTTATAATTTATATATGGTTTAAATATTTACATTATCTACAGATCTCGTGCTTCACACGGTTTAAAAATTACCATTAACACTATCAGTCGCGATCTGACAGCTTCATAGTGTCTCTGTTACAAAAACAGTTCTTTGAACAATGTTTCCACCACCGATCAAATTCTCAGGTACTTCTAGTGGTATGTCATAATAAATAAGCATTAAATATCAAACACTTAAGTAAAATACAGCTTAGAATGTCGTGTCAATAAATAAAACAATAGGATAAAGAGCGATGCTAAACTATTTAAAGACTTTATACATTACGTGGATCATATACAAATACTCTCTGACATAAACAATTCAGACATTAACCTTTGTGTTAGCGCTTTTTACTCAACCTGTAACAATTCGTTGCTCCACATAGCAATATATTCCTTCCTTCCGCAATACAGTGAACAATACTCATCAATGGCGTCTTACTACGCTCCAAACATGTCATACTTCCTTCCTTTCCTCTCTATAAACAATCTTCACAACTCCTCACGGCATTACTTCCATAAAAAAATAATCTTGCTACACACTTGTAGAAGAATTCGTGATTTTAGTAGGTAACTACGCTAGAGTATGCTACCGTTCAGAATGCACTCCTAACTCTCAACTCCTGTCAAAATTATTAAACCTCGTGCATCAAATTACAACAATTACATGTTCGTTCACAATAATACAATTCACAAAGTACTTCTTATTCCTTTCATTAGCGCTATTCATTCTCTTTGATTCATCATAAACTTGTTCTTCCGCGTTACCAAACGTTAACAATGATAATTTGTAGTTCGCTCGTCTATTAGGTGTTAATAAAAATAAATACATATCCTCACGCTTCTGGTGTACATTTAAGTATATGAACAATTCATATTTAAGTTGTTTTTAACATACTAGACCGCAGGTAGACCAACACATCTCCTGGTCTATTCATCACAGTTAAACAATGTTTCTACTTTAATTGATGATAAATATAGGCATCATTTGACCTCAATTGTCACTACCATGATCCTATTTTATAGTTTATATTCGTAGTATCAATAGTTCAAGACTATTTAGTTGTCTAATAAGTTATATTCCGCTATTGGAATTTTATAACATTCAAATTGTTATAAATAAATATTTCCGATGTATATTAACATCATAATGATTGTTACATAGAATTATAGCATCTCACAATAATGCTTTACTTGATAACAATGCATTATAGACATATAAATGTATACTTTCGCTGTTACGCATAAAAATTGTTAATAACGATTATAATGTTTTAATGTTCTTACAATTTGTCAATATTTACGCTTTCCTCTCCAAAATACAATGTAATCGAATAATCGAGAAATCGAATAATCAAATAATCTCTTTGATATACCAAATAAACAAATAGTCGAAGCATTCCTTTTATAAAACGAGTATCGTTCGAATGTGAGGGTCATACAACGTTTCCTTCAAAATAAAAAAAATCGAGAAACGCAAATCTAAGTTAAATATGCAAGAAATAACGTCTTAAACGACATACGAAGACGTATCAAAAATTACAATGAAACTCTAAAATTTTAAGCTATTAAAAACAAGGAATAAAGATAAGAATTACTACAAATGAAGTTTTTCATTCCAAAAGTGGATTTCTACTATTACAGCAAAACTACAGATATTAGATCAAACGGTTGTTCTACGTTGAGACGTCTTTTACAGCCAAGAAATACCTCTATCAGCTGTTCTTGATATTCCGTTGAAGCTGCCATTGCTCGCCTCCTAGTGAAACCACTTACAGCCAAGCATGTGCAAATCAGCTGCGAGCGACCCCAACTCACTCGGCCTGCAATCACCTGCTCTGCGTCTCGGCTTGAGCTGCTAACGGTAGATCTGCCATCTTCACGCCCAGCGGCCTGGAAACTGCGTTTCTTGGTTCGATCGGCTGTAAACGGTATTCTGTTTCTTATCTCTGTCCTGCAGAGTGGTCTCACCATCGTAGATCCGCAAGTCCTGAGTTGACATCTCATCCTGGTGTTGTTGGACATCTTGCTTGTAGCGTAGAAACTCATATTGGAATACTGCAAGTTGTTGCGCAGTTGTAGCTGTGTTGATCCTTGAATTTCTAAGTCACTCTGACTTCCCAATCCATGGTATAAATTAACCTCCTTTTATTTTATTTAGTTCTCCATAATCTTCTCTTCAGTAAACGTAGAATAAGCTTTTCCTCCCCGACTTAATTTCGCTGTCATCATGTAGACTGTAATGTAGATTGTGATGTAATAACGCTGAATTTCACCGTTGAATCCGTTGTAGCAATATCGTAGCTTGCAATAAACAATGGTGTTAGTTATTGCTTCTCTGTAAAGTGCTGTTTTATAAACGAAGACTTGTTTTAATGATGTTATACTTTTATAAACGCTGGTCTCTCCAATATTAATATAAATTCATTTCACCGGCTCCTCTTCTGAACTTCCTCGGCGATCCCTTGGTCGTTCGACAGTCCAACGGTGCTTTTCGACCGGGCTTATGTTGCGTGCAATAAATGCTTCTCTGCTTTGCGCGTGCGTCAAACGCGTCCACTCGTGTCCAGTTGCTGTGAGAGAGTCAAGCCACGCTTCTCCTCTCCGCGGCGCGTGTCACTGCTAGCCTAGCTCAGCTAGCCTCACAAACATGTATTTTAATAGAAATATACTCTTATTTGCTCTATTATTCAATAATTTATATTTCTTTTCAACCAAATAAATTCCATATTGCATTCTACACCTGTAGATGTGTTTATTTCTCTTTATATTTGCCAAATTTATATAAAAGCGATTCCCTCAAAAATTATGTGCTATTATTTGATTGGCTACTGAAATATTCTGAAAAAGGCTCCTGGACCTAGCCTCTTATCCACGGGACGTGTGCATCGCTTTGTTATGATCGCCTTGCTAACCAATACTGGTTTTCTAGTGGCAAACATGAAGCTTTGTACAATTTCCAGCTTCGAATGATCGAACTCTTCCTTAGTTAAAATCTCATTCACCAGAATATTTCCAAATAATAAATTCCTCAAAATGTTTCAAAATTCTCCAAAATACTTTCATTATGCTTCATTTGCATCCCATAATAAATATATATTTATAAAACTATTTAAATTCCAAATTTCCAATTTTTCCTTCCAATGGTGCACAAGCTGGGCTGAATTCGAGTTCAGTACGTTACATATCTATAGAGGATAACTAATGAGTAGGGACTGGACATTAATGCACTAAAGACTATGAAAATGTGTATGCAAATATGTTCTTAAAATTTATAAAATATGCTTTAAGAATTTAGGAATATGCACTTAACGATAAGCCAATGTTATTCAGTCTTCTTTCCCTCATATGCCGTAATATGTGAAGTCGTTTTTGCATGTCGTTAAAATTCAAATTTCGTTTCACATTTCACTTCCTTTGAACATACTTGACAATAGACGACAACTCCATCATGTGAATAATCACTATTACCTGACACCCACTGATTTAATAAATACTTTCTGCTGCTCTTCTCTTTAGGCTTTCTGAGCAAAGGATAGGCAGACTAGTTAAGAATAAAGTAACACTATTCCTGAAGAAACTCCTCACAAAACTAACCCCGGGCTAATGGCTGCCGGGATGGTGGAAGGTATGTCGCAACCCATTTCTTTCTTGAAATAGCCACGCTTAAAATACTGTTATATCGTTATCTGTTGCTCAGAAAGTTTCTTACAAGTGATGTCCAACACGCAGGTAAAGCCGTTAGGCAAAACTGAGAAGAAGCAGGTTCGATTCCCAGCTCAGCCATCCTAGAAGTGGTTCTTCGTGGTTTCCCATTTCTATTCTAGGCAAATGCCCGGGTGGTGCCTAACTTAAGGCCACGGGCACCTCCATCCCAATCCAATACACTCACTACTACAGTCACAACAATAACACAATTTATCAGACAAATTATATATATATATATATATATATATATATATATATATATATATATATATATTGTTACGGCTGTGAGTTTGTTTCATCGCTCGCCGCATGAGTCACAACTGCCCCCGGGCTGGGCTGTGCTCTGCCTCAGTGTATTGCGTGCGCCTTACGCAACAGGACTACTAGGACAAAGGGATGGTCCAGAATATTCGTGACCCAGCCAGTGATGGAAACCTCGAGAAGCCGTGGACCCTGGATGGGTCTAGAAGCATTTATTGAGTCACCGGCCTGCTATATAAGAGCGACCTGTCAAGCGGTGAGACTGTGTTTTTTTCGAGCTAGTGCGAGCGTTTACCTTGAGCGACAGAAGTGTGGTGACGTGACTTGCGAAAGCCAGTGAGATTCCTTCCGAGCCGCGGAGCAGTGTGAGGAGTGTGTACTTACCTAGGGCGACAGAGACATTGTGGTGAATTACGAAACGCATTGGGCAGTTCCCTAGCCAGTGGACAGGAAACAGTGAGTGACAGACTTAGTGCAGTTATTTCCAGCCGGCGCACGAGACCACCTCATTAGCGAGAGGATTAACTGCAAGGCCGAGTGAAAGGGTGAGTCAAGCTCCATACAGGAGGAAGCTTCTGTAAGACTGATAATTGTTTCTATCTGCTTATTGTACGGTGTATATTTCTGACCTGCAAGCAATAAAGCTAACTTTTCTTTAAAGGAACAATCTGTGTTGTGCTTCAACCCACCGTAATCCAGTTAACAAAAGTGCCACTAGGGGGTGGCTCCTAACAACTGGGGTCAGAAGCCGGATTACGAACTCAAGCACAACACCTGACGGTCCTGGTTTCAAAACCCGAGCAGGTCAATTCTCTAATTTTCCTGTGAGTGCATGCCCTTTACAAGACAAACATCTAAAATGGAAGCGCAATTTGCAGCATTGCTAGAAAAGTTAAGGGGCATGGAAACCAAGATGGAAGACGGCCAGAAGAAGATGGAGGACGGCCAGAAGAAGATGGAGGACGGCCAGAAGAAGTTAGCCGAGGACCTAACTGCCAAACTAGAAGACGGCCAGAAGAAGACGGAAGACGGTCAAAATAAGCTAGCGGAGGACTTGAAGAGGATAGAGGACGGCCAGAAGAAGATGGAAGACGGTCGGAATAAGTTGACACAGGACCTGAAGGAATTAGAACTGGGTCTGCGTGAGGAAGTCACGGCATTGGAAAAGAAGTTCGACGCCTTACAAGTGGAAGTTGCCGAGCTGCGCCAACGCCCGCCCACCGTTACACAGGGAATATCAGGAACGGGACATAGCAGAGTGACTCCCCCAACCTTCGACGGAAAGGTCCCGTGGAGCACCTACTTAACGCCAGTTCGAGGCAGCCTGTTCCATAAACAACTGGAACAGCACGGAAAAGGCCACAGCTCTCATTGTAGCGCTGAGAGGGGACGCCCTTAACGTCCTTCAGGCCATCCCGACTGGATCCCAGGACTAGGCTTCACTAATTGCCCATATGGAGTCCCGATATGGAGATAGCCATCTTCAGCAGGCCTACCAGATGCAGCTCCGGACCCGGGTACAAAAGAACGCGGATACCCTGCAGGAGTTCGAGATGCACATCGCACGCCTCGTAAGGCTCGCCTATCCATCAGCGCCGGCCGACTTTCTGGAACAGATTGCGACGCAGATCTTCACCGACGAGCTGCGGGACTCGGACACTCAACAGGCGCTGCGACTCGCGCGCAATAAGACCCTGGTAGATGCGCTGAACCACGCACTTGAGTTCGAGACGGCAAAACAGGCATCTAGAATGTACGCGCGTGTGCGTCAAGTGGACGTCGACGAACCAGTAAAAACCAACGAGACCAAGCCCCTCGCCGATGAATTGATGGAGGCGCTAGGCCGTTTCTTCGATAGTCGCGACGCCACCAGCAACGACACCGCTGGAAGACAACCGGAGAGGCGGCCCGGAAGAGGACTACCGATCTGCTGGACCTGCGATAAGAAAGGCCACCTGAGCAAGGACTGCGGTGATCACCGCCGCCGAGGGTATCCGGCGGGAAATCAGTCGTCTGAATACCGCACGACCCAGGGAAACGAGTATCAGCCAGCCTTGGGGGGCAAAGGTTGGCTTGTGACAGTCGTCAAGCCCCGGCAGTCCAAGTTCGTGTGACGAAGATACGGAGGGACAATAGCAGCCTGATGGTCGACGGATTCATCAACGGAGTGAGCTGGCCCATGCTGAACGACACGGGAGCGTCAAGGACCATCGTCAATCCCACCGTGATCCCGAGGTGGAGAGTGCAAACCACACAAAGGAACCTCCAACTAATAACCGCGACTGGAGAGACTGCACCGGTACATGGTGAAGCATCACAGGAGTTCGTCATTGGTCGACGGGCGGTGAAGTATCCAGTGCTTGTGGCTGACGTATCAAGGTGATCGTCGGACTGGAATTTCTGGACCAGAACGACATCATCCTGAACCTGAGTACCAACACTCTGCGCTTCGGAGGTGAGGAACTTGCTTTGCCACCAGCACACGAGTCCATCACCGCACGACGAGTAAGGCTGAGAGAAGACGTCTTCGTTCCCGCCAGAACGGAGGTCAGCGCTGCAGTAATTGTCGACGGAACTGCTGAGGGAGTGGCGGCTGTCATCGAGCCGAAATGAGGAGATCCAGACAAAAGGATTGCTAATTGCCAAGACTCTCATCAACACGACGTCTCGGCCGTACGTCCGCCTGTCCAACCTGAACGACATTACGGTTCAAAGGGACACCAACCTAGGAGTCTGCGAACCCGTTACCTGGATTGCCCGCATCACAGATACGACGGACGGACACCTGCGGACGGTCAACCGAAGAAGACGCGCACTGCCAGAAGAACTACAGAAGCTGTACCAAGGATCCCAGGACCATTTAGACGAGGAACAATCACGCCAACTTCGGGACCTGCTACGCGAATTCCAGGATGTCTTCTCCGTGGGGAGCAAAGACTTCGGCAGGACAAGCTTGGTCCAGCACAGAATCGACGTTGGGGACAGCGCAACGATTAGGGCTCCATTCCGACGTGTCCCGCTCGCCAGGCAAGCCGAAGTCGACCGGATGTGTAGAAGAGATGAAGGAGCAAGGAGTGATCGAGCCAGCACATAGTCCTTGGAGTTCTCCGGTCGTGCTAGTGAAGAAGAAGGACGGTTCAACCATGTTCTGCGTGGGTTACAGGTGGGTGAATGACGTCACGAAGAAGGACAGCTACCCTCTACCCTGGATCGACGACACCCTGGACACCATATCAGGGTCAATATGGTTCTCCCCCCTGGATTTGAAGAGTGGCTACTGGCAGGTGGAGGTCCACCCTAAGGACCGCCAGAACACTGCGTTCTCTGTGGGCAGCGGGATCTGGCAGTTCACCGTCATGTCATTTGGTCTGTGCAACGCCCCTGCGACCTTCGAAAGGCTAATGGAGTCCATTCTGAGGGGACTACACTGGAAGACCTGCCTGGTCTACTTAGACGACGTCATCGTTCTCAGGAGAAGCTTCGAGGAGCACTACAGCAACCTGAAGGAGATCTTAATGAAGCTACGGTCTGCCCAGCTGAAGTTGAGCCCCAAGAAGTGTCAGCTCTTCCAGAAGCAGGTCCAGTACCTTGGGCATATCGTCTCCGATGAAGGTGTGCGCACCGACCCGGAAAAGACCGCAGCTGTGAGGGAGTGGCCAGTTCCGAAGGACAAGTCCCAACTACGAAGCTTCCTGGGACTCTGCACTTATTACCGTCTCTTCGTGAGAGGATTCGCCGACGTCGCCAAACCACTGCATCGACTGACTGAGAAGGACCAACTCTTCACGTGGACAGCAGAATGCCACAGTGCCTTCGAACAACTCAAGCAGGCTCAGTGCACCGCACCTATTCTGGCCTACCCCAGACCTGGAACAAGGTTCATCGTCGATACCGATGCCAGCGACTTTGGTATAGGGGGAATCCTGTCGCAAGTAGTGGACGGCGAGGAGAGAGTAGTGGCCTACTTCAGCAAAGCCTTGTCAAAGCCCGAAAGGAACTACTGCGTCACCAGGAAGGAGCTGCTCTCCATCGTGAAGACCATTGAAAACTTCCACAAGTACCTGTACGGGCAGAAATTTCTCATCAGGACCGACCATGCATCCCTCCGGGGGCTCCTGAACTTCAAGCAGCCCGACGGTCAACTCGCGCGGTGGTTAGAGAGGCTTCAACAGTACAATTTTGTGATCCAGCACAGGAAAGGCCAACTGCACTCTAACGCCGACGCCCTGTCACGAAAACCGTGCCCCGAAGACTGCACCTTCTGTACCAGAAGAGAGGAGAACACCGGGATACAGTGCCGAAGGACTACCGTGGGACTTCAGGGGAGCTGGAGCCGTGAATCTTTCACGCGGGCACAAGCAGAAGATGATGACCTGGGACTGATAGCCGAATGGAAGAGGGCCTGTGTCCCCAGACCCGGGTGGAACATTAGAGTGACTGCAGAACAAAGTTCAAGTCCTACTGGGCGCAGTGGGACTCGTTCATTGTAAGGGATGGCGTCATCTGCCGTACCTGGGAGAGCACCGACGGGAAGACATCTCGGGAACAAGTCGTCGTACCAAAGGCTATGACGGAGGAAGTCCTCTAGGAAGTCCATGGAGGATCATCTGGTGGACACCTAGGGATAAAGAAGACCCTGGAGAAGCTGAGAGAGCGGTTTTACTGGATCGGATGCCGAGCAGACGTGGAGAACCACTGCGCGAGGTGCCACGATTGCGCAGCCAGCAAGGGCCCAGGACGAAGACGACGGGTCCACTGAAGACCTACAACGTGGGCGCCCCCTTTGAGAGAGTGTCCATCGATGCTGCTGGGCCATTCCCGTTAAGCGAGGCAGGTAACCGCTACATATTGGTCGTCAGCGACTACTTCACCAAATGGCCGGAGGCGTATGCCCTCCCTAACCAAGAAGCCGCGACGATCGCAGAGACCCTGGTGAAGGAATTTGTCAGCCGGTACGGAGTACCCCTGGAGCTACACTCCGACCAAGGTAGGAACTTCGATTCGCAGGTGTTCCAGAACCTATGCCAGCTGCTGGGAATCCGGAAGACAAGGACAACGCCGCTACACCCTCAGTCCGACCGGATGGTAGAGCGATTCAATCGCACCATCGAGAACCATCTCCGAATAGTCGTCAGCGAGCACCAGAGGGATTGGGACAAACATCTTCCACTATTTCTCCTGGCCTACTGCGCCGACGTGCATGAAGCCACCGGGTTCACACCAGCCCGGGCCATGTTTGGGAGGGAGCTCCGTCTACCTGTCGATCTTGCCTTTGGCCGACCTGGGAATGATCCGGTCCCGGTAAGCCAGTATTGTCAAGAACTGGTCGACCAACTGGAGGACGTGCACGCGTTCGCGAGGAGGAAACTGCGGATCGAGACCGACCGAATGAAGACCCGATACTACCAACAGACGGATGCCGGCGGATTCCACGAAGACGACCTGGTCTGGCTCTTCAACCACTTACGGAAGAAAGGCCTGTCACCCAAACTGCAGAAGTCCTGGGAGGGCCCGTACGGAGTCGTGAAACGGATCAACGATATTGTCTACAGGATCCAGCGGAGCCCGAGGGTGAAGATGAAGATCGTGCATCGAGATCGCCTGGCAGCCTATGGAGGGACACAGACGGTCCAATGATTGACCGGGACGATCAGCCTTTTAGGAAGGGGGTGGTGTTACGGCTGTGAGTTTGTTTCATCGCTCGCCGCATGAGTCACAACTGCCCCCGAGCTGGGCTGTACTCTGCCTCAGTGTATTGCGTGCCCCTTACGCAACAGGACTACTAGGACAAAGGGATGGTCCAGAATATTCTTTACCCAGCCAGTGATGGAAACCTAGAGAAACCGTGAACCCTGGATGGGTCTAGAAGCATTTATTGAGTCACCGGCCTGCTATATAAGAGCGACCTGTCAAGCGGTGAGACTGTGTTTTTTTCGAGCTAGTGCGAGCGTTTACCTTGAGCGACAGAAGTGTGGTGACGTGACTTGCGAAAGCCAGTGAGATTCCTTCCGAGCCGCGGAGCATTGTGAGGAGTGTGTACTTACCTAGGGCGACAGAGATATTGTGGTGAATTACGAAACGCATTGGGCAGTTCCCTAGCCAGTGGACAGGAATCAGTGAGTGACAGACTTAGTGCCGCTATTTCCAGCCGGCGCACGGGACCACCTCATTAGCGAGAGGATTAACTGCAAGGCCTAGTGAAAGGGTGAGTCGAGCTCCATACAGGAGGGAGCTTCTGTAAGACTGATAATTGTTTCTATCTGCTTATTGTACGGTGTATATTTCTGACCTGCAAGCAATAAAGCTAACTTTTCTTAAAAGGAACAATCTGTGTTGTGCTTCAACCCACCGTAATCCAGTTAACAAAAGTGCCACTAGGAGGTGGCCCGTAACAATATATACACCCAAGTACGTTATGTCTCAAGTTACCACGATGTCCAAGCCCCTTTTGAAAACAACTACAAACAACTAGTGTTGGCCTAGACGTTCGTTATGTATGGGCAAGGGTGGATCTAGTGGAGGGCGAGAAGGGCGACCGCCCAGGGCCCCGCGGTCCGGGGGCCCCGCATCTTGGATTTTTTTAAATGTAATTAATTAGTTAATTAATTAATTATACTTTTCAAACTTTTCAAACTAATTTATAATTATTTTTTCAGTACAACTATGACCTCCCTTCACCGTTTAGCATGTTTAGATTTCAATGAAATAATAGAAGACTTCAGCCGGAAAAAAGTCGCAAAGTAATATTTTAATATTTCATAGTTTACATAATCTGTTTCAAGGGGACTTAAAGGTTTCTTCCATATTATTAAAAAAATGTACTGTAGTGTATACAAAAAATTGTAACTATTCTTTATTTTATTATTATTATTATTATTAAAATTAAATTAATTGGTATTCTGCCCGAAGGCAGGTCCGAGCCTCCGAAGAGGCTACCCCCAGCCGGAGTTTACATGCGGTAGGGTGGCCAGGGCCTTTCCGCTCCTCCTTATGTTGGCCAACAGCGCGCAGTGCCTAGAACCGGTATACCATCCAAGTTCCGACTGCGCCCAATGTTGCTTAACTGCGGAGTTCTCAAGGGATCCGGTGTTTCAACACGGCTAGGCCGTTGACCTTATTATTATTACAAAACTACTTTCCATTTGATTTGATTTTTTTTATTTCCTATTGTTGTGGGTCCCACCTTATCATATCGTCCAGGGCCCCGTAAGGCCTGGGTCCACCACGGTGTATGGGTATCAAATTCACTGATTTGATCGATAGATGATTCCAGATAAACATAAACATAAATTCGGTAACTCAAAATGTGACAGATAATATAATGAAATATTGCGAGTGAGGAGTCAAGACTAAGGAAAGCCACTAAGTCTCAAGACTGTTTTATTGAACATTACACACCCAGTAGCTTTTTCTTGAATGTTTAGGATAGTAAAATCAAATACTCAGCATCTATTTCAGCTACAAGTGCAAACATGGGCAGGATAGTAGGCTTTCTAAGACTCTGGTAAATAAGTAACATTATAATATTCCGTTTCCCAGCGTGATTTCCGTATTTGACGCAGAAGTTTGACCTCCCGAGATGAGCTGAATCCTACAGCACAATATGGACAGAAGAGGGAAATGAAATCTTGAATTTCAACTATCTTTAGGGAATATCCTTTGCCACCTTGGGTGCACTTGTGTCAGTGAGCATTGGTTGCACACTTTTTAGAAAAGGTCGAACCATTGCTTTCTGCTCTCATCTTCAGTTCTTGATGACGAAGATGATAGTGTGGACTCAGGCCACTGGTTACCTTCACGATAACGATGGGGTACGTCGTTACTAGTAACTGTTGCCTTTGCGATAGCGATGGGGTAATGCCGTTACTTTTAATATAACGATGGGCTAACGCCGTTACTAGTAACTGTAATTTTGACGATAACGATGGGGTGTTGCTAACTTCGTTATTATATTTGTGTAAGTAACGGTAACTGTTCCGTAGTTACATTTTAGAAGTAACATACCCAACGCTGACTTCAATGTGCTCAGACTGATGGAGATTACATTACATGCTGTATTAATGACTTCGAGGAATCATAGAAGTGGGAAAATGAACCAAGCTTCGATGGCTCCTGCGGCAAGATGGCGTCACAGTGAAAGTGTAGTGAAATAGCAGCTAGTGTAAATATTTGATAAAAGTGGTAAAATATTATAACAGAGGTTTAAAATCTATAAAGTTACTTTCCTTAGGTCAAGTGAAATATGGAATATTGATAGCATATAAAAATTCTTATTGATAATTTAATAAACTTAAACTAAGTTGTGGAAACGTGTATCCAAAGATTCCATGACTTCTTCAATCACTGTTTGAACCAAGTAGAGCAGTGGTGCTTCTACGAGTTTTCACCCGATTGGAAGATATACGTATTTCACATTCTTCTTTATTGGTAGGTAATTAGATTAATTCATTTAGGTAGTAATAATTAAAATAAATTCAGTGTAATTTGGTGAAAACATCAAGGCTAACTTAGATCTCTAGTATGTCGACAGTAAACAGTGTTAGAGTCTCGTCAGGTAGTGTAACCGTTATGGATTTATGCTCTTCGTGCAAAATAAAAGTAAAAAATGCAAATAAAATCATCACAAGATCACAGGTAAAATTGAGTGAGTAGAAAAGTGAAACCGACTGTCGTAATGTAGGCCTACCGGTACCGTCATGGGAATGTCATAACCTGGAAAACGAACTGTCCTAAAAAGATGAAATTATAAAGCTGCTAAAGGAAGATATTACTAAGTTAATGGAAGAGTTGAATAAATTAAAAGGAAACAGAGAGGAAAGCAAGGAAACTTGGTCGACAGTGGATGCTGGTAAGGTAAGATTGAATATGCCTAGGCCTATAAATGGAGTACCGGTACATGTAACTGAAATTCCCGTCTCAAATTCATTTGGAGCGCTCGTCGAAGAAAATGATGACTTTCTTCAAGAAGAAAAAAGAATGTGATAAAGAGAAAATCCAGGAAGATGCGGATATTTGCGGACAGTCACGGGAGAGATGTAGCAGCAAGCGTATTGGAGAGAAGCGGAGAAATGGAGGTCACTTCGACAATAAAGCCAGGAGCACCATTTGCAGCGGTCACGAACGAGATGGTAGGAGAGTGTGCGTCCCTTACTTCAAAGGACTATGCAGTAATCATCGCTGGAGCAAACGACGTCTATAGAAACGACAGTAAAAAGGTAATCAAAGATTTAAAGGGTACATTGCCATCCATGCATAACACAAATGTCATCATTGTAAACATTCTTCAGAGACTTAATTCCCGAATCATTTGTAAATGTAGAAATAGAGGCTACAAATGGAAATATTCATAAAATTTGTAAGAGTTTTCCAAATGTTCAAATTATAGATGTAAGTAAATTAGACAGGAAGTTCCACACTCGGCATGGCCTACACTTAAATAGGTTAGAAAAAGAGTATCTTAGTGATGAAATCTGCAAAATTGTAAATTCAAATGTTAAGAATAGTTCAACAGTAATATCTTTAGAGTGGAAGCAGGGAAACTGGTAAAAGAAGCCAAACGTGAGGTTTGGCATTCAGATCTTTTGATGTCAAATTTAACTGAGTCCAACAATGGTATTTCGGATTTGTCTAGCAACAATAATAATAACACTTATGATGGTAATAATGTAAATAAATCACCAACACAAGCTTGCAAAAGTAACAAATCTAAAATTTACCACCAGAATGTTCAGTCTCTCTATAATAAAATTGATCACGTAAATCTAATGCTTAAAAGTGAACTTAAAGACATCTCAGCACTATGTATTTCAGAACATTGGCTGAAAGAGGAACAACTCGAATTAATTCAATTCCCAGGGTTTAAACAAGCTAGTAAATACTCTAGATCTAATATTAGCCATGATGGTACTTGTATCTTCTTAAGAAATAATTTAGATCATGAACAGTTAACAGCTTATGATTATCTAATTATGGAACAGGATTTTGAATTCTCTGCCGTAAAAATACAGCAGTTTAAATTAATAATTGCATGCGTATACCGTTCTTCATCAGGAAAATTTCCTTTATTTACAGATAAATTAGAATTGTTACTCAATAACATGAGCAAAGTAAATTTCGATATAATAATTTGTGGGGATATAAATGTGGATTTCTTAAAATTTAATAGAAATTGTGAATTATTAACACAGTAACTAATTTCCTAGGGACTGAAACCTACAGTAAATACCCCAACAAGAATAACAAATTTTAGTAAAACCACTCCTGATCAGATTTTTTAAAATACAGATAAAGATCACCATTCAATAGAAGTCTATTGTCAGGGTTTTAGTGACCACCATGGACAAATACTGAGTTTTGAAGTACCCGAAACAATCAATAATAATGATAATGGAGTAAAATCAAAGTGCAGGTCATTCACTGAAACAAATGTTACATATTTCAATGACTTATTAAATAAGGAGACATGGTCAGAACTAGAAAATGTAAATGATAAATTTAATGCATTTAACAGTACCCTAAAACACTATTTTGAAACAGCATTCCCCTTTAGACAAAGAACTGTTCAAAATAACAAAACTAGCAATTGGATAACAACAGGGATTATAAATTCATGTCAAAGAAAGAAATTTTTACACAAAATATATAAACAATACCACACAACACCTGAATTCAATTTATACCACAAAAATACACTAGCATATTAAATAAGGTAAATAGACTAGCAAAGAAAATGCATAATGATAATTTTATTTCCCAATCATGTAATAAAAACAGGGCTATGTGGCCGTGATAAAGAAAGAAACTGGAAAATCTGCTAAAATACAAAGGAACATTACACTGACCAGAAATAATAAAGTGATTAATAATCCAGAGGAAATAGCAAACACTTTTAATGACTATTTTCTGGAAATTCCACAAAAATTATTAAATAAATCACAGATAAATACACTAAACTCTAATAATAAAATAAATATATGTAGTGATTCTTTATTTATAAATCACGTCACAAGTGAAGAGGTAAGAATAGTTATAAAAGAGCTAAAAAAGAAATTCTGTGCTGGCATTGGTGGCATCCCTGATGCAATTTTAAAGAAATGTGCAGAAAATATAATAAATCCACTTACTCACTTAATAAACAGTTCTATTCTCTCAGGAACTTACCCGGATATTTTGAAGTGATCAAAAGTAATTCCAGTGCACAAAAGGGTTCAAAAAATGAATTAGATAACTATCGTCCTATTACCTTACCAACTGGTAATGCAAAAATTGTGGAAAAAATCATGTATAAGAGACTGATAAGTTTTATAGAAAAAATAAAATATTATCAAACTCACAACATGGATTCAGAACGGAAAAATCTACACAGACAGCAATTTATGAATGTATTAATAGTATACTGAAATTCATGGACAATAAGGAACATGTAACTGGCCTATTCTTGGATTTATCGAAATCATTTGATGTTGTTGACCATAAAATCCTCCTTACAAAACTAAATCACTATGGTATTAGAGGTCTAGCTAATAAATTGATAGAGTCTTACTTAACAAGGCGTAAACAAATAGTAAGCTTGAGACACAAGGATGATGGAACCAAATTACTTAATGAAACATTGTCCAATAAGGGAATTATTAAATTTGGAGTACCCCAGGGTTTGGTTTTGGGCCCACTACTGTTTCTTCTATATATCAATGATATAACACAGAACGTTCATTCACATAAGGGAATTTTGTTTGCGGACGATACAACACTCGTAATTAAAGGTGAAACTAAACAGGTCATACAGCAGTCTGCTGACTCCGTTACAGGAGAGTTAACCAAATGGTCACAAGATAATCACCTCATAATAAACTATAAAAAGCAGTATGTCTAAATTTCCACACTATACAGAATAGGAATCCTGCGAAGCCCAATATAACATTAAATGGTCATCAAGTAGAAAATAAATCAGAAACAAAGTTTTTAGGACTATGGATACAACATGACTTGAAATGGAATAAACATATACAATACCTGAATACTAAACTGAATTCGATGTGCTTTGCGTTACGTATTTTGAAAAACTGCACTAGCATGCACACATTAGAAACACTTATTTTGCTTATTTCTATTCATACTTAAAATATGGGGTCATATTTTGGGGTATGTCGCCAGATGTACTAAGCACGTTTAGGATACAAAAGAGGGCGATTAGAATTATGGCAAATGTAAACACTAGACAATCATGTAGACCTCTGTTTAAAGATTTAAACACTCTCCCACTGCCCTGAATATATATCTTTGAAAGTATTATGTTTTTAAAAAGAATTTAATGAATAAGGATGTTTTTCTTAAAACAAACAATGATGTTCATAGGCATAACATAAGACAAAATCAAAACATTCATATTTCACGCACACACACAAGCATATACCAAAAAAGGAACTTTTCACACAGGAGTTAAGTTATACAATAAACTACCCCACTATATAAAACTTGCCCCAAAAATAAAAACCTTTGATAGAATGTTGAAAGCTTATCTGCAGTGCCATTGTTTTTACTCTGTAGTTGAATATCTTAGTGTATAGGAGCGTTGAAATCTATAATTATATTTTACTTTTCTATTTTAATTGTAATACCTAGCTGTAAGTTGTTATATTTATAGAATTAAGTTTTCATATTATGATAATAGAGTAAGGTGTAAATAGTTGTCCAATAAGATTGTATCTCTTAAGATCTGTTATTATAATAAGTTATAAATAGTTATAGTATTAGTATTATATACCTATTAGTACTTTTATTTTATAGATGTAAATTCTGACGAGTCCTATATCAAAAATGTATTGTATACATGTATTTGATCAAATGGATTTAATAAAATCTATCTATCTATCTATCTATCTATCTATTCAGCATGATGTTATCGTAGCATTTGTTGTCATTGAGTGAGAAAAACCCCTAGGAAACAATTCAACAAATCCAAGATGACCGTGATCACTCCATTAGAATACCTTTTATAGCAGTCAATGCGTAGATTGAGGAATGGGCCTGGAACATTAGTAGCAGGTCATCTTCATTTGTCAACATGGACGCCACGGACAGAATAAACTGGTGTCCGAGTGCCCTCACAGAACACAAAATATAATAGAAGTGAATCACGCATGTGAACAAGAAATTACTGCAGCACGCTTAGTGGTATGGTGGCCAACTACCAGTATGAAAATATTAGCTACCATACTTTTTCAAGTTTTTATTTAACCGGGTCACTCCAATCCATATTACAAGGACATAATTCCGTTAAACAAAATAGCACCAAATGGAGACTTTGGACTGCGTTTTTTTTTTATTCTGATTGGTGTACACCGATGTCTTAGGACCCAAATTATTTGGTGTGAGCAACATTGCATTTTTATTATTGGACAAATACGGTTTACGAATAAAGTGTATGGATCACGATTATAACCCGCAAAAATATGACAGTATCGTGTTATCCAAGAAAAATATTTGCTATCGCGAGTAGTGACTTAAATATTTCTCAAATTCAAGATAATGCAAAGTTACCGTGACGTGTTTCAAGCGTGCAGAGCCGCTATGGTACCAACAACACATAACATGAAATATAAAACGGCCAATTCAACCAAATATGATGCGACCTTTTGCCTCGGAACACTCCAAGAGGCATGGAGCTTAAGTACCCAGTGTATCGCAGCTCCATCCCCATGAGTGCCCTCGAGGTAGACCAAACGAGTCATTGTCAGTCCTTAGCACAATTTACCCTACTACAGATGGCCGACAGCCATGCAAATTCTTGGCACCTACGACTTCAGCGCTGCCTGGCGTTGGGCACGCACCACTAGTAGCATGAAGACCAACAGCGCTATCTATGAGCAGAACTTGTAAACACTAACCTCCCCACTCCTTCCCGGCCCCGCAACTCGTTGAGCAATAATATTCTCGTCATAAATGCTCTGTCCACTTCAATGTTCCGAAAATCACAATCTTCCCAATAGAATATAGCACGTTTTTAAGTGTGGAGATAATATGGTCTACAACAAATAAGTCACATTCAAAGTACCAATAAGAATAAAAAAATACCAAAGTGGAAAATTGTGAATTCCAGAACTCTGAAATAAAAATCACAGCATTTAGGACATAACCAACCACCTCCTTAGTTGCTTGCGTGCTTGCTCCAGCGCTGCAGAGGCATCTGGTGGTCATAGCAGCCAATGGAATTGTTGTAGCCATCAGCTTTTAACCAATAAAATGTAACTTATTCATTCTTTGAAGAAATTTTCAAGTCCGAGACAAATCTGCCAACATAGATATTTACTTTCGCTTTGTCGAAAAACCCCAGTGCAATAACACAACAGTAAGCCTTTCAAGATTTGATTGCCGGCGGTCGAGATGGGAACTATTCTCTGTTTACACGTGCCACGCTGTCAGCCTGCTTGGATGCGCAAGTAGGATATGACTCAGCTCCAGTAGCCACAGAGATCGTTGAACTGTCCGTGGTGACATGAGCTCCTGTGGCACGATTTCCCTAACTCCTAAACGTAGATAACCCAACATTCTTAATTCACCCATCATTATAAATTTTTCCGTTCACAATTCACAATATAACTTCTATCTAACACAAGCAGTGCGCGCAATGCTGGTTGATTATGTGGAGACGGCACTCTGTCATCGCTGAGTCCCCCTGCTCGTCCCACAAGGCTCCTGCTGCAATAAACAACAAACGCCGGCGCAGCCACATTCAGCCGCAATCAAATCTTGAAAGACTAATGCCGTGTATGGCAAAATCTTGTGCTAATCAAATACACTAGCATGTAGTAGTAGATATAGCCTAATGGGTCGTCTACTTGAAATGAAAATGGCACGGTACGGTTCGGTGCGATAAGCGCAGGACCGTAGAGAGCCATCACGGGCCTTAGGTCGAGGGCTTCCGGGTCCCTATATTTTCATCAACCTGTTACATTATTTTGGAAGTATTAAACTTGTATTTATTTAGCCTAACCCATAAATAAATCCGGGGAATTTTGCTAGGCCATATTGAATATCTATTCACTTGGTCTTTAGTTCTTCAGCCACTCCTCTTTTTGTCTCTCATTGCTTGCTATACTTCATGATTTTCAACACCGAACATTTGAAATTTCATTTTCGTTGTATCTGACCATGTTCGGGCTCCACAAGAATAAGCCGTACTTCTTTCAGAGATGTATGAAGTACAGAATTTTCAATGTTTGAATTAGAAACTTACCGCTCTATAAATTGACTTTTTTGTAGCTCTTCAGTCGGTCAACACGATTGTGCCCAATAAATGTGCGGGGTATAAGATACAAATATATAAATACATTCCTAGAAAAAAATACATGTGTTAGTTAATATTCACACATAAATGAGGCAATTTGAAATTAAAATTAAAATTGCCCCATATAATTGTGAATATTAACTAACACATGTATTTTTCTAGGAGTGTATTTATATATTTGTATCTTATACCCCGCCCACTTATTGGGCACAATCGTGTTGCTCAACTGAAAAGCTACAAAAGGTCAATTTGTATAGGCAACACTGAAGAAAGAATGGATTCAAATCTCTATGTTTTATAAATGTATAAGTATCTTCAACTACCGTATACTTTGCTTTCTCCCCGGCTGAGAAGCGAAACACACAACGGATATTTATAAAATGTGTTATACTGTAGTTCTCCTTGTAATGTTTTGGATACCATTCATTGGTTGCATTTACATTGTACATAAAAATAATATAAATAACCCCTGGCACTACAGCCCATTAAAGGCCTAGGCCTACCAAGCGACCGCTGCCCAGCCAATTGGCCTGCAGATAGTGGGGTGACACGTGATCAGCGCATCGGGTCCCCTCGGCCGTTAATCTTAGTTTTCTTGATCGGGGCGCTGCCTCACTGTCAGACAGCCACTCAATTGTCCTCACGAGGCTGAGTGCACCCCGTTCCAGCCCTCACGTCAGTTTCTCAAATCCCTGATGGAGCCGGAAATCGAACCCGGGGCCTTCGGGTGAGAGGGAGGCGCGCTACCCCAACACCACGGGCCCGCTTACATTGAATATAGTCTTATGAAACAATGTAAAAATGGTTTAAAAATAAATTTGAGTGAAGTTGCCTGTAAGCCATCGCGGGCCCCTCAGGCGATTCCGGTCCTCGGGGGTACAGCCCCGCTTGCCCCTCCCTCTTGTCGGGCCTGGATACGCGCAATATCCGCGACAATCATGATCGCCAAATGATATTGTTAGTTAGACCTAAACAAAACAACCTTTTAATTTTAAAATATTCAATAACATCATTTATAGTCCTCATTTGTTATCTGAATTCAGATTATGTGTTCCTACGTGATAACTGACACCGAAAATAATTCATCCCACTGTCCATGTACCAATACAGAGCAACATACTATTCGCCTCTTCTGTAGACATTTAATATCTGCAACAAATTATGGACACATTTCAACTTGAATATATATGACAGCACCTTTCGTTATTTTGCTTCTTCTTCATCATCATCATCATCAATTAATTCCTGTTTTCCAGCCTAAGCCAGGTGAGAGCAAATATGACACCCCTCCAGTCTTCACTTTACTCTGTCTGTCCACCATCCTTCCTCAACCAATGAACTCCACTCCAGGTTTCGTTCTCTGACTCTGTCCTTCACCAAATCCATCCACCATACTCTTCCTCGTCCTCTCTTTCCAGTCATCCGTCTCTCCATCATTTGTTTCGGCAATCTTTCATCATTCATCTTTTTCACAAGTCCATACCATCTCAATCTGTTCTGCTCCAGCTTATCGTTCAGCTTCTTCGTGTACAGAAATCAATTAATATCATACTCTCCTTAGCAGTGATCTTGTAGCATAATTTTAAGCACCATACTTACCTTTGTGCTACTAAAATATTATTTAGTTTATGTGTTGTAAAATATATTTCTTATTGTTGTTTTATTCTTCTTATCATTAGACCTATTATTTTAGCACAAGGAAATTTTTAAATGTATATTATTTTGATATGCGTTTCTCAAAATTAGGCTGTAACCTGTTAAAAGCTCTATAAATAAATACATAAATAAACAAATTTGTGTATATGTCTACAACTTATTATTCCAGTTTCCTACGGGGTCGGGGATGAGATGCGATGAAATTATATGTGGCGGATGGTTTTAACGGCCAGATGCCCTTCCTGACGCTAACCTCATGAGAGATGAAAGGAATGGAGATGAATAAAACTGGGCAAGGATGTGGAAGGACGCGGCCGTGGCCTGTCAGAAGGTACCGTCCCAGTATTTGCCTGGAGTTGAAAATGGGGAAACCACGGAAAACCACTTCAAGGACGGATGAGGGTGGTGCTCAAACCCACGTCTACCCGACCGCAGAGAGCTTGGCCCCATGGTCTAGGGCTGCGCTGCGCTTTAGCGAATGTAGCTACTGCTGTCAGTTAAATAAATGAATAAATAAATAAAATAAATTTGCCTAAACTGCGTTTCTTTGAGTTGTCGAGAAACTGGTCAAAATTGCTCCTTCAGTTACAGTGATTGTTGTTGTTCTAAGGGAGTATCCTGTCCCTAACGATAGGGATGATAAAGAAAATGATTACCACCACTAACTTGAAACTATCGTACATATAGAAAAAGAAATGAACAAAAGAGAAAGAAATAAAAGACATTTTAATAAATTGAATTGCCCTCAACTTTCCAAGAATGAGCGTTGAGGGACTTGGAGGGAGTGCAGACTCAAAAGGCTGATATGAAAGGGGAAGCGGGGAAGTTCCATCCTAAAGTCAACGGCAAAAGGAAAACAAACCAGATCCAGCTAAGGAAACCCTTGGAGTAGCAAATTCAAGTAGTGTTACCCTGCAGGGTTGACTACATGTATCTTGGCCCTGTAGGGGATACCGTGAAAACAAAGAAAGGAATGACCATGATAAAATGAGGGTGTCAGAAAACAAAGCGACGTGACATTTAAAGCATGAAATTGAAATTGAAATTGAACAAAACCATAGGCTTCGGATAACCTAATGCCATCAGAGTTGGAAGAGAACAAGAGTTGACCAAGGAAGGTCACCAGGAGAGGAGCCTGACGGAGGAGGGGGCAATGTCATGCATAGCTGGGACCCTTAGGGAGAAGAAATAGAATAGTATGCGCACGGTCCAACAATGGCATAGGCTGCTTTCAACAGTTTTATAACCGGGTGAGTTAGCCGTGGTCGTTACGGCATGACTGCTGGCAGCCGCTCACATCCGGGAGGCGAGGAGGTTCGACTCCCTCCGCAGGCAACCTTGAAGATGGTCTTCTGTGGTTTCCCATCTTCCTTCCAGGCAAATGCCGGGGTTGGTCCCTAACTATAGGCCACAGCCGCTACCTTCCGACTCCTTGTCCTTACATTCAAACTTTCCTCCACAGTCAACACTCCACACGCGACGGTACTTGTAGCTCACCCATTGGGTGTCCGCCCCGAAACAGCTACAAAACTGGCGAGCCGAACATGTCCTCGGACACTCCCGGCACAAAAAGCTATACGCTAAAAAAAATAAGTTTTATATCAGTATTTGTTATGAGTGCAGAGGTTTTTACTTACTCCAGGCCCCTAGCCCGCCACTCAGAACATCCATTGCTAGCGCAGGTCTGCGGCGAAGCACTGGCGAAACACTCTCCGCTAATGAGAGTGCAATGGTTTTCCCTTTCCCCCAGGCCCCTCATCCACCACTCAACACATTCATTGTTAGCGCAGGTCTGCGGCAAAGCACTGGCGTAACATTCTCCGCTAATGAGACTTCAGTGGATTTTCCATTCCCCCAGGCCCCTCACCCGCCACTTAACACATTCATTGCTAGCGCAGGTCTAAGGCGAAGCACTGGCGAAACATTCTCTGCTTATGAGAGTGCAGTGGTTTTCCCATTCCCCCGGGCCCCTCACCATCCACTCAACTCATTTATTTCTAGTGCAGGTCTGCGGCGAAGCACTGGCGAAATATTGCCCGCTAAAGAGAGTGCAGTGGTTTTCCCTTTCCCCCAGGTCCCTCACCCGCCACTGAGCACATCCATTGCTAGCGCAGGTCTAAGGCTAAGCACTAGCGAACATTCTCCGCTTATGACAGTGCAGTGGTTTTCCCTTTCCCCCAGGCCCCTCACCCACCACTCAGCACATCCATTGATAGCGCAGGTCTAAGGCGAAGCACTGGCGAAATATTCTCTGTTTATGACAGTGCAGTGGTTTTCCCTTTCCCCCAGGCCCCTCACCCGCCACTCAGCACATCCATTGATAGCATAGGTCTAAGGCGAAGCACTGGCGAACATCCTCCGCTTATGGCAGTGCAGTGGTTTTGCCATTCCCACAGGCCCCTCACCCGCCACTCAACACATTGATTGCTAGCGAAGATCTGCAGCGAAGCACTGGCGAAACATTCTCGACTTATGAGAGTGCAGTGGTTTTCCCTTTCCCCCAGGCCCCTCACCATCCACTCAACTCATTCATTTCTAGTGCAGGTCTGTGGCGAAGCACTGGCCATATATTCTCCGCTCAGTGCAGTGGTTTTCCCTTTCCCCATGCCTCTCAACACGGCTCAACACATTCATCGCTAGCGCAGATGCGCTTTTAATTGCTAGAAAGAGCTTCAAAATATAAGGTAAGAGCTCCCATTGGTAACATATTTCCCGTCGTGTTCGAATATTTCACCAGGGCTGAAGCAGCATGATCAGGTCCGCGTGGCCGTCATATTCCTCACAATGAGACTGTCAGCGACTGGGGAAATTCGTCGGCAACGGCGTCATGTCACTGAAACAGCTTTGGCATTGGGTTTACTGAGTTTGTTGCGAATTCGTAGTGCCATTATTGTTCTCAGTGTCCGGTTCCATGACGAATTGGTTAGCGCACGGGTCGGCAACACGTCGATCGCGATCTACCGGTAGATCGCGAGTGCTTATTTAGTAGATCGCGTGAGTACTGAGAGTGCAGGAGAAAAAATATTGAATAAAATGGACAATTGTTTTCGTAGCAGAGAAAATGCGTGTTCGTTCGAAACAAGTTTGTAGAACTAGTAGCAACATCTACCTTGAACCTCAGATTGTTTTTCATGCATTAGTTCAAACAGCCGCTACTTGCGCACCACTTGTCTCTACACTGTTTCATTTATCTTTGTGCAATAATGTATTGGTTCGGTACGTGTCTGGAGAAGGCGGTGTGTAATTTGAAAGAAAGCTTATTCCAAATTATCAGGTGGTGAGTTTCGTGCCTCGTGCTGTTTATTGTGGTTACAATATTAACTTCTTTGGTGTCGTTACTGTGAACTGCTAATTTTCGTGTTTTTATAGTGTGTGGACGAGATAGCTTGTGACTATATTCGACCGTGATCTTGTACCAAGAACATAATTGCGTTCGTAGTGCAGCGACACTTTACGCATAATGAGTAGCGTATTAAAAAGAACTAAAGTTTATAATTTTTGGCTAACCGTTAGCCTAGGCTTTGGCCCGCATGGACCCGGGTTCGAGTCCCGGCTGGGATTTCAATCTCCAGAGGTTAATTTCCCTGCTCCGGGTACTGGGTGTATATGATGTGTTTATGATCACTTCTTCCTCATTAGGACGTGCAGGTCGCCCACGAGCATCAACTCGAGACACCTACACTGGACGTCCCAGGAGGCCACATGACATTATTATTATTATTACTAGTATTATTATCGAGCTCAGTGCGCCAATGCCAAACCTTTTACAGTGACATGGCATTTGCAACGCACATCTCAACAAACTGCCTACGAATTTCCTCTGATGAGTTGCCCTTCAGATGCAAAAACCAGATCGCATCCACGTGTGCAAACAGTCATAGTCTCCAGCTTCAGCCCCAGTGGAATAATCGAACATATAACCAATGAGAGTTCTAGTTATGTTGTTTTTAATGTCCCTTGTGTAGTGAACACTGAACTCAATTACTCGCCCCATGCCAATTTTGAGCAGATTGGGAGTGCCCTCGAAGTAGAATAAGCTCACGCCGTCAGACAAAAGAACAAGCTACCTCTTCATGACGTAGCCTAATGATTGAACCAAAGTTGCAGCTGTGCATGGCGAGTTCGCGTTGTGATATATTTCTGTTCTATTTTGGGGAATAATATGTATGTTATTAATGTCTGCTTAGTCATAACCGTGTTATTGTTTTAAATACGTTTTCTTTCTCCGTTTCTTTGATGTGAACCATAACATTTTCGTAACTTTGTTTGGTGACTCACAGCCTTGACTCTATTTCTGGTTAGGGTATTCCTCCTCCTTTCTTGTTCCAACATACCCGCAAATTGCTTTGGATTTGTTTTGCTCTTTTAGATTTTTGTCATTAGTCACTCCTGAGTGCCAGGAATATACAGTATAACAGGGGTAGGCAACCACAAAACCTTCGCGATCTACTGTTTCATACCACCGTATCAAAGTGATCTACTTCTTTTAAAAATATAGTAATTGCTACATTTTTTTTAATACTGTGAAACAACTATATTTAATAATGAAACTGTTACATCTTCACTATTTGCTGAAAATACAAAAATTTACATTCAATGTGAAATTTGAGGAGATATTCGTTTAACAATGTCTTTGATATTAGTTGTATAACTTTTTACACTTAGTCGAATACACGAGTCAAGGTGTTCGTCAGTCAACCTTGTTCTGTGTATATTTTTAATAAAATTCATATTTGAAAACAATGATTCACACAGGTAAGTAGAAGCAAACAAGGCCTTTATTTTAAGTGCAACATCAACTAACACAGGATATTTCTCCTGAGGAATTAAAGACCAATAGTTTTTAAGTTCCGCGATAGTTTTGAGATACAAATCATTTTTAATTATATGATTTCAAGTTCAAGAGCTGCCCCATCTACGTCAAAAACATTTTCAATGGAAGAAGATACATTCAATAGTTCAAGGTTAGCCCAAGGGAAAGATACAAACTGGGTTACCACAGAAATCTTTTGAAAATCTGAAAACCGATTTTTGAAATCATCCCTCAAAGTGTAGATCATGTTTACATAACATTCTCTATCATGGGGTATCTCGCATTCTTCTACTTGGGTCTTCAGAGTTGGAAAGTGGCTTAACTCCCATCTCTTAAGGCAGGACTCCCATAAACACAATTTTTCAGTATAAGAATTTACTTCAGATATCATTTCAGCAATATCTTTGTCCTTGCCCTGAAATTTCAAATTTAGTTCCTTAAGCTTTTCTGTTAAGTCAACTAAAAAAGCAAAATGCATAAGCCAGAGAGGATCTTCAATATAAGCTAACAGGCTATTCTCTTCTATTTCCTGCAGAAACAGTTTGACAGCTGGTAAAACCTTGTGCAAACGTTCAAGTACTTTTCCCTTACTGAGCCAGCGTACTTAAGTATGGAGGAGTAAATCTCCATATTGCAGTTCCAATTCGTCTGCCAAATCTTTGAAAAGTCATCTTTGAAGAGAATGAGACCTAATTTTGTTCACTAACTTCAGAACAGTTTTCATGGTTTCATCTAAATTTAAAACCTTTCCACACAGAGACTGCTGGTGTAAAATACAGTGATAAGTTTAAATCTGTGGAAAACTTTCATCTCTTTGGCACAGAGCATGAAAACCATTTTTAGAACCTCTTAAAGCTGGGGCTTCATCTGTGGTAATGCTTACATGCTTTTGTATAGGTATTTTCTCTGACAAGATGAGTTGTTTCACAGAAAAAATACATCTTCTCCTCTTGTATGGCCTTTCAAAGAAATTACTTTCAAAAGTTCTTCTTTGACAGTCAAGTTATTAAAAACCATCCTTACAAAAACTGCCAACTGTGCAGTACCTGTTGCATCAATGGATTCGTCTAACTGCAATGAAAAATAACAACACTCCTCCAAGTCTGTTTTAAATTGAGAGAAAACATCACGAGACATTGTTTCAACTCTTCTTGTGACCGTTCTTGACGAAAGTTGAAGCGATTCGATGGCAGCCACTATTTCAGACTTGTTCTTGAAATTATTAAACAACTCATCGGCAACTTCTCGAATTGCTTCTTTTATGAATTCGACGTCTTCGAAGGGTTTCCTCCGTTTCGCCAATACATTCGAAACACGATACGAAGCAAGGGTGGCTGCAACACTTCTATCCACTGGTTTAGTGAATATATTTTGCTGAACACTTAACTGATTTTTAAGGTTCTTGATTTTTTCTTTCCTCATTTCACTGCTTAAAGATACTCTGCATTCACACATGGAAGCATAGTTTTGAAGTGTCTCTCGATGTTTGCCTTTTTCACGAATGCAATTGTAGCTTGACACAACAAACAAATACATGTGCGATTTCCTTTCACTACGAAAAACTCGTGTTCCCATTCGGAATGAAAATTATAAACTTTCCTTTTTTTTAATACGCTACTCATTATGCGTAAAGTGTCGTTGCACTACGTACGCAATTATGTTCTTGATACAAGATCAAGTTCGAATATAGCCACAAGCTATCTCGTCCACACACTATAAAAACACGAAAGTTAGCAGTTCACAGTAACGACACCAAAGAAGTTAATATTGTAACCACAATAAACAGCACGAGGCACGAATCTCACCACCTGTTAATTTGGAATAAGCTTTCTTTCAAATTACACACCGCCTTCTCCAGACACGTACAGAACCAATACAACACATTGCACAAAGGTAAATGAAACAGTATAGAGACAAGTGGTGCGCAAGTAGTGGCTGTTTGACATAATGCGAGAAAAACAATCGGAGGTCTACAAACTTGTTTCGAACGAACGAGCATTTTCTCTGCTACGAAAATCAATTGTCCATTTTATTCAATAATTTTTCTCCTGCACTCTCAGTACTCACGCGATCTACTAAATAAGCACTCGCGATCTACCGGTAGATCGCGATCGACGTATTGCCGGCTCGTGCAGTATACGATAACTTGTGCTAATGAAGTAACTGTAATTATGCAACTATGTTTATAAGGATATTTTTTGTTAATTCATTTTACAACATCTTGGTCATCAGCCATGTGTATTTCGGTTTGTGTTGGGCTTATCTGACAACCTATGTTTCTATACTGACTGTAGTCGTGTGTGTAACTGTGATCGTAATTTTGAGGATTGGGGTAGGTGTCATGCAGCTTGAAATAAGGTACCACACCGGCATTTGCCTGCAGTTAAGGTGGGAAAACCACACTCAGGAAAGCCGCTGCCAGCACCGGGATTCTAACTACCAATCTCCAGACTTGCTGCAGCTTCTCAACGCAGTCGTGGTGCGTGATTTAACAAGCACAGCTACGCCGAGGGCTATATGTATAAGGACCATAATTTGTGGTGGGAACCTTGGTACCAGGTCAAGAATGAGTGTGGAAAAATATGGAAGGGAAGCTCTCTTACGACAGCCACTGTCAGTACCGGAATTGAACCCATGATCTTCGAAAGTTCTCCTTCCCATTTCTCTCCAAAAGAATAGCTATGAAGGCGAGTTGCACGCATACAAATATGAAAACATTCAATCACGAGACCTTAAGCATGTTATCAACCATGAAAGACAAATTGACCAACCTGCGGGCTTGTTTTGAATGTCAAATTCAATATATTGCATATTTTGCTACGCGAAACCGGATATATGCTCATGCTGCGACGAACACGTTGGTTCAATCGAAGTAAATGGTGGTGGATAATGTCACTACAGAAGGAAGGGGTGATCCTAAAGCTCGTACGACCTTCCAAAAGCTTCGATTGGAGTGGGAAGATTATGTTCCCAAAGAAGCTGTATACATCGTTGCAACGAAAACTCATAGCACCAAGTATCGCTAAGAGACACAGTTGTCCCAGTACAGGTACAATAATCATGAATCTTTGATGACAAATCAGATTAGGATACCGTGGATAAGTATCCACAATAACTTCAAGGAACTTCATTTTCAGTGAGCAGAGCATTCTTTTTTTAGGAAAACATCCTGCTAGGAAGGAATATCATAATGATACTCCTAAGGAAGCGATATGCTTTGTGTACTATGTCATCCCCTGTTGCGTGGCTCAACACACTCAGCTCTACTATACCTGCTTTTCATAACCGTCAATATTTGGCCCTGGATATGACAAACATTGAAGATCTGTCGCCTAAAATCACGTGAGATCTCACAGCACTCTCCAAATGGCATGAGAAAAGTTGAACATAGCATTAATTTAATGTACTATTCCCCTCAGTTATCCCCGCGATCTGAATGCACCCCATTCCAACCCTCAGACCAGAACTTGAATCCTTTGAGGAGCCAGTAATCGACCCAGGATCCTTGAGACAGGAGTCTCAATTCGTAATCCCAAACTATTATGTGTAGGATGGAATGTGAGTTAACACACGGGTCCAATGATCAAATAGTCTTCTTTAGCTTAATTCATCATGCAGCCATTGGCTGGTGGCAGTGACTGAGCAAATGATGAAATATGTATAACATGAGGGTGAATTTAAATAGTATATATGAATATGGAGGAAAAATTCCCATAAGGACTCAGAATGGCCATGCAGGTGAATGTATACAGTATACTGTAACGTGTGTTCGGAACTAAGCATTCAGACTCAGGGCATCAATGGAAACCATGCAGCTTCTTTCAGTAAATTTTGTATTGATGAATAATAATTCAATCAATTTCTATGTAAAACATGTTCACCCATGTGATGTCGAAAACAATCCTAAGCCTGTAGAGTTACGCCGCCTCCATCTGGGTTTATTTTGGTTCCACTGTGTTCATATTAGCCCGCAGCAAGACCAGTCCGAATGAGTGACGGATTAGACTGATCGACGTCACCGTGAATGCCAGGTCAACGAAAACAGAGTGTCCATTCACCGTCTTGGAGCGTGATGGGCCTCAACACCTACACACTAATGACGTAACGACCATGGGGGTGGCTACTAACAATTCGGAACAGCTAATTTAAACTACTGCACAAACATTTCACGTCACGTACTGTTTTTGCGAGTTGCACGTTACGGAAATAAAGAGAATAGTTCCATCTTCTTACTAAGGTTCGTGGCGAACGTTAATTCCCCGATCTTCTTGAAACTTAGAATGCATGTTGATCAGAACTCATGATTTTCAACAAAACATTCACGTGGAAAGACGTAATCGCCCAGTTCCCTAGTCCGATTCAACCAACTGCTCTATTACACTCACTGCCTTTAGAGCTTGAAGTTATATTAACAAGAACAACAACAACTAAGAAATCACTGCCAAAAATCACTAATCAGGTAAGACAACTCTCGGTGGCCGTACTAAAACTGACTTCTTGCGTGTATTTCCATTGTTCGCGATACTTAAACGGTGTGTTTCCCGTGATGAAATGTTGACGTCTTGTCGTTAACAGCAGTTCAGTTTGAGCAGGAGGTCATGAATCATGCATGGTTTGTAATGTAATGAGCCGCCGTAGACAAGCTGCTGAGCTAAATGCGTGTTCTACTGTGATTGATTAGAAAGTACAGTGGAGCCCAGTGCACGCAGCTCTTACCCATTTAACATTTGATTGCCGCTGAGCATGGCTGCCCCAGTGTTTGTTGATTATTGTAGCAGGATCCCCGCGCGGTACAGCGGAGGACACTGTGATGACAGAATAAGGTCTGCACATAAGTCAAGCAGCATTGCGTCAGATAAGCGTCTCAGGAGCTCATGTCACCACCGACAGTTGTTAAACGATGACCAGGGTACTGGATCTGAGTCATATCCTACTCGCGCAACTGTACCTGTCAACGAAGCAGGCTGACGTGTGACACAAGACCACCGGCAATCAATTCGTGAAAGGGTAATAGTTGGTCATTGCGTCTCCTACACGTTCCTAACTCGTGCAATTTCACCCTCTCTAAAGATTGCACAAGTGAATTTCGAAGAGAAATCCCACCTCAGATGATTTTTCTTGGTCTGAACTAAATGTAACCAGCTGTTCATTTCGAAAAAAATGCCTCTTGGATGGCGTTCACCACTCGCACCAAACTGGACTGGGAATTCATCAGCTAATGGTGTTGGAATGGATCATACTGACCCAGTTAATGAAGAGCTCCCGTGTAAAGGGGAGTAGTACGTATCAACTGATTTGGAACGTGAGACAGCCGAAATGAGACTATATGATAGGCTAATGGCTTCTTCTTCTTCTTCTTTTCCTATAGAGCATCCAGCGTTTAGAAAAGACTGTGGGTCTTATGGGCTTTTACTTTTAACAGAAATCCCCCCTACACTGGTTTTGTTACCTTACCTTTTATCATGAAGGAACTCTGAACATAGATATATTTTCGCCCTAATAGCTTCCTACAATTATCAGCCAATTGAATACCTTTGTTATTGCACACAAGTATCGTTCATATTACGTCTTAGTAATTTAAAAAATTTCGAGGTTAGCACGCTGGAAGGAAGAGCCTTGTCCTGTGCTGCATGCTCACCCGGAGTGGAGCACGTGCTCAGTTCCGTCGACAACATACAGTAAGTTCTGAAGCACTATCCGTCATTGGTGTTATTATTGTGAGTAGAGTATTTGTAAGAGTTCTATATCCACCTCCCCCTCACCCACTTCACAAGATGGCGGCAGTGCGATATCTCTCGAACGCATGGTCGGATTTTGACGAATGAGGTGTCGTTGAACTCGGGCTGACACCCCCTTTCCAATGGACAACGTATTTCCACCCCAAAATAAAACCTACCCCTACTAGGGGGTGAAATTGTAATTTTTTAGAAAATCTCGCCTTCCAAGTGCGACATGTGAGAGTTTGAATGCCAATATGAAATTAAACTTTGTTCCACACAGGAGACATGTGTACGGTGGAAAGCCAATATGATTTAACATGCTTGTTTTATGTTTTTACGCATGCCCACTCATAGCTTTTTGTAAGAGGGTGGGCTTTTTAAACATGACGGCTGTAGTGTAACCTAACCTAACCCAACCCACAAGGGTGATCAAAAAGTATTCCAAGCGGCGCTTGTCGATTGCCAATCCAATTATCAAAGAGGGCCTTGTTAGGCCTTGAGGTGATAGCCCCCTTCGATTGATCCCTGTTGATTGGTCCCTTTTAATTGATCTCTGTTGATTTATCCCTGTTGATTAGCCCCTTTGGACGGGTTCTTTATGAAGGGAGTCATTGTTGACGGGTCCTTGTGGACGAGTGTTTGTTGACAAGTCCCTGTGGACGGGTCCTTGTTGACAGGTCGCTGTGGACGGGTCCTTGTTGACGGGTCCCTGTTGATGGGTCATTGTTGACGAGTCCTTGTTGACGGGTCATTGTTGACGGGTCCTTGTGGACGAGTCCTTTTGACGGGTCCCTTTGGACCGGTCCTTTTGGACCGGTCCCTTTGGAGTGGTCCCTATGGACAAGCCCATGAATTTATCCATATTATGTAGAAGGGCCTAACTACATTTGTGTGTAAAGCAGTGTGTGTTGAACTGACGTTGTTCGCCAGCCCTCACTACTACAATGTGATAAGGATATGAAAGGAATTGATTAACCAGACATGAGTTAACTACCAACGAAACACTTTGGCGACTCTGCTTGTTATTGACCAGTGAGTAGGGTTTTAGAAAACTGTTTGCTATTTTGGGTTATATACAAAAAATGCTTAGACCTACTGAGCGACTATGTTTGCTAAACAAGACATTATACCAGAGACGATTAGGATTCTTATGTAGCTCAGACAAGGAAAGCATTTCTACAGAATCTGTTGACATTGAATATAGATTTAGGTATTAGGAAGTCATTTTGAAGGCGTTTGTCTGGAGTGTGGCACTCTATGAAAGTAAAACTTAGACAATTGGTGTAGCAGAAAAGTGGAGAATTGGAGTGTTTGAAATGTGGTGTTACAGGAGAATGATGAAGATTAGATGGGTAAATAGGGTTACAAACAAAGAGGTATTAAGACGAGTGGGGGAGAAGAGATGTTTCTGGCGACTGCTAATGAAGTAAAGAGGTAGGTTGGTAGGACACATACTAAGACTCCCAAGAATAGCAAACTTAGTTATGGAAGAGAGGTTCGAGGACAAAAACTGTAGGGGTAGACCAAGCTTAGAATATGTTAAACAGATAGCCTTGTATGTAGGGTGTGGTAGCTATATAGAGATGAAACGATTAGCTCGGGACAGATAGGTGTTGAGATCTGCATCAAACCAGTCAAAAGACTAAAGACTCAAACAACAGCATGTAAGTTCACCAAAATAATGTTGTGTAACGGTAAATGTTAGTCAACGAACAGTAATGCATTACTAAAACCCATGACACGATACATAAGAGCTTTTCTAAAATTATTTTAAAATGCCTTTTACCCTATGTTAAACACCCAGTTCACAAGACTCATAACTGCAATGTTATGGTAAAACAAAACAAAATCTATATTTCAAAACAAGCAAGTGGTTTAGTCAATGTATACTGGAAAAAGTTTTGTAAACACTCAATTCCACAAGACTAATTAAAATTGTAACTGTCAGGTTGGCCGAGTGGTTAAGGTGTTTGACTTAAGATCAAATTTCCTGTACAAGGAAGCAAGGGTTCGAATTCCTTACCTGACATAACTATTGCCTTAACATGGCTTGGCCACACTGTATTATTATGATAATCGGTACACAAACCATAGATATAGTGTATTGTTTAAGGCCACTCTCTTTCTGAACATAGTCAGAGACTGTTGATGGTTAACAATTGCATTAATAGTGGGACATGGAGATAGTAATTAAGAAAATCAGACAATACCCATACAATATTTTTATTAATTTCATTTTATAATAGTTACACACTGAATTCAACTCTCTATCTCTTTACCATTGTTCGATATAGATTTTTAAACACAACGCTTGTTGTAGATCTTTTTATAACTTTCTCCAACTACTCTTGTTCTTAAAAACTGGAGAAGCCGCAATGGTTTTATAGACATAAAACCCTCATCCTCTTCTTTTTCATAATTATCATCATCATTATGAATATTATAATGAAAATTATTATAATCATTGTCACCATCATTATCATCATCATCATCGTTCTCAACATCACTAGAACTATCCAATTCCTCTTGTTTGTTTTCCACAGGGACCTCTTGTAGAGACTGCGTTGCTTTTGATAGTGTTAAGGGTTTTTTGAATGTTGACATCTGTCCTAACATGACTTTTTGAGGTGATGATAAATGCTTTTTATCAAACAATGCACTGTCTTGAGCAGCAATACATTTTTCTTGGGCTTGCTTTTTTACCTTGGTTAGAGTATTTTGCGTATTTAAATGTGTATTAATTTGAGATTCACAATGATGTTCGTTTTAAGACTTAACCTCAGCTCACCTAACGTAACCTAACTTTACCTAACCTAACTATGTCACGTGACATGTTCTACAAGTTTAGACTTGCTTTAAGACTGATTATGACGTCATAGATAGATGGGAGGGTTGGGAGGCTGACAAAAAAAGGAAATGTTTTGGTATAATGAAAAGGCATGTCCTAGTAGGCGCGATTGGTAGTAGACGCAGTTGATAGTAGGCGCGATTAATAGTACACGCAATTGATAGTAGGCGTGATTGATAGTAGGCGTGATTGATAGTAGGCGCAATTTGACATGGGCGCGATTTATAGTAGACGCAAATGTTAGTAGGCGCGATTGATAGTAGGCGTAATTAGACATTGGCGCGATTTATATTAGGCGCGATTGAAATTAGCGTGATTGATAGTAGGCGTAATTGATAGTAGGCGCGATTGATAGTAGGCGCACAATTGATAGTAGACGTGATTGATAGTAGGCGTGATTTAAAGTAGGCGCATTTGATAGTAGGCGTAATTGATAGTAGACGCGATTCATAATAGGCGTAATTTATAGTAGATGCAATTAGTAGAGGACGCAATTGATAGTAGGTGCAATTGATAGTAGGCGTGATTGATAGTAGGTGTGATTGATAGTAGACGTTATTGATATGGGCGCGACTCAGATCACCTTTGATATCTCAAAGTTACAGTGCCAATGTTTACACAAAGTACAAGGCAGAGAGGGGATATTTTAAGACTTAACCTCAGCTCACCTAACATAACCTAACTTTACCTAACCTAACTATGTCACGTGACATGTTCTACAAGTTTAGACTTGCTTTAAGACTGACTATGACTATGACGTCATAGATTGATGGGAGGGGTGAGAGGCTGACCAAAAAGGAAATGTTTTGGTTTAATGAAAAGTCATGTCCTAGTAGGCGCGATTGGTAGTAGGCGCAATTGATAGTAGGCGCGATAAATGGTAGGCGCAATTGATAGTAGGCGTGATTGATAGTAGACGTGATTGATAGTACGCGCAATTTGACAAGGGTGCGATTTATAATAGACGCAATTGGTAGTAGGCGTGATTGATAGTAGACGTAATTGATAGTAGGCGCGATTGATAGTAGACGCAATTGATAGTTGGCGCGATTCATAGTAAGCGTGATTTATAGTAGGCGCAATTGATAGTAGGCGTGACTATCCCAAATTGACAAAAGCATGTAAAACATGTTATATCAGTAAAATAATCTAATAAAAATAGATTGTTTTTGTTATTTCCCATGTCTATTGTCATACCCAAACCTATACACAGAGTACATTTTTATTTTTATTTTTACTAGAATGGGATGTAAGTCAATGTCATAGGGGTACGTTAGTCACTGATAGTCAGTCTGTGGTCAGTTGGACTTGGTCCAGACAAGTGTGAACATGTTGCGCACACTGATTGTGGATTGCCAAGGGTTTAAAATTGGAGATAACATTTTTATATTTAAAGAAGTGGCCATCATTGATTGTTCCACTTTTGGATATCGCAAGCTACCCATTTGGTGTTTAAACCACCCTATGCGTTTGATTTGTTGTGTGAAAAAGACCGTAAACAAACCCAGAGGATTGAAACTAATATGCAACTAGAGTGGAATCAAGGAACCATTTCATATAAACACCTGGACATGGTTATGAAAGCCCACTCGTCCTCTGCCCATGTGGTATTTGTGAAAGGTAGTGAAAAACGTCAATGGCTACAACCATTTTTAGCGTCTTACTGTCATTGTATCGACTTAATGGACATGGGTTGTCCCTCGCTGCAAACACTCATGGACCGCTGCCCCTGTGACAATATTACCCATAAAGCCATGGCACAGGTGTGGCAATTGTCTCATTGGCTAACCACCAATGCCTGCTGAGAGTTGTTAAATAAAATTAAAACTCTACGTTTACCTGTGAATGACACCAGTGAGATTTCTACATGCGACGTGTTAACATCTACATTATACCATGGAGAGAGGGGATGCTACCGATAAAGCGATTGGAAAGTTCTTTGTTTGTAAAAAGAAACTAGACAGTTTTACCAAAGAAGAATTATTGGCTCTTCCAAAATCGTTCATTTATTATATGGCAGCAAATGCAGTGAAAGAAATCTGGCATCATGTACCAAAATCATGGACTCAAGACCCTGTGTTAAGTGAATTGCAACCATGTACAGATTATGATCACCATAAGCAAGTGGCCATGGCAAAAAATACCCTCTATGCGACAGTGTGCTACTTGCCAGCTGGTTAAACTCTATCACGGTCATAAAAGTCAGAGTAAAGACTTTGTTTCCTCATTCCACGGGTATGATGGCGAGAAAAAAGCAACAACGACATCGTATACAGATGAAGAGGAAAATCAAACCTTTTCTCCACCTATGGAAAAGGATATGTCAAACTTGTACTGGTCATGGTGTCATTGACATATTCATTCAATACTTACCTTTTGAAATCCATTTTCCTGGTTATCGTTTTTGTAGTCTTGGAACAAAGCTGAATCAACGTTTGCAACGTGGTGATATACCTATTAATCCTTTGGATCAAGCATGCCAAGAACATGACCTTTCTTATCGCCATAGGCATCCTGCATTAAGATGTGTGGCGGATAAAATATTGTTGAAAAAAGCTAAATTACGTTTGACATCCTGTGATGCGTCAGTGGGAGAAAGGTTGGCAGCCCTCATTGTGATTAGTGCTATAAAAGGGAAGTTAATGATGAGTGGACATGAACATTGAAAAGGGTTGAGGAATTCGTATTTTCTTTGTATTCTATTCTATTTGTTGTGAAATAAAAAACAAGGTTTACCAGATCACAATGTCTTTTTTTTAAATGGTGGTAGCCATTTCTTTATTTTTTTCACACATGGATATTTACAATTTCCACTTTACATTTTACATTACCCTTCTTTAGTTTAACATTTTGTACATTTTTTAAAAATCATTTTAACCATTTTTCACACATGGATATCTACAATTTTCACTTTACATTTTTTACATTGCCTTATTCAGTTTTCACATTTTGTACATTTTTTAAATAATTTGTTTAACCATAATATAAAAAGCAAATTTTTTAAGTAAAGTGTGTTATTTTAAACTAACATTATACATTATACTTACAGTTTTACAAATATATCACAAAATAAAACTCACTACAAATGATACAATATGGTGAACATTAGACTTAAGTAAAGTAATAGTCGTCAATGCGACTGATTCCCCAAGCAAGAGTATCAAATATGTTGGGTATAATAAATCGTTTGTTGTCTTCATTACTTAAAGCAACTTTGTTCAGCAAATTGGTATGTAGCTGATGATTTTTACTTCTAAATACACACATTTTCTTTTATAATATAGGTGGGTTACTGACTACACAGTTCTTATAATCACTTATATCTAACTCTTTACTAACAACATTCTTCTTTATTCCTTTTAATTTTTTATTACTACATCATCAATTGTTATATAGCTGTATGATTTAGATTTTGTGCCTACAAATGTGTCTATAACAACACCAGCACATTCATTCTTAAATTTTCCAAGAACCTTTTTGTTTACAACAGGTAAATGGTAAATATTATCCTTGGGATAGTCACTTGTATCAAACCTATTTAGATCAGTCTTGATATCCTCATAAAAATCATTGGTTTTAAACTCATAAATAAAAGAATATGTATCTGTATAGAGTACTTTTGCATTATCATGATAGTTTTTCTTAACATAATCATAGTGAAATTCATACATAAGTGTTTTTGACAATTCCAGAATGGCGTAACCCACATATATGGGTTTGTTGTAAGTTACTTTAAGACGATTCATTTGTATTACAACTAAATCCTCATGCATAATTGAACAGCTATGAAAGTTAGGCTGGCTTATTAAGTTGCTCGCACCATACCTTTCACCATCATTCTCCCACTTTGTTATCAGCTTTACATCAACTCGCTTATCAACATTCTCCATAGTCCTTCCAAAACACTATTATTCATGAGTTTATAAAAATCTTTTTCAAAAGCATTTGTCGACAGTGTTCTTAAATTATTGTGTAGATCAATATACGGTTTGAGCCATGCTGATTTATGAAATTGTAATACGCGATGAATTTTAGTTAATTTCAATCCTTGCTGTAGACACTGTTTCAGGTTTTGATAATGTATTACATATTTGCATTTATCATTCACATTAGCAATTAACATTTTCGTTCGTGATGTGATGTACGGGGATTTCATATTCCCAGGACAAAATGGTAAATCATTATGATCATCATGTAACTCTTTAGGGTACTCAAGATTTACCTCTAAAATATATCCTTTATCATCGTTTTCATTTAGAGTGTCAACATCTAAGACATCAATTTCAGGTTGTGTCAGCCAGTGAACATCTTTCAGTGGTAGATATTGACTCATAGCCCAATCATATTGGTTATTTGCATCGACTCTTCACAAGGGTTGTAGCTAGGCATGTATTTATTATTTGCTTTAGAATATCGCCCACTACATTGGCTTAATCCACCACGAATTGATGATTTTATAAAATTAATCATGTCTATATCAGTCATAAATCCTAAATTTACTTTTTTTTTCAACATAGAACTGAAACTTAATCCTGAAGCAGTGAAATACTGACAAGGATCAAGGTCATAAGTTTTCATAAAAGCATTCCTAAAATTTTCAAAAACATCTGCTAATAACAACACATCTGTCTTCAAATATATGTCTGAAAATTCACCTAAATTTTGAATGCCAAACTGTGTCCATACACGTTGTGCATGTAAATATTCGTGATCACTGATATGACTTGTGTTTAAGGAACTGTAGAATGCATCTTTCGGTGGCAAAGAACACTCCTCAAGACGTTCCACACAGCTAATATATTCATAAGGGAATATACCCTTTTGATGAATCAAATTAAAATCATCTTCTTTAGGAAAGACACGTTGAATTTCACGAAACTGATCGGATTTTAAATTACTAGCAAGCTTATCAAGACTACTTGGCATAATGCGGAATGAATCTAGAAATCGCAGTTTTATCGTTTTTTATTTTCAGTTTTGATGTATTTTGTGAACGATATGTATTGTTCCTTATTATTTGCAATCACATCAATTTTCACATCTGAAGCTCCAAATTCTTTAACAATAAAGTGGTTATCGTATTTGCTACCGTTATGTAGAATGACTGGAATGAATTTAGTTACTCTATACTTCAAATTATATTCTTGGTGACCAGCACCACGATATTTTCCTGTTAAATGGTCATGATCGCGAACCCTATCTGTATATAAACCTTCACCACATATAAAACAATTAGTTTCAGTTTCAAAACACGTTTGCTGTGATGATTTTAGTGGCTCCATTGGAATGATAGTATTTAAAATAGAGGATATACGGATTGCATCTTTTTCAAGTATTTCCATAAAAACTTTAGGTGCATCAGGTCCTCTATAGAGTTCAAACTTATTTAACGAGTCATCATAACTACATTTAATATAATATGCAAAGCTAAAAGGTTCATGAATGTGAATGGTGTTGGTAAAATGTTTGGTTGGATTCGATGAACATGTATTAAATGGTTTTAGCAAAGCCTCAAAGTCAGCATATGTAACAAATGGTACACGAATGTGCTTCTGAAAGTCCTTAAATTTCAGAATGTTATTTCTAGGAGTCGGTAATACCGTACACACATGATTACAACCCCATGTTTGATGTTGAGATAGTTCATCCTCTTTTCTAAAATATAGTAAACAACCATCACACAACCACGTTTTACCATTGCATTTTGATAGCTGACTACTGACAAGTCTTCTTAAATGTTTTATCCAACAATAGTGAGCATTTTCACCTTCGGTTATGTACAGTAAATTTACATGAGCATTCTTTTTTTCCTGAGTATAATATAGAGGACCTACTATACTCTTATTTTCAATTCCATACACATTAATACTTACATTGTTCAGCTCTTCAAAACGTTTTATGTCTTTTATTTCAAAAGGAAATTCCATTTCTTCTATATCTAAAACTGAGGAATAGTGAGGATAGGATGATGATCTATCCATATTTTCTACTGCTGAAGTTACAGCCCACGCAAAACATGCTTGATCATTATTCAAAACGTTTACACAAGCTTTCTTCTGTTTGATCCATACAGGTAAATCAATTTATGATGATGCTCGAAGGGGCGTATATTTATTCATGTTGGTTTCTAAATAAAGTACTTCAATCAATAGCCTGACTCCCTTTACTGGAACTCTTCATTCTTCACAATGATAGCACTTGAAATATTTTGGTATATATCACTGATATTAGTTGATTCACTAACAATTATGTTTTTTGTATTAAAAGACTTGATATCTGTAATTTCTCCTTCACTCCCAGTTTTTACATATAGTCCAAAGAGTTCAAAGTTCATTTTAAATGATTTATGCTCTACTAAAACATTTTCTACCAAGCCAAACACACTAGGTTGAACATTTCTTAAAAATGATTCAATACTTTGAGTTTTTTCTTCACTATGAAGTCTGTAACTAGCAATGCGACTTTTAAACGCTCTACCAATTTGTTGAATATTTGCAGAATTTCTTTCATGGCAAACGATATTTTTATGATGAATACTGCGTAAATGTCCATGAATGATTGAAGAAGGTATATCAATATTACATACATCACAATGTGTTATCGAAAGTTCACCATTCTTCTTTCTTTTTGTTGTACAAATATTTTCACAATCTTGAGGACGTTTACGCTTTTCAGCATCACATTCGTTGGAAGGTTCTGTGCTATTTGATGGTTTTGTAGTTTTTAATTACTGTTGTTCTCCATGCATTTCAACCATGTGGGATTGATATCGCTTTACAGCAGAAAAAACAAGATCACAAACTGAACACGAGAAAGGTGCTTAACTGACATGCTTTAAATTTACATGGCGTGCAAGATTATCCTGTCTGTTAAATGTCCTAGCACAATGTCTGCACTCAAACATTTTAAGATTATGTTTAGTACTTGCATGTTGTTCAAGGCTGTCAGGTCTTGAAAACTGCTTTTTACAATCACTACACTTGAACATGATGATCACTTTCCAAATTACCTATAAAGAAAGAAATCCTAAATGTTAATAAAAGATAAAACAAGGTAAAATATAAATATTTAAATTAAATTACAGCCAATGGTTACAGGGTATTTTAATTGAACATCTGTGGACTCTCAGCAAGTCTAATTTAAAATAGTGGACTCTCAGCAAGTATAATTTAAAATAGTTCCAACTTTGGTTAACAAGTATCATTGTCACTCACACCTAGTGGTGAACGTTGGAACTTGATAGAGCGTCAATCAAATCTAACCTACAAACCTAGCTTTACACAATTGTCGAGTAGTTCCAAGTTTGGTTAGCAGATATGTCACTGTCACTGACACCTAGCGGTAAACGTTCGAACTTAATAGAGCGTTAATCAAATCTTAGTTGGTTGGTTGGTTCCTCAGTTTAGGGGCTGCGACAACACGATCATGTAGCCCCGTGTACTTTGGATGTGTGTAGAATCTGTCTGATAACCGGTGTTAATTTTGATAATCAAATCTCACCTGCAAAATTAGCTTTACTCACCATTGTTGAGTAGTTCCAACTTAAGTTTCCAGATACCATTGTCACTGTCACCTAGCGGTGAACGTTTGGAGTTAATAGAGCGTTAAACACACATTTCACTTGATCTCTTGTTTTAAATAATAGAAACGAGCGGCCGCCTGTTAAGTGAGCTAAGTGTGACGTCAGAGCCTGTCTTAAAGCAAGCCTGAACTTGTAGAACATGTCACGTGATAGAAACCAGCAGCCACCAGTTAAGTGAGCTAAGTGTGACGCCATAGCCCGTCTTAAAGCAAGTCTAGACTTGTAGAACATGTCACGTGATAGAAACCAACGCCCGCCAGTTAAGTGGGTTAAGTGTGACGTCATAGCCAGTCTTGAAACAAGTCTAAACTTGTAGAACATGCCACGTAATAGAAACCAGCGGTCACCAGTTAGGCGAGCTAAGTGTGACGTCATAGCCAGTCTTAAAGCAAGTCTAAACTTGTAAAACATGTCAGGTGACGAAGTTAAGTTAGGTTATGTTACGTGAACTGAGGTTAAGTTTTTAAATATTCCCTCTGTCACTGACACCTAGCAACAAACATTCGGACTTAATAGAGCGGTAATCAAAATCTACCCTACACATTCAGCTTTACACACCATGGTCAAGTAGTTCCAACTTTAACTACCAAATATGCCATTGTCACTGACACCTAGTAGTGAACGTTGGAACTTGATAAAGCGTTAATCAAATCTAACCTACAAATTTAGCTTAGCATAATTGTTGAGTAGTTCCAACATTGGTTAACAAATATTCTTGTCACTGACACCTAGCAGCGAACGTTGGAACTTAATAGAGTGTTAATCAAATCTAACCTACAAATTTAGCTTCACACATCATAGTCAGGTAGTTCCAACTTTGACTATCAAATAAACCATTTTCACTGACATCTAGCGGTGAACATTGGAAAATATCGCTCTAGCTGTTTAAAAGTTTTTAGAGGGGGTACTTACCTTTAATAATTTATCAACTGCTGCCACTGACTGAACTAGGTACAGGAATCTGCTAACCTACAGGTACGCTACTTATCTGTAATCAAATCAATCAATCAATAAATACATTCCAATCAATAACTTCAACATCAATTAGTAATAAAAGACTACAATCTATTAATAATAAGTACTTACCTTGCAAAATATTTTAATGATTTTCCACCAAAAAGCCTTTTTGCAAATGTTGAGCATTAATAATGCACTGTTCACTCGTAGCAAGTAATAAAGACAGATAGTAGGGAAATATATGACACCTCCCTTATATAGGCTTTCATCCCTCGTGTCAGCAGTTTTTTGCAGATCATTGCAATTCCTTTCCTGTACACCTGCCAATCCAAAGTGCATCAGGAACACCTGTGCGGTATCAGATTACTGCTGACTTTGCATGATTATCACCCTTTGTCTTGATGAACACCTGCGGTTTTAAATTACTGCAGTGTTAGTTATAGCAACAGAACTGTGCGCTCTCTGCCATGTCAGCAATATGACACAGGAAATAACAAGTCGGCGTAATGCACGAACAATCTCTTCAGTTTTAACATCTTAGGAACATGTATTATTCTCTTTCAACTACAAATGACTCGTTAGAACACATCCATCCACCAAGTTTCACACTTAGGTCCCTTGACCTGTCCTCAAATTGCATGTGCCCCATGTACTAGGGTGTGTGCATTAGCCCTAACGCTACGTACGAACCAAACAGAATGTGACTTGTTAGCTCTTATCGTGCACGTGCACGGGTGAACACCTGTGTGTTAGGTCATATTACATATGAACATGCATTTTCTCACGTACGAACCGAAACTGATGTGACTTGTTAGCTTACATGTGTTTTTCACAAGGGGGTTGACAATAATGTCATCTCGCATGTGTTCACATGTATTTCGTCACTTTTCTTTCATATCGTTATCAGATTGTAGTAGTGAGGGCTGGCGAACAACGTCAGTTCAACACACACTGCTTTACACACAAATGTACTTAGGCCCTTTGACATAATTTGGACTAATTCATGGGCTAGTCCATAGGGACCAGTCCAAAGGGTCCCGTCAAAAGAACTCGTCCACAAGGACCCGTCAACAATGACCCGTCAACAAGGACTCGTCAACAATGACCCGTCAACAGGGACCCGTCCACAGGGACCTGTCAACAAGGAACCGTCCACTGGGACTTGTCAACAAACACTCGTCCACAAGGACCCGTCAACAATGACTCCCTTCGAAAAGGACCCGTCCAAAGGGGCTAGTCAACAGGGGTTAGTCAACAGGGATAAATCAACAGAGATCAATTAAAAGGGACCAATCAACAGGGATCAATCCAAAGGGGCTATGACCTCAAGGCCTGACATGCCCCTCTTTGATTATTGGATTGCCAATCGACAAGCGCCGCTTGGAATACTTTTTGATCACCCCTCGTGGGTTGGGTTAGGTTAGGTTACACTACAGCCGTCATGTTTAAAAAGCCCACCCTCTTACAAAAAGCTATGAGTGGACATGCGTAAAAACAAAAAACAAGCATGTTAAATCATATTGGCATTCCACCGTACACATGTCTCCTGTGTGGAACAAAGTTTAATTTCATATTGGCATTCAAACTCTCACATGTCGCACTTGGAAAGCGAGATTTCCTAAAAAATTATAATTTCACCCCCTAGTAGAGGTAGGTTTTATTTTGGGGTGGAAATAAGTCGTCCATTGGAAAGGGGGTCTCAGCCCGAGTTCAACGACACCTCATTCGTCAAAATCCGACCATGCGTTCGAGAGATATCGCACCGCCGCCATCTTGTGAGGTGGAGGTGGATATACTGTAGAACGGTTACAAATACACTACTATTGTGTGTCTCTTTCATTTTCTGTTCGATCGAATCAGGGCTGCCGTTAGTTGGGTTCGAACCCACTATCTCCCGAATGCAAGCTCACAGCTGCACGGATAACTCATACAATAGTACAAATATTAATCTAAACAAAACAAGGATAGAATTGAAAGAAACTAAACTATAGCCTAACTAATAACAAAAAAAAAGGTGATGATCAACAGTATTGCTGACGTAAAAATTGTTAACATCGTCAGCATACAGTACATCCAAGAAGAAAGGAAGGAAGGAAGGAAAAAAGGGTTGTGCTCTCGACATCTGTCAATCTGTAATGCGGCATATCACAACGAAATGAATGCTGTTATTGCTTCTCTTCGCGAACGGTTAACACCTTCAAAACTGCTCCTTCCTGGGCATGTTTTATTTCAGATAGTTGTTGGGGTTGTTTTGTCTCGCTAACTTATGAAAGCGCAGTACTCGAAGCGGATGAACATAACGTATGACGTCAGTGCTACCTCTGCTTAGAGTTAGCAACACTGTCGCCATAAGGCTCCACAGTCTTTTCTAAACGCTGGATGCTCTATAGCAGTATGCATGTGGCAAAAATTAAATATTGAATGCATAAAGCATTAACAAATCATCACTGGTTCTTGACGAGATTTGTAATAGTACACAGAGTTCGTTCTAAGGTCTTTATGTTGTGACACATGATGCAGATTATACTGCAGTTGTAACATAGTGCCGGGAAACCCTTGTTCTGTAATATTTGAATTCTAGTAAGCAGAAGCGTGGCCTGTGAGTCAAACTTTCTGAGGAAAACAGTCCTCACCTATCCTCTCCGACGATAAGGTCCAGCCAAGGCTTCCAGTGTGGGACACTTTCAAATTGCTTGAATTAGCTGCCCCGCTCTCCAGTTTTGAATCCCATATCCATCCCACACGAGGAAAGAATTGATCGTTCACATCAAAACCTGTGTAACGTCATGTTGGACTCCCTTTTTTTCTTTTTTCTTTTTCATTATTACTTCTGAAAATTTGTTGCGTCGCTGTATTGTTGGTTTCGACAAGTTGATGGAGAGTATTGAACCCTTTCAGCACCGACAATAATTACAAGCAATTTTTTGACTCAAAGTGGATAGATATATATTTTTGATTTTAGGCTACTTTTAATATTTTGAATCATGATGTAAAAGTAGGACTGTGGGATCAATCTTGGACTTTTTGTGTATCTGCCTGCCTGTCTGCCTATTTGTTCCCCTTATAACTTTTAAAAGCCTTAACAAAGTTCCACAAAAATTGGTATCCATCAGAATATCCTTGGGGACATGTATCTTTTCATATTTTATATGGACCAGTGTTGTCAACTGCAAATTAGACGCAGTCTTGCATTTTAACACTAGACTCCACATCTCCGAAACCATTTACCATAATCGCACGAAATTTAATGCATTGATACAACAAGCAAGGAAAGTAGTTCTACAAAATTACAGATCACCGGTTTGAATATTGTGAACATTCGCCATCTTGAACACATAAAATATTAAAGTCTACAATTGTCCACCTAATAAGTTCACAATTTTGAATCTTAGCGAGGAGTTGGTACTGAGGAAGGGCTTTACATGGCTGAAGACATACGATTATCAACATAATAGATTCAAGATGGCAGCCACACGTACCATTTAAAACTAGAAACAGGTATAGTTGAGCAATGACCACATAATTCCGTGAAAGAGGAGACTGAAGACTTGTATTAGATAATTCTACCGGGCACATGCCTGTCTTACTGAAAATTATGCATAACCACTATCTTCAACATATAAAATATTCAAGTCGACAATTTTCCATCTAATAAATTGTGTAATTTCGAAACTTGGCAAGAGGACAGTACTGTGTAAGGGCTTAACTCCGTTGGAGGCACAAATGCATTAACCTAGTAAATGAAGTAGCTGGATTATAAATGGCCAACATTCATTATATCCCTAATTTGGCGATTGAGGCCAACCTTCGATATTACAAAGTAAATACACAACTGATAAATTGTTTTAACATTCTGGTTCGGGGTAGTGCACAAGAGACTTAAGTTGTCAAAGTTGCATTAAATGAGTTGAAATTTCAGATGAATAATCTACTGCAAAAATTAAGTATAGAACACCTTTGGATATCACTGTATAGGTGTGGCTTATGTGGCACAGTAGGTCTTCCCTCGTTTCCTCTTCACAAAAACGGACGTAAGGTACGTATTATGTTTTTCAGGAAACTGCCAATGAACATGGGAAAATTCACCACACAATATTCTAGTGAATTTGACTGCATTGCGATATAGAAAGATACTAATGGGGCATTGCGTTTCAAAATGAAAGTATGCGATTTGTTCTTTCCCTATATATTAGTAATAATGGAGGTTAAGAAACCCTAGATTGAAACTTGAACCCCTTTCTTCAAACTGACAACGAGAAACACCCCTTCCACCCACCTGACGTTCGCAGTTTTGTAATAGAATGCTTATGTTGTTTTGTTGACATCAGTCTCCATGTACCTGAGTGTGTATGGAATCTTTCTGACAATCCGCGCTATTCTGATGTTTGTTAGTTATTGTTGTTGTTGTTGTTGTTGTTTTAAGGGGCGGAACAGTGAGGTAATTCTGTATCACTGTGTGTTCTTGTAATTGGGAATTATGATCGATAAAGAGGCAGTCCTATCCCTACATTAGGTACCATTCCGTCATGTAGTAGAAGTAGAAAACCAGACCAAACCCGCTCTAGGATGGCTGTGGTAGGAATCAACACTCCTCTTCTTAGTTGTCCTCACGAGGCTGAGTGAACTCTGGCCTAACCCACAAATCCGAACAAGATTTCTCGAGAGAGCCTGGAATCAAACTCAGGATTTTTGGGTCAGGATATTCAATACACACGTCATTCTTATCTTCTTAAACAACATAAATCGAGCAGTCCAATCAGAGCTCAAAGAAACAAAGGCAGCATTCACAAACTTCGCATTCACCAGTTTAATATTGTGAACTTTTAAGTAGACAGGTAAGGTAAGTTGAGAGATGTCACGTCCCACGTCCCATTACTTTTCATGAATATTATCTTCCATTTACTCTCTCCTCATTAAGTCTATGATTTGTTATTATAAAGAAACTAACTAGTGAGTTTCTCAAGATGACTGGGTACATTCTTTACACAAATGTCACACCAACGCTCGTAGGTGACGTGTTTTCTTCAGCATCACATTATTTAACAGACCACCTCGTGGTGTAGTGGCTAGCATTCTTGGCTGTTGCTCCGGAGGACCGGGCAACTATTGCAGCAATCAACCTGAAATGTTGTGCTGTGATAGATTACTACGAACTTATCACGGTAGTTACACGCACTATGGCGAAATGGGGTCTTTGAATTTGGTATACAGTATATATGTGGGTTTGAACCCCACTGTCAGCCGTCCTTGAAAAAATTGTCCATGGTATCTCATTTTCAACTTCAGAAAAATGTCAGTTCGGTAACGTTAAATAGGCCACGGCCGCTTCCTTCCAACTCCTAAGCAAGTTTCATACATCGTCATTCATTTCAACTCTCTTTAACTCCTCTAATGAGGTTTTAATCAGAAATGGCATCCGGTTCTAAAACTCATCCACCACATAGAAAATAACCGCATATCATTCCCCGATCCCTTAGGAACGGAAATGTAGACGGACAATGTAATATTAGTAGTGGTTTTTGAGGGGTTCAGATACCACCGCCACCGCCACCGCTGGAATACTAAAATGGCAATATCTCGCGAACCAATCAGGCTAGAGACTTGTACGAGGTGTCAAATTACTCAGGCGAACACTCCCTTTCCATTGGACAACATGTTTCAACCCCAAAAATAAAACCTACCCCTACTAGAGGGTGAAATTGAATTTTTTAGAGAATCTCTCTTTCCAATTGCAACATGTGAGAGTTTGAATGCCGATATGGAATGTAACGTTGTTCTGCAAACCAATAATCAAAGAGGGGCATGTTAGGCCTTGAAGTGAGAGCCCCTGTTATTGTTGACGAGCCCCCTGCTGTCGAGCCCCTGTTGATGGGTTATTGTTGACAGGTCCTTGAGGACGGGGGTGAAATTGTAATTTTTTAGAGAATCTCTCTTTCCAATTGCAACATGTGAGAGTTTTAATGCCGATATGGATTTAAACGTTGTTCTTCACAAGAGCCATGTATACGGTGGCAAGCCACTATGAATTAACATGCTTGTTTTCTGTTTTTACGCATGCCCACTCATGGCTTTTGTAAGAGGGTGGAGGAGCAGATCCCTATGGATGGGTTATTGTTGACGGGTCATTGTTGGCGGGGTCATTGTTGGCGGGTCCTTGTGGACGAATCCTTGTGGACAAGTCCTTGTGGACAGGTCCTTGTGGACGAGTCCTTGTGCACAAGTCCTTGTTGACAGGTCCTTGTGGACAGTTCCCTGTGGACGAGTCCTTGTCCCTTAGGACTGATCCCTTTGGACGGGTCCCTTTGGCCTGGTTCCTACGGACGAGCCCATGAATTTATTTAAATTATGTCAAAGGGCCTAACTACATTTGTGTGTGTTGAATTGACGTTGTTCACCACTACTATAATGGAATAACGATATGAAAGGAAAGTGACGAAATGCATGTGAACACGTGTGAAATGATCTTATTACCGTCCTCCTTGTGAAACAAGTCACATCCTGTTTTGCTTCATACGTGAGAAAATGTGAGTTCGAACCCGTGGTCGGATTTTGACGAATGAGGTGTCATTGAACTCGGGCTGATAACCCCTTTCCAATGAACAACATATTTCCACCCCAAAATAAAACCTACCCCTGCTAGGGGGTGAAATTGTAATTTTTTAGAGAATCTCTCTTTCCAATTGCAACATGTGAGAGTTTGAATGCCGATATGGAATAAAACGTTGTTCCACACAAGAGACATGTGTTTGGTGGATAGCCACTATGAATTAACATGCTTGTTTTTGTTTTATGTTTTTTACGCATGCCCACTCATGGCTTTTGTAAGAGGGCGGGCTTTTTAAAAGATGGCGGCTGTAGTGTAACCTAACCTAACCCAACCCACGAGTGGTGATCAAAAAGTATTTTAAGTGACGCTTGTCGATTGGCAAACCAATAATCAAAGAGAGATATGTCAGGCCTTGAGGTGATAGCCCCTTTTGATTGATCCATGTTGATTGATCTCTGTTGATTTGTCCCTTTGGACTGGTCTCTGTTGACTAGCCCATTTTGGACGGGCCCTTTTTGACAGGGGGTCATTTTTGATGGATCCTTTTTGACAGGTGCTTTTCGACGGGTCCCTGTTGACGAGTCATTGCTGACGGGTCCTTGTTGATGAGTCCCTGTGGACGGGTCATTGTTGACGGGTCCCTATTGACAGGTCATTGTTGACAGGTCATTGATGACAGGTCATTGTTGACGGGTCATTGTTGATGGGTCCTTGCTGATAAGTCCCTGTTGATGGGTCCCTGTGGAAGGGTCCCTTTAGACCGGCCCCTTTGGACTGGTCCCTATGGACCGGCCCATGAAATTTATCCAAATTATGTCAAAGGGCCTAACTACATTTGTGTGTAAAGCAGTGTGTTGAACTGACGTTGTTCACCAGTCCTTACTACTACAATTGGATAACGATATGAAAGGAATTGATTAACTAGACATGAGTTAACAACCAACGAAACACTTTGGCGACTCTGCTTGTTATTGACCAATGAGTAGGGTTTTAGAAAAACTGTTTGCTATTTTGGGTTATATACAAAAAATGCTTAGACCTTTTGAGTGACTATGTTTGCTAAACAAGACATTATACCAGACACGATTAGGATTCTTATGTAGCTCAGACAAGGAAAGAATTTCTACAGAATCTGTTGACAATGAATATAGATTTAGGTATTAGGAAGTCATTTTGAAGGCCTTTGTCTGGAGCGTGGCACTCTATGAAAGTAAAACTTAGACAATTGGTGTAGCAGAAAAGTGGAGAATTGAAGTGTTTGAAATGTGGTGTTACAGGAGAATGATGAAGATTAGATGGGTAAATAGGGTTACTAACAAAGAGGTATTAAGACGAGTGGGGGAGAAGAGATGTATCTGGCGACTGTTAATGAAGTAAAGAGATAGGTTGGTAGAACACGTACTAAGACACCCAAGAATAGCAAACTTAGTTAAGGAAGAAAGGTTCGAGGACGAGAACTGTAGGGGTAGACCAAGTTTAGAATATGTTAAACAGATAGCCTTGAATGTAGGGTGTGGTAGCTATATAGAGATGAAACGATTAGCTCGGGACAGATAGGCGCTGAGATCTGCATCAAACCAGTCAAAGGACTAAAGACTCAAACAACAACATGTAAGTTCACTAAAATAATGTTGTGTAACGGTATATGTTAGTCAACGAAGAGTAATGCATTACTAAAACCCATGACACGATACCTAAGAGCTTTTCTAAAATGATTTTAAAATGCCTTTAACCCTATATTGAACACCCAGTTCACAAGACTCATAACTGCAATGTTATGGTAAAACAAAACAAAATCTATATTTCAAAACAAGCAACTGGTTTAGTCAATGTATACTGGAATTTTTTTGTAAACACTCAAGTCCTCAAGACTAATTAAATTAGTAACTGTCAGGTTGACCGAGTGGTTAAGGTGTTTGACTTAAGATCAAATTTTCTGTATAAGGAAGCAAGGGTTCGAATCCCTTACCTGACATAACTATTGCCTTGACATGGCTTGGCCACACTCCATTATTATGACACTCGGTACACAAACCATAGATATAGTGTATTGTTTAAGGCCACTCTCTTTCTGAACATAGTCAGAGACTGTTGATGGTTAACAATTGTATTAATAGTGGGAAATGGGGATAGTAATTAAGAAAAACAGACAATACCCATACAATATTTTTATTAAATTCATTTTATAATAGTTACACACTGAATTCAAGTCTATCTCTTTACCATTGTTCTATATAGATTTTTAAACACAACGCTTGTTGTAGATCCTTTTACAACTTTCTCCAGGTACTCTTGCTCTTAAAAACTGGGGAAGCCGCAATGGTTTTATAAACATAAAACCCTCTTCCTCTTCTTTTTCATAATTATCATCATCATCAACATCATTATGAATATTATCATCAAAATTATTATAGTCATTGTCACCATCATTATCATCATCATCATTCTCAACATCACTAGAACTATCCAACTCCTCTTGTTTGTTTTCCACAGGGACCTCTTGTAGAGTCTGCGTTGCTTTTGATAGTGTTAAGGGTTTTTTGAACGATGGTATTTGTCCTAACATGTCTTTTTGAGGTGATGATGAATGCTTTTTAACAAACAATGCACTATCTTGAGCAGCAATATAATTTTCTTGGACTTGCTTTTTTACCTGGGTTAGAGTATTTTGCGTATTTAAATGTGTATTAATTTGAGATTCACAATGATGTTCTTTTGAAGTAAGTACGTTGGAGTCTTTTGTTTTTATCATTCCTCGACACTTTTTGGATCGTTGTTTTGAACATCGCCAAATAACAGTTCCATCTTTATTGGTTGTTTTTACAATATATGTATATCCTTTATAGAAGACACATGGCTTGCCATGACTGGTTGTTGAGACTTCCATATCAACTAATACATATGAATTAAATTTTAGTAAAGTCACATGAACAATCTTTAGATTACAAGTGATTTACACACACACACACCCTTTCCTAAATGTCAAGATTTATGGATGTTGTTTTCCGCCAACAGCTGCTTACTGCGTATGACAAGGCTGGAGACTGGTAGGTGAGACGGTCTTTCACGATGTGAACACTGTAACAGGCAGTAGTCAACTGACAATATTCTTATACCCTAGTCAAGGTTAACAGGTACTTACTGCGTATGACAAGACCGTACACTCGTAGGTTAGACCGTATTTTTTGTTTGTTGCTAAGGATCCCATATATACCCTAGACATGTTAGTTCTGAACACTTAGTGGTTAATTTTATATATTGAATTTAAATACACAGCTCATACAAGCACGTTTTTGCGGATGGGAGTGGTGAGAGGCTGGCAAAAAAGGAAATGTTTTAGTTTAATGAAACGTCATGTCCTAGTAGGCGTGATTTATAGTAGACGCAATTGATAGTAGACGTAATTGATAGTAGGTGTATCGATACTAGACGTGATTAATAGTAGACGCAATTGATACTAGGCGTGATTGATAGTAGGCGTGATTTGTAGTAAGCGCGATTTATAGTAGACGCAAATGATAGTAGGCGCGATTGATAGTAGGCGTGATTGATAGTAGACGCGATTGATAGTAGGCGCAATTTGACATGGGCGCGACTCAGATCATTTTTGTTATCATAAAGTTACAGTGTCAATGTTTATACAAAGTACAAGGTAGAGGGTATTTTAAGACATAACCTCAGCTCACTTAACATAACCTAACTTTACCTAACCTAACTTTGTCACGTGACATGTTCTACAAGTTTAGACTTGCTTTAAGACTGATTATGACGTCATAGATTGATGGGAGGGGTCAGAGGCTGACAAAAAAGGAAATGTTCTGGTTTAATGAAACGTCATGTCCTAGTAGGCGCGATTTATAGTAGACGCAATTGATAGTAGACGTGATTGATAGTAGGCGTGATTTGACATGAGCGCGATTTATAGTAGACGCGAAAGATAGTAGGCGCGATTGATAGTAGGCGTAATTAGACATGGGCGAGATTTATAGTAGACGCAATTGATAGTAGGCGCGATTGATAGTAGGTGTAATTGGTAGTAGGCGCGATTTGACATGAGCGCGATTTATAGTAGACGCAAATGATAGTAGGCGTGATTGATAGTAGACGCAATTGATACTAGGCGTGATTGATAGTAGGCGTGATTTATAGTAAGCGCATTTCATAGTAGGCTCAATTGATAGTAGATGCAATTGATAGTAGACGTGATTGATAGTAGGCGCGATTGATAGTAGACGTGATTGACATGGACGCGACTTAGATCATTTTTGATATTACAAAGTTACAGTGTCAATGTTTATACAAAGTACAAGGCAGAGAGGGGGTATTTTAAGACTTAACCTCTGCTCACCTAACATAACCTAACTTTACCTAACCTAACTTTGTCACGTGACATGTTCTACAAGTTTAGACTTGCTTTACGGCTGACTATGACTATGACGTCATAGATTGATGAGAGGGATGGGAGGCTGACAAAAAAGGAAATGTTTTGGTTTAATGAAAAGTCATGTCCTAGCAGGCGCGATTGGTAGTAGACGCAATTGATAGTAGACGCGATTAATGGTAGGCGCAATTGATAGTAGGTGTGATCAGGTACTTACTGCATATCAAAAGGCTGTACACTCGTGTGTTAGACACTCTATCTTGTTAAGGACCCCTATATATTCCCTATACAAGGCTATACATGTTAGTTCTAAACACTTAGTGGTTATTTGTATTTTTAATTTATATACACAGGTTATACAAGCACGTTTTTTCACACAGTAAAACTTTGTCAAATAGCCACATGCGACACGCAAAGTATGTTTCCGCTATCTAGCGGTGACTATGGAAACTACCTGAACATATCCTAATCTAATCCTAGCTAACTTCACCTGACGTGACCATACCGGTTTGTAAGCAACAACAACAACACACTAAGATTCCATGAATTCCAGAGTACTTTTAGATTAATTATTGACTCTCAACTCTTATAACTATGTCTATCCCACTCTGTCAAAAACACGATTTTTTTTTTTTTAATTTTTGCTTGATGGCAATACTAAAGTGATAATGGGTTTTCCGATCCTGTTACTATAATTTCATTACCCCCACTCTTATCTCGGTCTGGACAACAACCATGCCTATTTTTATTATGTCAGATGATGTAATGTTCGAGTGCAAAGTGGGTGTAAAAGTGAGTGCAAAGTGAGTGCAAAAGTGAGTGCAAAGTAAGTGTAAAAGTAGTTGTAAAAGTGAGTGCAAAGTGAGTGCAAAAGTGAGTGCAAAAGTGGGGTGTAAAAGTGGTACCCTATTTGTAATGGCTTATTTGACAAGTTATTTTGTGGTACCCTATTCGTAATGGCTTATTTCACAAGTTGTTTTTGTCAATGTATTTAGAGGATATTTCTCTTGTTCATGGAAAGTATCTCAGCCCTTTTTATGATAGCATAATGCTTACCGTCATGTTTGTAAGCAACAACAACACACTAAAATTCCAAGAATCCAAACTACTCTAAGGTTAATGATGGTCTCTCAACTCCATTCCACGCCTAGTCAAAAACATTATACATTTCAAATTTTAAAAAAAAGGTAAATTGAGAAAGTAGGCTATATATTTAAACTAAGAAATCATATGCTAACTCCAACACCTACGTCTATCCCATTCTCAGTCAAAAAATATATATATATTCTTTAAATTTTTCCAAAAAATATTTGGAAAGTAGGCTATAATTTGAAAACTAATCATCCTAAAAAGTCATATATAGACTCAAACCAATGGCTTTTATGTCCTTAATCGTTAGAACAAAACATGGAATTTGACATTTTTCCAAATATTGATCATTTTTAAAAATGGGCTATATTTTGTAAACTATGAATTACACAAAAAAAATGCGTTTGACATAAAAATGACAGGTATTTACCCCCTCTACCCACAAACCAAGTCCCAGGTCTCTGGGACAAAATCCAAAAAGGTTCAATTTTGAAAGTAGACGATATTTTGAAAACTAATCATTCTAAAAAGTCATATATAGACTCAAACAAATGTCCTTTAAGTCCCTTAACGTTAGAACAAAACTTAACATTTTTTTCATTTTTTCAAAAAAAAGTCCAATTTTCAAAGTTGCCTATATTTTGGAAACTAAGAATTAGTTCCAAAATGGCGGTCGTAGCTTAACTCAACCTAACCTAACCCTACGAGGTGTGATCAAAAAGTTCCAAAATGGCTGCCGTAGCTTAACTTAACCTTTGATTGATCCCTGTTGATTGACCCCTTTTGATTGATCTCTGTTGATGTATCCCTTTGGACTGGTCCCTGTTGACTAGCCCCTTTGGACGGGTCCTTTTTAAAGGGGGAGTCATTTTTTTACGGGTCCCGGAGGACGGGTCCTTGTTGACGGGTCCCTGTGGGCGGTTCCTTTGGACTGATCCTTATGGACTGGCCCGTGCATTTTATCCAAATTATATCAAAGGGGCCCGCCCACAGGGACCCGTCAACAAGGACCCGTCCTCCGGGACCCGTAAAAAAATTACTCCCCCTTTAAAAAGGACCCGTCCAAAGGGGCTAGTCAACAGGGACCAGTCCAAAGGGATACATCAACAGAGATCAATCAAAAGGGGTCAATCAACAGGGATCAATCAAAGGTTAAGTTAAGCTACGGCAGCCATTTTGGAACTTTTTGATCACACCTCCTAGGGTTAGGTTAGGTTGAGTTAAGCTACGACCGCCATTTTGGAACTAATTCTTAGTTTCCAAAATATAGGCAATTTTGAAAATTGGACTTTTTTTTGAAAAAATGAAAAAAATGTTAAGTTTTGTTCTAACGTTAAGGGACTTAATGGACATTTGTTTGAGTCTATATATGACTTTTTAGAATGATTAGTTTTCAAAATATCGTCTACTTTCAAAATTGAACCTTTTTGGATTTTGTCCCAGAGACCTGGGACTTGGTTTGTGGGTAGAGGGGGTAAATACCTGTCATTTTTATGTCAAACGCATTTTTTTTGTGTAATTCATAGTTTACAAAATATAGCCCATTTTTAAAAATGATCAATATTTGGAAAAATGTCAAATTCCATGTTTTGTTCTAACGATTAAGGACATAAAAGCCATTGGTTTGAGTCTATATATGACTTTTTAGGATGATTAGTTTTCAAATTATAGCCTACTTTCCAAATATTTTTTGGAAAAATTTAAAGAATATATATATATTTTTTGACTGAGAATGGGATAGACGTAGGTGTTGGAGTTAGCATATGATTTTTTAGTTTAAATATATAGCCTACTTTCTCAATTTACCTTTTTTTTTAAATTTGAAATGTATAATGTTTTTGACTAGGCGTGGAATGGAGTTGAGAGACCATCATTAACCTTAGAGTAGTTTGGATTCTTGGAATTTTAGTGTGTTGTTGTTGCTTACAAACATGACGGTAAGCATTATGCTATCATAAAAAGGGCTGAGATACTTTCCATGAACAAGAGAAATATCCTCTAAATACATTGACAAAAACAACTTGTGAAATAAGCCATTACGAATAGGGTACCACAAAATAACTTGTCAAATAAGCCATTAAAAATAGGGTACCACTTTTACACCCCACTTTTGCACTCACTTTTGCACTCACTTTGCACTCACATTTACAACTACTTTTACACTTACTTTGCACTCACTTTTGCACTCACTTTGCACTCACTTTTACACCCACTTTGCACTCGAACATTACATCATCTGACGTAATAAAAATAGGCATGGTTGTTGTCCAGACCGAGATAAGAGTGGGGGTAATGAAATTTTAGTAACAGGATCGGAAAACCCATTATCACTTTAGTATTGACATCAAGCAAAAATTTAAAAAAAAATCGTGTTTTTGACAGAGTGGGATAGACATAGTTATAAGAGTTGAGAGTCAATAATTAATCTAAAAGTACTCTGGAATTCATGGAATCTTAGTGTGTTGTTGTTGTTGCTTACAAACCGGTATGGTCACGTCAGGTGAAGTTAGCTAGGATTAGATTAGGATATGTTCAGGTAGTTTCCATAGTCACCGCTAGATAGCGGAAACATTCTTTGCGTGTCGCATGTGGCTATTTGACAAAGTTTTACTGTGTGAAAAAACGTGCTTGTATAACCTGTGTATATAAATTAAAAATACAAATAACCACTAAGTGTTTAGAACTAACATGTATAGCCTTGTATAGGGAATATATAGGGGTCCTTAACAAGATAGAGTGTCTAACACACGAGTGTACAGCCTTTTGATATGCAGTAAGTACCTGATCACACCTACTATCAATTGCGCCTACCATTAATCGCGTCTACTATCAATTGCGTCTACTACCAATTGCGCCTGCTAGGACATGACTTTTCATTAAACCAAAACATTTCCTTTTTTGTCAGCCTCCCACCCCTCTCATCAATCTATGACGTCATAGTCATAGTCAGCCTTAAAGCAAGTCTAAACTTGTAGAACATGTCACGTGACAAAGTTAGGTTAGGTAAAGTTAGGTTATGTTAGGTGAGCTGAGGTTAAGTCTTAAAATACCACCTCTCTGCCTTGTACTTTGTATAAACATTGGCACTGTAACTTTGTAATATCAAAAATGATCTAAGTCGCGTCCATATCAATCACGTCTACTATCAATCGCGCCTACTATCAATCACGTCTACTATCAATTGCATCTACTATCAATTGAGCCTACTATGAAATGCGCTTACTACGAATCACGCCTACTATCAATCACGCCTAGTATCAATTGCGTCTACTATCAATCACGCCTACTATCATTTGCGTCTACTATAAATCGCGCTCATGTCAAATCGCGCCTACTACCAATTACACCTACTATCAATCGCGCCTACTATCAATTGCGTCTACTATAAATCTCGCCCATGTCTAATTACGCCTACTATCAATCGCGCCTACTATCTTTCGCGTCTACTATAAATCGCGCTCATGTCAAATCACGCCTACTATCAATCACGTCTACTATCAATTGCGTCTACTATTAATCGCGCCTACTATCAATTGCGTCTACTATAAATCGCGCCTACTAGGACATGACGTTTCATTAAACCAGAACATTTCCTTTTTTGTCAGCCTCTCACCCCTCCCATCAATCTATGACGTCATAATCAGTCTTAAAGCAAGTCTAAACTTGTAGAACATGTCACGTGACAAAGTTAGGTTAGGTAAAGTTAGGTTATGTTAAGTGAGCTGAGGTTATGTCTTAAAATACCCTCTACCTTGTACTTTGTATAAACATTGACACTGTAACTTTATGATATCAAAAATGATCTGAGTCGCGCCCATGTCAAATTGCGCCTACTATCAATCGCGTCTACTATCAATCACGCCTACTATCAATCGCGCCTACTATCATTTGCGTCTACTATAAATCGCGCTTACTACAAATCACGCCTACTATCAATCACGCCTAGTATCAATTGCGCCTACTATTAATCACGTCTAGTATCGATACACCTACTATCAATTACGTCTACTATCAATTGCGTCTACTATAAATCACGCCTACTAGGACATGACGTTTCATTAAACTAAAACATTTCCTTTTTTGCCAGCCTCTCACCACTCCCATCCGCAAAACGTGCTTGTATGAGCTGTGTATTTAACTTCAATATATACAATTAACCACTAAGTGTTCAGAACTAACATATCTAGGGTATATATGGGATCCTTAGCAACAAACAAAAAATACGGTCTAACCTACGAGTGTACGGTCTTGTCATACGCAGTAAGTACCTGTTAACCTTGACTAGGGTATAAGAATATTGTCAGTTGACTACTGCCTGTTACAGTGTTCACATCGTGAAAGACCGTCTCACCTACCAGTCTCCAGCCTTGTCATACGCAGTAAGCAGCTGTTGGCGGAAAACAACATCCATAAATCTTGACATTTAGGAAAGGGTGTGTGTGTGTGTAAATCACTTGTAATCTAAAGATTGTTCATGTGACTTTACTAAAATTTAATTCATATGTATTAGTTGATATGGAAGTCTCAACAACCAGTCATGGCAAGCCATGTGTCTTCTATAAAGGATATACATATATTGTAAAAACAACCAATAAAGATGGAACTGTTATTTGGCGATGTTCAAAACAACGATCCAAAAAGTGTCGAGGAATGATAAAAACAAAAGACTCCAACGTACTTACTTCAAAAGAACATCATTGTGAATCTCAAATTAATACACATTTAAATACGCAAAATACTCCAACCCAGGTAAAAAAGCAAGTCCAAGAAAATTATATTGCTGCTCAAGATAGTGCATTGTTTGTTAAAAAGCATTCATCATCACCTCAAAAAGACATGTTAGGACAAATACCATCGTTCAAAAAACCCTTAACACTATCAAAAGCAACGCAGACTCTACAAGAGGTCCCTGTGGAAAACAAACAAGAGGAGTTGGATAGTTCTAGTGATGTTGAGAATGATGATGATGATAATGATGGTGACAATGACTATAATAATTTTGATGATAATATTCATAATGATGATGATGATGATGATAATTATGAAAAAGAAGAGGAAGAGGGTTTTATGTTTATAAAACCATTGCGGCTTCCCCAGTTTTTAAGAGCAAGAGTACCTGGAGAAAGTTGTAAAAGGATCTACAACAAGCGTTGTGTTTAAAAATCTATATAGAACAATGGTAAAGAGATAGACTTGAATTCAGTGTGTAACTATTATAAAATGAATTTAATAAAAATATTGTATGGGTATTGTCTGTTTTTCTTAATTACTATCCCCATTTCCCACTATTAATACAATTGTTAACCATCAACAGTCTCTGACTATGTTCAGAAAGAGAGTGGCCTTAAACAATACACTTTATCTATGGTTTGTGTACCGAGTGTCATAATAATGGAGTGTGGCCAAGCCATGTCAAGGCAATAGTTATGTCAGGTAAGGGATTCGAACCCTTGCTTCCTTATACAGAAAATTTGATCTTAAGTCAAACACCTTAACCACTCGGTCAACCTGACAGTTACTAATTTAATTAGTCTTGAGGACTTGAGTGTTTACAAAAAAAATCCAGTATACATTGACTAAACCAGTTGCTTGTTTTGAAATATAGATTTTGTTTTGTTTTACCATAACATTGCAGTTATGAGTCTTGTGAACTGGGTGTTCAATATAGGGTTAAAGGCATTTTAAAATCATTTTAGAAAAGCTCTTAGGTATCGTGTCATGGGTTTTAGTAATGCATTACTCTTCGTTGACTAACATATACCGTTACACAACATTATTTTAGTGAACTTACATGTTGTTGTTTGAGTCTTTAGTCCTTTGACTGGTTTGATGCAGATCTCAGCGCCTATCTGTCCCGAGCTAATCGTTTCATCTCTATATAGCTACCACACCCTACATTCAAGGCTATCTGTTTAACATATTCTAAACTTGGTCTACCCCTACAGTTCTCGTCCTCGAACCTTTCTTCCTTAACTAAGTTTGCTATTCTTGGGTGTCTTAGTACGTGTTCTACCAACCTATCTCTTTACTTCATTAACAGTCGCCAGATACATCTCTTCTCCCCCACTCGTCTTAATACCTCTTTGTTAGTAACCCTATTTACCCGTCTAATCTTCATCATTCTCCTGTAACACCACATTTCAAACACTTCAATTCTCCACTTTTCTGCTACACCAATTGTCTAAGTTTTACTTTCATAGAGTGCCACGCTCCAGACAAAGGCCTTCAAAATGACTTCCTAATACCTAAATCTATATTCATTGTCAACAGATTCTGTAGAAATTCTTTCCTTGCCTGAGCTACATAAGAATCCTAATCGCGTCTGGTATAATGTCTTGTTTAGCAAACATAGTCACTCAAAAGGTCTAAGCATTTTTTGTATATAACCTAAAATAGCAAACAGTTTTTCTAAAACCCTACTCATTGGTCAATAACAAGCAGAGTCGCCAAAGTGTTTCGTTGGTTGTTAACTCATGTCTAGTTAATCAATTCCTTTCATATCGTTATCCAATTGTAGTAGTAAGGACTGGTGAACAACGTCAGTTCAACACACTGCTTTACACACAAATGTAGTTAGGCCCTTTGACATAATTTGGATAAATTTCATGGGCCGGTCCATAGGGACCAGTCCAAAGGGACCGGTCTAAAGGGACCCTTCCACAGGGACCCATCAACAGGGACTTGTCAGCAAGGACCCATCAACAATGACCCGTCAACAATGACCTGTCATCAATGACCTGTCAACAATGACCTGTCAATAGGGACCCGTCAACAATGACCCGTCCACAGGGACTCATCAACAAGGACCCGTCAGCAATGACTCGTCAACAGGGACCCGTCGAAAAGCACCTGTCAAAAAGGATCCATCAAAAATGACCCCCTGTCAAAAAGGGCCCGTCCAAAAGGGGCTAGTCAACAGAGACCAGTCCAAAGGGACAAATCAACAGAGATCAATCAACATGGATCAATCAAAAGGGGCTATCACCTCAAGGCCTGACATATCCCTCTTTGATTATTGGTTTGCCAATCGACAAGCGTCACTTAAAATACTTTTTGATCACCACTCGTGGGTTGGATTAGGTTAGGTTACACTACAGCCGCCATCTTTTAAAAAGCCCACCCTCTTACAAAAGCCATGAGTGGGCATGCGTAAAAAAACAAAAAACAAAAACAAGCATGTTAATTCATAGTGGCTATCCACCAAACACATGTCTCTTGTGTGGAACAACGTTTTATTCCATATCGGCATTCAAACTCTCACATGTTGCAATTGGAAAGGGAGATTCTCTAAAAAAATTACAATTTCACCCCCTAGTAGGGGTAGGTTTTATTTTGGGGTGGAAATATGTTGTTCATTGGAAAGGGGGTATCAGCCCGAGTTCAATGACACCTCATTCGTCAAAATCCGACCACGGGTTCGAACTCACATTTTCTCACGTATGAAGCAAAACAGGATGTGACTTGTTTCACAAGGAGGACGGTAATAAGGTCATTTCACACGTGTTCACATGTATTTCGTCACTTTCCTTTCATATCGTTATTCCATTATAGTAGTGGTGAACAACGTCAATTCAACACACACAAATGTAGTTAGGCCCTTTGACATAATTTAAATAAATTCATGGGCTCGTCCGTAGGAACCAGGCCAAAGGGACCCGTCCAAAGGGATCAGTCCAAAGGGACAAGGACTCGTCCACAGGGACCTGTCCACAAGGACTTGTCCACAAGGACTCGTCCACAAGGACCTGTCCACAAGGACTTGTCCACAAGGACCCGACAACAATGACCCCGCCAACAATGACCCGTCAACAATAACCCATCCATAGGGATCTGCTCCTCCACCCTCTTACAAAAGCCATGAGTGGGCATGCGTAAAAACAGAAAACAAGCATGTTAATTCATAGTGGCTTGCCACCGTATACATGGCTCTTGTGTAGAACAACGTTTAAATCCATATCGGCATTAAAACTCTCACATGTTGCAATTGGAAAGAGAGATTCTCTAAAAAATTACAATTTCACCCCCGTCCTCAAGGACCTGTCAACAATAACCCATCAACAGGGGCTCGACAGCAGGGGGCTCGTCAACAATAACAGGGGCTCTCACTTCAAGGCCTAACATGCCCCTCTTTGATTATTGGTTTGCAGAACAACGTTACATTCCATATCGGCATTCAAACTCTCACATGTTGCAATTGGAAAGAGAGATTCTCTAAAAAATTCAATTTCACCCTCTAGTAGGGGTAGGTTTTATTTTTGGGGTTGAAACATGTTGTCCAATGGAAAGGGAGTGTTCGCCTGAGTAATTTGACACCTCGTACAAGTCTCTAGCCCGATTGGTTCGCGAGATATTGCCATTTTAGTATTCCAGCGGTGGCGGTGGCGATGGTATCTGAACCCCTCAAAAACCACTACTAATATTCAATTGTTTGCGAAAATGACGGTTGTGCGTACGTTTATAAATTCTTGTATATTTTCAGCCTATTTCCATCATATAAAATGTACGCTTTTGAAATCAGTTGTATGTGGGTTTGTAAGTTAAAATGCATAACATCCACATTGGAGTTTACGAGTAAGTTATAAGTGAAATATTAGCTGGTAATGGTGAATAGTTGGACGCCATTTAATAATCAACATGTGTGAAAGTCAATAGCCTCTACTGGGTAAGCAATGGAAATTCAAAATACAGTAGAACCACGTTTATCCGAAATAAAGGGGGCGGAGCCTCGTCGATTAACACGTCTTTTCGGATAACACATGGTAAATATTTTCGGAAGTTAAATGTCGAAATAAATGCATAAAATCTGTTAAGCAAAGGTAAGTATTTTATATTAACATAAAATGTCTACACGTCACTCAGTGCATAAAATAAGTGATTTTTTCTGAATTTTCTTGGTTCAGCACAGGCGTGCAGCTATGTTGTGCCACCATTTAATCAACAATACATCAGCTGTTGTAGTTGCATTGCTTTGTTCAACAAAGCGCAAAGCAATCTGAAATAATGAAACAATTTCTTTTGTTCCTACTGAACTGAATATACAGTAATTTTAATAATTAAAGCGTATGGTATTTTGATAAAATGTCAAAATCATTCCTACCTTCAATCGCCAAGATTACAAGTAGTGTTACATCACCCTGACTGGTTTAAAGTGATGAAGAAGTACACTTTTAATCTGACTGGAGTCAACTTTTGTGACATTTGTGAAGATTATTTCTTCATTATGTGCTCATGGAACTGCAAAGTATTGTTTCGATCATTTCATGGTTATTGAAGACTTAAATTTATTTGACTACTGCAATTTATTGTGTCCGCCGAAGTGCTAAACGTGCACATAGGTTCACATATATCGATGTCCGCATAGCAGGCTTCAAATTTATTTCGCCTATTGCCTGTGATCATCAGCAGCCAAAACGGTATGCCATCGTCTGCTTGTGTTACATATTGTATGTCATCCACCTACAATTATAGCTATAGCTTTAGACTGTGAAGTAGCCGAGAAAAAATGAATAATATGTTGGATTCATGACATATTACCTCCTCCTTCCGGACTTTCAAATTGATACCTCAGGCATACATCATAGTTAAAGTCGTTAGATTCCCATAAATGAAGTCGAAATGTATGCTTATTACTTTGTGCTGCTGCTTATTAAACATGCTGCGACATCGTGGTCACTTAATCGCGTGTATTTTGGTGTGCGTTTGTGTAATTTTTTGTGATAACCTGTGTTATTGTGATGGCTGTACTAGAGCGTGGGTTTGTAAATTGAGGATAGGATTAATGTGTTTATAAGTAGTTTCTCTAAGTTAATTAAAGATACTGTCATCCGTAAGTTTTATTTATCATTATTACTATTTATCACAATACTGACAGTGGTGGCTACCGTCGCTAAAGCGCAGCGTTAGGTCATGGGGCCAAGCTCTCTGCTGACTCGGTAGACGCGTGGGTTCGAGCACCACCGTCGGCCGTCCTTGAAATTGTTTCCCGTGGTTTTCCATTTTCAACTCCAGGAAAATGCTGGGACGGTACCTTCTGACAGGCCACAGCCGCTTCCTTCCACATCCTTGCCGAGTTTCATTCACCTTCATTCATTTTATCTCTCATTAACTCCTCTCATGAGGTTGGCGTAAGGAAGGGCATCCGGCCGTAAAAACCATCCTCCACAAATACTTCCATCGCATCTCATTCCTGACCCGGTTGGAAAACGGGAATAATAATGGGTAGACATACATACTGTGCCCATATGGATGAGGGCCACCGATTGTTTTCTTTGATGAACCAACTGTTTGAAGAACGCGCGGAGCCGAGGTATTTCGTTTCATCAAGATGACACCAGATGGGGAGAGCACGACATGAGGAACCTCACATGGAAGATTTACGAGTCTTAAGGTGAAGAGGTCGAACCACCAATACATCGTGGGAAGATACTGTACACAATAGTAGGAAGAATATCGAAAAGATCAAGATAATCCGTCGTTTGGATCAGAAGGTATTGGAGATGAAGAATCCAAGGCGCAAGGATTATGTTTTTTTAACCGCGTGGCTGGTGGGAGTTAGGCCACATGCAGCATGTGAAGAGAGAAGCAAGACTACTATGACTTGTGGCATCGCGCGCTCATGGCCATGTCTGCTTGGCAATTTGTGTTTGAGGATACCTGTCTAAAACTGAGTTGGAAAGTAGTCGACGAATATGATAATGGGCCTTAAAATCCATCTATCATAGTTAGGCACGTAGGCAAGCCTGGTTCTCTGTGTGTGCGGAACCGGGGGAATAATATTCCTTACTTGCAGTTAGAATAACATGGCCAACGTATGAGCCTGGTTTTCTGTGTGTGCGGAACCAGGGAAATACTATTCCTTACTCATTTAGGGAATGTAGCCTGGAACTTACAATGATACTGCCTCCAAAAATTGAATTATTTGGGACGTAAATGAGAGTATTTTCCAAGCCCATGATAAAATTTAACATGCAAATATAAATCCTGCAAGTGTGACACAAGTCAGTCGTGTTACAAGTTCGAGGCAGTGGGGAGATTCCAATCACGTGAAATGTTGTGCAACAGAAGTTTTTAGAAGGTTGAAATCGACATAGCAACAGTGATTTAGATAAAATATAATAAATATTGTTATAAATTATGCTATTGGATATCATCCCAGAGCCAAGGAGAAGAGGTCTTATGGAAGACGGTATTAACTTCAACTATATAATTCGATGAAATTATGCATTAAGGCCCTTAGAAGGAGATTTTCTTAATTGGCAATGTAAAGAATATTAAAAAAGTATGTCTGATACTTTAAAAGCCGCAGAACGGTTGAACTACGCAGTAATAAGCCTAGTTAATTTGCGCGCTAAAATTATGGTGGGAGACTGATATGGCCGCCAAATTTTCGACTTGGAGAGGGAGACCCAAGTATCAAGGTTCTTAATCCTACAGACTTTGAAGAGAGAGGAAGTGCTTCTTGGGTTAACTGAGATCCCAAAGCATTAGTCCGAGTGCGGTGATAGACGACTCGTGGAGACGATACGTTAGCAGGGTTGAATAGTGTAGATCCCCGTGCTAGTATTTAGGCGAAGTTGAAAGGAGTTTTGATAATAGGATATCTCATTTATATTTGAGATTATACTTCGGCCGATTTAATTAATAGATAGTACAGTTCGAATACTATATTATACCAAAAGTTGAGCGTCATAATTAGAACCATTTCGAAGATATAAGCTTGTAAAGACAGTTCTACAAATGTGACGGGCATTGAAGCTAAAAAACACTTTAGTTGGAACGCGAAGATAGCGATCATAGTCCGAATGAACAGCAGTGGAGAACTTTTACATCGGCGCAGCAAACAAACATTATTATTATGGCTGTTAATATTCATCGACTAGTACCATTCAACATTATTAACATGGTTGAGATGTCGAACTAAGAAGTCATGCGCCAGGGACATATTTAATGCAGAGTTAAGATACTACAATGGAGCTTCGCTAGACAACGTATTTCAGAATACAGACGTAATGTACGTTTCATCTTGTACATTTTCGTCAGTTTACGACAACTAATAGAACAATGATTAGTTATAGAAATAATTCATTCACCACCTACATGAATATTTCTATAAAATAATTACTCAACGATGGTGCTGATTTATATTTGCGACGAAGAATGAAGATCCTTCAGAAGATGATAGTCAATATGCCAGGGAATCCCGGCAACCCAGAAAGATATGCCAGAAGGATGTCGTTCGATTCCATACGGAGGTTCGTGATTACCGGAGAGGGAACATTTTCTCATATCCGAGGTCGCTGGTCCGATGTTTCGAATGGAGGTCCATCTCTGTATGTTGGACTGAGGAAATACCTAAGTATTTTGCAAATACTTGCCCAGATCTTCATGATATCGTAAAAATAAGGTAGCAGTGTTATTTATTTGTAGTATAGAGCTTGATTGGTGACATTCTGAGCCGACGTCCTTACTCCATATTTTATGTATTTCAGTGTTTCGATGTAAACTTATAATTCACATTTGTATCAAGATTTTTATGCTTCAAGATTATTTGATGTGATTGTCATTCATCTATTTTTCAATTTTTATGCTACGGATCAGTTGTTGAACTGACATTCAGATTTTGTTTGAGGAATCAGATTTCCTTATGAAAGACTAGTCATTTGGCTGTCGAATTTTGATATTTATGTGAACCAAGGATTCTGACAGTGTGTCATGGATGCAAATTAAATTCTTTTCAAAAATTTAATTTGGACACTTTATTGTATCAACTTCAAGAACAGAAGAAACGACGTATGATATCGTTATATCATTATTGTATATAAACTTTACGGCGATCTAGCAAGAACTAGTCGTCTGATATGACTGAAGTCATAAACTCATAACCATTCTTCGTGTAGAATGGAAAGACATTGGGAAACTGACACTCCTTACTTTATTTGAAAAGCTGAAAGCTTTAGTCAATTAATTGTTTTAGGAAATATATTTTTATAGAAGGTAATTTATATCTTTGACCAGGAATTCAATGCTAGTTTATCCCGGTCAAGATTGAATTCTATTAGACATTATAAATAACATGTGTGGTTATTTATACACTATATGTGTGATATCACGTCGTAATGTAGACCTGATATTGGAATGACGTGCAATTTAAAGCTCGACAAGTAAGATGAAACAGAATTAGTATTTTTATTACATGTATACGTGACAGATGAGTTAGCAATTAATTATCTTTTGTGAAGTAAACTCAATGAGGTCATTCACGACAGTCTAAAGTCATGTTTTATTTATGGAAGTTTTCTTTGAAGAACTGAAATATGTATTATTCTAGATCAATATCAAGTGTGACGACGCTGATGATTATGCCATTTAATTGAAGGAGGTTCCTACAGAAGAAATGTTAATAACAATTAATCTGCATTTGGTTATTGTTTAACATAGTAGTAGATATTTGTTTATACCATATACAGTGTTATATGAGGTGTTGTAGAGCTATGGCTGAGCTCGTGCGAGGGTGTTCCGCATTTTAAGGAAAGTTATCGAAGTATAGTTCTTTTGATATGAACTTGGCATATATCGTAATGGAGTCATTGTGAGAACTCCAGTACATTTGAAGTAACGTTTTAGCTGTGATGACACGAAGGTATGAGCGGAAAACAATTGGAGAAAGGTTGTATACTTATGCCATTTATACCTTTATTAAATCTTTATTAAAACACGGAGTTGCAGAGAAACATGCAGTTGACCTTTGCTGGTTGAATGTATTTGACCAAAATTGTATAAAAACCTATCTAAGACATTGTGTGTGCAGTGTATTGAACACTGATGAGTGTTAGTGGAACTTTATGTTGAGAAAACATTGTATAGGCTATATTTAACTACAAGTTGTATTTTGAGAGAGAACTAAGATTCTCGCAGATAACGTGTTGATAGCGTTAGAAATCGTTTGCCATAACGATCAGATTACCTGTAAATATTTTTCGTAATTATTTAATTAGTTAAATAATTTTATATCGATTAATTAGTAGGATATTTTTATATTATAGTGTATTTTTCGAGTGAACGTTTTTAGAATGAATGATTGCCAGTTATTAAGAATGATTGAACGACCTGGTCGGTTCTAAAACGACTCTGAGTGTGAAAGGAAGATAGTATTAAATCTTAGAGAGATTGTTAGAGAATTAGAGTATATGAGTTACAAGAACTTTTATAAAGCCAGAATCCAAATTTTAAACAAGGCTACTAGACGCACGTTAGACAGCGTGCATACAAGCGAATGGGAGAAGAGATATGTACAGTTAGAAACCAAGGCCAGTCTATTACACATGCATAACGTGCAGCCTGGTGACAAGTCACAGCCTTGTTAATGGAAATAGTTTCACGGCGCGGCACTTCGTTGTCATTTTGATCAATGAAACAGAGTATGCAGGTGCATTACGAGACGCGTGCCAGCAGTAGTAACCTCTGAAAGCAATGCTGTTGACACGGGAGTTTTTATTATATGTTTTATCACTTACAGCAACCTTTCAAAATTATTGTGATTTAATTTACAGTTCATTGAACGCAGTAGTATGTGTGCAGTGGGTGAGGAGCGAGTATGAATGTATAGATTAGTTTATTATTATTGTTTATTGTTATTTATTGTTTAATGTTAGAGTTAGCTTACTCATGTTTAAATAAATTTACACTTCGTTGTTCTTGGTCGTTTTCAAGTGATTCATTTTAAATATAAGGAACAAGGTATTGTGGATCCATTTTCAGGCGAAGCTGAGTCTCACACGTGACCCCGAGGAAAAGAAAGGTAGATGATCAAGTGAGCCCCGTATATTTAGTTGTTATCCACAATATTCTTGCAGCTACTGTATGTAAATTCCTGAAGACCTTTTTCGAGCGATTTCTAATGAAGTAATTAGCCGTTGCTATTTTAAATAGGCAATCCAGCTGGGCTATGGATAATCCGACAGGCAACTTCCCGAATTTACGGGTACAGTAGGGATGGCACCTTAAACTTAGGGGCTACGAAATTAGCTTCGTAGAGCCTCTAGATCTTGTTGGTTTGAACATTTCTAGTGAAAGAAATAATTACCAGACTTATGGGATGTCTAGTCCAATTTTGGATGGATGTGAGTGGGATTATATAGGTATTTATGAGTTGATTTTAGAAAGGTTGCACTCAAACAAAGATCAGATCTTAGAAATCCTGAGAGAGGGGTGATAGGTGGAAAGTTTCGAAAAACGACCTCTGATCTTGATGAATAGCTAATTTTACTTGTTCTTGGCAGTTGTTAGTCATGTTAAATATAAAGCTAACTTGTTTTAATGATTGTAAATGTAGAATTTTTCTTTATGGTAGTATGGTTAAAATGGATCCCAAGAGAACGAACACTATGAGTAAGTTTATTTAGCATAGGGTATCTAATAAGTTAATGCTAAGGTAATAGTAAGTAACTTGTAGACATTAGGGTGCCCAAATACATGGAGGAAGGCGTTGTTCAGATGTTGTTGTCTTGCTCTGTTGTTGAATATGTCCCTACAGCAGTTGGAAATTTGTATTGTGATTATGGCAGCAGAGGATGTTAGGAAGATGTTGGAGGAGATGCAGGAACAGCTGCAGAACAGTTTAAAGAGTGTCCAAAATGGGATGCAGGAGAACTTGGGGGAGAGTTTAAAAACTGTCAAAGGTGAGATAATGGAAAATTTAGCTGTGAATATGAAAGATATGCAAGGTAAATTTCAGGAGGCGACGTAGGACTTGTAAAAGCTGAAACGTGAGCGTAAAAAGGATATTGACACAGTAATTGATAAAGTAGTGGATAATGTAGTTGAATCCATTACAGAGAAAGTTGCAGAAAGTGTCAAAGAAAGTTTTAAAGGTGATATTCAAGGAGTTCAGACTTCATTAGAGGGACTACAGACTAGTGCTTCTTAAATGGTTGTAAATGTAACGCGATTGCAGGCCAGTTCCCAGCAGATACAGGATGATGTAAGTGGTGTGCGGACAGATGTTGGTAATGTTAGGTCTGATGTTGCAAAGGTACAGGGAAATGTATCCATGGTTCAGACTAAAGTAGACGGTGTACATTCCGATGTCTCCAATGTTCAGGTAGACATAAATAACATGCAAGCAGACATTACTGGTGTACAGACCGACATAGGTAAAATTCAAACAGAAGTTAACACGATGTTCATGGATGTAACGAAAGTCCAAGGGCACCTTAATAAAATTAGGCGAGAGGTGGAAGTTTCTTAGACCCTGTGTAGTGAAAACATAGGTGCTTTAACGACACTTGTTCTAGACGATGCGTTAAAAACTACAACTTCTCTGACAGAGTTAAAGAATAATGTAGAAGCCTTACGTACACAAGTTATAGATCATAATAAAATCCTTAAAGAGGATATTAAGGAAGACATTGCAGAAATGTTAAAAGCTAATGTAGTCGTCTGGAAAGACGAGTGGAACGAATCCAGCGGTGAACATGTTAAAATGATACAGGAGAACATAGATATAAAGTTAGCCAGTACTCAGTTAGAAATTAATCGAGAGGTTATTAAAGTAAGATCAGATTTAGGTAACAGGTTTGATAAGATTACTGAAAAGCAAGTAGAAGATAGAAGTCAATCAAGTCAGGATGTGCAAGCTTTGAAACAGTCGTTAGAAAGTAAAAATAAACTGATAGAGGAACGCATAGACAAGGTTGTCACTGACGTAAATGCAATGAGTGAGAGGAAAACTAACGAACTAGAAGAATATATATCTAAGAAATTACAAAGTCTTAATCTAGGAGATGTTACAGTCTGGAGACTTACAAGGAGGACTTATAGACTGAAGTAGGGCAGCAACTGAAGAAGATTATTGCTGAGATAGAAGAAAAAGAAAAGGAGAAGATAGATCTAGAAGATACTAGGAACTACACCAGAAGAAATAGCCTAGAAGTAGAAGAAAGAGAAAATAGACCGGAAGAAAGATTATTCAGGTTTACGGAAGGTGTAGAAGAAAGGAGTAAAGAGCCCGAAAGTCATAGTAGAGATTTTCGATTTAACCTTCAGGACTCATATCCGAGAAACGTGACGGTCATAAGAAATTTTGAGGATAACCTCGTAAATTCAGCAACCTAGACAGTTTTACACCGATAGAGTGCGTCAGAAATCTTAAGGACTACTTTATCGAGGCACATATTCCACGAGAGAGGGAAATGAAGATCGTAGAGCGTTATGCGCATTCAAGTATTGTTCCCTTTTGACAAAGAAGTGAGCAAAGCATAGTCAGCTAGCTCAAATCAGACATTCGGGGCTAGTATGTTCTCCCACTGTATGATTTACACACTCTGGATCAAGCTTAGGATACACTCAAAAATAAACATCAAAATCAAAATCTAAAATATATTTAATACACTCAAAAATTAGGTGCTACAAATAAAACATAAACACTGAAAATAACATCTTCACACTTGTCCTACTAAGAACAAGAAATCAGTAAATAAAATATGTTACAAAAACACTAGTTTACGGTTCCATTGAACCTGACCAAAAATGTCATCTAGGTTTCACTTCCATAAAGCAATTACATAAATTTCTCAAGCGAGCTCAAAGACGGCTCGGTGTTTACTTCAACATATTATTTTTATAATTAAACACACAATTATTACTCGTTAATTTGGTATTACTTATTACTGAGTTATAATTACAATGATACTGATAATTACCATTTATTTGGGCTCTCATGATATTCAATTTTACCATCTCTCTCTTCAATACTACTAAATTACACTCGTGTTGGGAGAACTCATGTGTCTCGAGTTTTGGAAACTACTGATTGAATCAAATCAGGATAAACTCCCAGTTATCCCAAATGTTTCCATCATAACTCGTGAACAATAGTACGGTAATGTAACTATCAGAAGGGATTTTTTATATTTGTCTCAGAAGACAATTTAATCATTGTGAAACGCGGATCTGAACTTTACAAGCAAGAATAATTAGCAAGAATAGATCTCAATACAACTACTGGGTCATCTTAAAACATTGTTAATCACTTCCGTCTAGCACGGGAAACTACGGTTCAAAGACCAGACCTATCTCTACCCGAGGGGTCTGTCAGTGTGTCAACACTTAGGCAAGATTTACAACACTAAAGGGGAGCTCTCGGCTTCTTCCCTCCTGGACGATACATTCAATGAGCCCACAGCTCTCTTTAAAAACTTGGGAAGGCAAGGCTACTAGTTCATATCAATACAATACTTTATGAGTTTCTTATAACCTATTCATCTGGCTCAGGCAAGAATATAATTATGGAGTCTTTGCATTGGCAGGTAAGATACTCAATAAAACCAACAAATATAAAGGGGCTTTTCGAAGTAATGGAACATCGGTTCGTTCCTGGCCGGCCTCTGGAACACCTTCTAAATTTGAGGACTTAGGACCTTACAGTAACAGGATCGCTGGTATCAGACCAGTTGTCCAACAATAGCGATTTCTGGGTGACAATAATGAAAATCCCTGCGCTCATAATACAATATAAATTAGCACCCTTTCGAAGCTTGCTCAATAGCAATATACACACATAATCAATTACCGCGACCAACTGTTCCCCATAATTAATCTGCCTAGCATATTTACACTGCGTACTAGCGTGATCATTACATTACATGCGCATCAAGGCACTAATTACTTCAATATTGCCAAGTTGCCTTCCGAAGCAAGAAATATTTAATTCACATCACTATATTTTATCTTCGTCCCTAAACATATTTAGCGTTCGCCTTTAATAAACAATTCTGACATTATATTTTCAAGAACTTTAGCGTTCAATAATCTTATTATCATTATTACAAGGAGCTCTACGGCTTCCATCATCATCATATGAAAATTAATTAAACAATTAATTCATGAAGTTATTATTATTATTATCTTGCTTGTTTAAATCATTACGTTATTCTGTCATTTACTGGTATTCCACTGAACACTTTTCACTGAGTATTAATTAACACATTTAATTAGTTATATTTATCATCAAATTATTTGTTCAGATCGCGCAATATATCGTTATACACTGTTTTATACATCCCTGTTTCAAATTTGAGAATCATATCTCCATATGCATGTTACATGAGCTCTCCCGGACACTACATATAATAAAACTTGGTACTCACATGATTATTCAGGCCAGCGATCTGGTCTCCAGTAACGGTACATTTTGCCCACTCATTGGTATTCACACCATATTCACACTCATAATTTCACACGTTAATATTTCTTCCATATTGCACAAACTACATACACTGGTTATCTTAATTTTAAGAAATGCACTCATGGTATTTCTTACCATTTAAAAATCACTAAAAATATTACTACACTATAATTTTCTCAAAAGATTGTATTACACATAAACTTTCACTTTTAGGCACGTATTTGTTGCCTTACACACGTGATCTCTTCCATTTTCCTGCCTCCAAGGGATGCAAGTATTTACGTCGGCTTCCTACTCCTACTCAGGGTGATTGAAAGTCTTGACTGCTCTTTCCCTCTACTGGTACGGCTGATTCTCCTATTCGGGTTATTTTGACTATCGGCACTCATACAGTTATTGCACGATGTCGTCTCTCGTTCAATGCGCAAATGTTCGTCTAGCAAATGTTTATAACTGACGTTCACTCCTAGATTCGCTGTGTCTGTTACTACGGCGATCTAGTATTTTCTTCTCTTATGGTCCTCGTCTGGACTTTCACTTCTGACGAATATAGTCTTTGCCTGTGGAACTGATTCCAAAGTCCTACGGCGTTTTTGACCTGGCAATTGATGCCTCAAATGTAGATTCCTAAGATCTATCGTCACTGGCTCGAATCTCCTCAGTTCATGAAAATTAAGCGTTTATCCTACGTTTACCCTTATTCGGTTATTTAACGTACTGGATAAAAGATATAGAGTTCACTACTCTTTCGTTGTATCGTATACTTTGAGATATTGCAATGCCTCTACTTCACTGAATTTATAAGGCTTATGCCCTCGCCGGCTGAAGTATTTAAGGCTAAAGTGTACTAACTTGCCTAAATATGTAGATTACTTTTTAAAGTTCGAAGCTTGACAGTACTTTTCCTTCTGATAAGGATTACGACGCTTCAATTTGCACGGCGGCACTGTTGAATAATTACTGGAACAGCAACTCCCCTCACGGAGGCTCTACGTCGGCTACAGTATAACGTCCCTCGGACTGATGAAAACTGCATGAATTTCCTGGCGCTCCCAGGGTTTAAATTTGATTCTGTTACAAAAATATCAATTTCGCTTCTTCTCCAGATCTAACTTCTAAAGTAATAGTCGCATGATTATAAAAGAAATTACCTCCTGAATGCTCATAGCCTAAATGTCCAAAATATATCAAAATATCTAAAAACCGATCGTAGGTTATAATGATATTAATTAAATTGAGCTCCTGAAATGCGTAGGTAGAGCCTTCGTTTTTTCCACCACCATTAACTCCTGGCTCGGTGAATACCCAATTGCGTAATGCTGACATGACACTTCAATACGGTGCAATTTTTATTAACTTTTTTTGCTCTCAAAATTCTCTCTTCCAGAATAAATAACATTGGCGGTGTGCTTTCTTCATACATATTATTGCACGTAACTGGCTAATTTTAATTATTTCTCTTATTTCTTGGCCACGCCTTCACTACAGTGTTGGCATTTAACTGCTGAATAAGGGCTTTATCACAGGATCATCTATCATTGCCGTGCGTGGAAAGTTTTCGTTGATCTATTTCCGTGCCATGCGTAACCCTTTCTTGCTGAGCTGTCAGTGATATCACTCCCACAGCTACAATAGTTTCACCACAGTTGCTCACTTGCCCGATGCGTCACATACAGGCGAATTTCCTATTAACCCTTCAGCAACATTAAAAACTGTTCTAAAATTCGTAGTATTTTCTCTATTCCTGAGGTAAAAGAGTGTGGGTTCGATATCTGTGCCTTCCACATGGGCACAGTATACCTTTGTGAACTTTGACCAATTCGCAGAAGCTCTGATGAAGCGTTTTGGAGTATTGAAACCAGTAGCGTAGCGTGAGGAAAATAATTGGGTAGACACGAATAAAAAAGGAAACTGCAGTAACACATTTTAAAGAAAATGTTTAAAGTTTTAACTTAAATCTTACATACTACCTATTCTCTTGGCCCCATGTAAAAGAACTAAGTTTAATGGATGAGCGTAACAATGTACAAATAATGCTGTCTGATAATTGCTTGACCATTGTTGCCACCCGACATGACAATAGCTCCAGCATAAGTCTAGTTAGTTCATTAATGAGGTTTTAAGGGGCGGACTATTTTCTTATCTATTTTATATTCTTCCAGATAGAAAATTATGTGTGTATTGCCGAACCCTGTGCACTTATATCTAATGATACATCAAAGAAATCTACAAATATTTATCAAGTCCAGAGTTACAGACATATCGCACAATTATACTTAATTGAGAGCTTTGAAGGACACGTCAGTAGTCTCATCCGCCTGAATGGCCACAAATTCGCATGACGAAAGCTCTTCTGCACTCCTTTCCCTTACTGCATTAGTGACAGGTTGCATTAAATCATTTTGGATGTCTGGAGACGTACCTTCAAAAACAGAGCTGCCTTCAAGCTACCTTCTTTCATAAATGATTCTTCTATGGCCAGCAAATCGAGGGTTTCTAAATAATTGCTCTTATTAAAAGATTCTGTGGCCTCTAAAGGCAAGTTCTTGCCGCCCGAGATGGCATACCATCTATTAGGTGACCCACAATTCACCTATTTCGAGTTAAATTTTCATTATATTTCACAGCTGCTAATCGCGTTGTTTCCACTAAACAATGCTCAATTCTATGTCTTGCTAGCATGTGAAACATCTGTGCATTATTAATGTGTTTCCTGGTCCCTGAATGTTTTAGAGTTTTGCCTCAATTTTTTATGCTTGTGATACCCGTACGGGTACATGGTTCTTCGCCCCCAAACATAAAACAGTAATAACAATGAAGTGACTTTGTGTGCTTTCTTTTTGTCGTGTGGCCTCCTGAGAGTCTGATGCAGGTATTTCAGGTCGACGCCCGTGGGCGACCTGCATGCCGGGAGGAGAGATAGAATGGTTGAAGATGGATGGAACTGGGCAAGGGAGTGGAAGGAAGCGGCCGTGGTCTGTCAGAATTTACCGTCCCAGCATTTTCCTCGTGTTGGAGAGGGTGGAAACCACGTTAAACCATTTCAATGACGGTCGACGATGGGGCTCGAACCCACGCATCAACTGAGTCATCAGGCAGCTTGGCCTCATGACCTAAAACTGAACTTTAGCGAGCGTAGCCACTGCTGTCGGTACTTTGTGTGCTGAGAACCACATAACCATCTATATTTCGAATGGCACCTACTTTTTAATTTTCTTGCAACTTAACCATCTTTTTGGGACAAATCCAAATGAGAGCGATTTATTTTAGATTTTAGTTGTAATTTTGTTCAATTGTTAATGATGATAGTGATACTATAAAGAAATCTTACAGAATCAAAAGTTACACTGTTCATGTCAACTAATAGCTCATCACTTTCCATGGTTAAAATAACTAGAAACTAAGGCACAGTAAATCCAGGATCACGAAACGTTCACCACATCGCCAAAGAAAAGACATGTCTAATATGTTCACGGCAGGCAGTGTGGAGGAACATGGAGGGGTTGGCGGCGCGCGCAGGATCGTGCACGCTTTAAGAAGAACGCCAGGGAGACATCCTCAAAATGTCTATCGGCCTCGTTGTTCGCACGCAGGATGCAAGCGCTGAATCTTTTAAATCATGAAAATTACTATTATGGCTTAGGAACTTGGAAGAAAAACAACATTACTATAAATAATAATATAACCTGTCATTTGTTACGTAAATTTGGATAGACAGTGTCTACCTTGTCAATCCTGACGCTACGCTACTGATTGAAGCGCAGAACTCTTTACGCGCAGAATTATACTCACGAAAGTATTCGGGAACATTACCCACATGCTACGCAGACTTCTTCACAAGTCAAATTGCCCTCTCAGATACCTCCAACCCCCATTATCTACGGCACAGTTGATAGATGCGATAGCCAGTATGCTTCCTGTCGAAGTCATACGTTTAATTATCTCGTCAGGGATAAACGATCTAGCGAGCATGGACGAACTGCTGCGAAAACACGATTACACAAGTCCGATGCCGAATGTTGTGTCGAGGAACCAAAGGCAAGAATACAAAGACATAAACACGGTATATCTTGACCAGACGCAACAAACTGAGAGTCCAAAGGTACAAGAAAATGGAAATATAGGTCCCGAACGAAATACCTATTTCCGTGATGGAAGACCGGAACCCAGATACAGGAGATTCCGTGGAGGTCGTCCGTATTAGCAGCAACAAAGACGTAACAACAACAACAACAAGAATGAAAACCGTAGCAATGGTTATTATCACAACAATAATAACTATAGATACAACAACAATAGTTATGATAACAGAAATAATAATAGGAATAACCAGAATTATAACCGAAATAGGAATTCCCAAGACGAAGTAATGACGAAGGAGAAATATGATGAACGTCATAGGGAAGCAAAAGAATATTTAAAGATTTAAGAGATAAGGAGAATGGAAACGGAGGTGAAAAGGAGTTGAGTAACGATCCTAAACCATCTACTAGTCAGCAGGGAGATACTGAAAATGGTTCGTATAGATGATATGGAGGAACTCCGATAGGTAAAAGAAAGTAGAAGAGAAGAAGAGGATATACCGCAGCACTAAATTAAGGAACGGGTCCGATGAAAATGACTGGAACGAAAAGTGAAGAAGAAAGAACGTTACGCATAGAAAATGCTTATGGGAATAACTGTTATGAGTTATTTGATGAAGAAAATAACGTTATCCTAGGAAAATTCAATGCTGAGAATTTAAAAAGGTATCATAAGAAAGTAGGCTAAAAATAATTCATTATTCGAGTTCAAGTGACATATTGAATGTATTGGCTCAGTATAGTTAAAAACAATTTTGGGAACTGTTTCTAACTTGAGAGAAGGGGAGAATGCCCCCGAAAATTGAATTATTTGGGCCAAGCCCATGATAAAAATTAACATGCAAATATAAATCCTGGAAATGTGACACAAGTCAGTCGTGTTACAAGTTCGAGGCAGTGGGGAGATTCCAATCACGTGATATGTTGCACAACAGAATTTTCTAGAAGGTTGAAATCGACATAGCAACAGTGATTTAGCTATAAAATATAATAAATATTGTTATAAATTATGCTATTGGATACCAGCCTAGAAACAATGAGAAGAGGTCTTATGGAAGACGGTATTAACTTCAACAATATAAATTGATGAAATTATGCATTAAGGCCCTTAGAAGGAGATTTTCTTAATTGGCAATGTAAAGAATATTAAAAAAATATGTCTGATACTTTAAAAGCCTCAGAACGGTTGAACTACGCAGTAATAAGCATAGTTAATTTGCGCGCTAAAATTATGGTGGGAGACTGATATGGCCGCCAAATTTTCGACTTGGAGAGGGAGACCCAAGTATCAAGGTTCTTAATCCTACAGACTTTGAAGAGAGAGGAAGTGCTTCTTGGGTTAACTGAGATCCCAAAGCCTTAGTCCGAGTGCGGTGATAGACGACTCGTGGAGACGATACGTTGGCAGGGTTGAATAGTGTAGATCCCCGTGCTAGTATTTAGGCGAAGTTGAAAGGAGTTTTGATAATAGGATAACTCATTTATATTTGAGATTATACTTCGGCCGATTGAATTAATAGATAGTACAGTTCGAATACTATATTATACCAAAAGTTGAGCGTCATAATTCGAACCATTTCGAAGATATAAGCTTGTAAAGACAGTTCTACAAATGTGACGGACATTGAAGCTGAAAAACACTTAAGTTGGAACGCGAAGATAGCGAACATAGTCCGAATGAACAGCAGTGGAGAAATTTTACATTGGCGCAGCAAACAAACATTATTATTATGGCTGTTAATATTCATCGACTAGTATCATCCAACATTATTAACATGGTTGAGATGTCGAACTAAGAAGTCATGCGCCAGGGACATATTTAATGCAGTGTTAAGATACTACAATGGAGCTTCGCTAGACAACGTATTTCAGAATACAGACGTAATGTACGTTTCATCTTGTACATTTTCGTCAGTTTACGAACACTAATAGAACAACGATTAGGTATAGAAATAATTCATTCACCACCTACATGAATATTTCTATAAAATAAAATAATGTGTGAGTGTATGGGCGAGGAATTGGAAGGTAGCGGCTGTGGCCTATAGTTAGGGACCAACCCCCGGCATTTGCCTGGTAGGAAGTTGGAAAACCACAGAAGATCTTCAAGTTTGCCGGCGGGGAGATTCGAACCTCCTCACATCCCGGATGTGAGTGACTTCCTGCAGCCACGCCGCAATGACCACGGCTTACACACCCTGTAGCACGTGGACTGACACAGTGTCAATGTGTGGCGTGCAGGGTTGAGGAGTATTGCGTTACTTATAACGCCGTTACTAGTAACTGTTACTTTTTACGGTAACGATAGGATGATGACGTTACTTTTAAAATAAGTACCGTAACTGTAACGTCGTTACTTTTAAGAGTAACGAAGTAACGAAAATGCTCGTTACTATTCCAAGATGGAGCTATCAGTTGTCAATAACACGTGGGAATGGAACCAACCAGCCCATCTCTATATTCAACACTAACAACACCCATAAACTGTGAATTTATTATGGATTTGAAAGGTTCGAGTACCTGCACCTTTCTGTACCCCATATTGGTTCCATCAACGACCCAAATACTCTTTTGAGTCGGCATAATTCTGGCATGTCTCTGTGTAGAGACCATTTACTTGGAGACATGAGAAGAGAAAAGAATAGAAAACTTTCCACAATCTTCTGTGATGCACACCTGGCATTTATAAAGGTCTGCAAGAGAGTCAGTTAGTTATTGAGAGAAACAACTTTCTAGGATGGCTGAAGTAGGAATCGAACCAACCTCCTCTTAGTTTTACCTCACGAAACTGAGTGAATCTTGATTCAGCCATCAGACCAGAATTAAATTTCTTAGCACAGTCGGGAATGCTAGTCACCAAAGTAGAGGGGGAGAGGAAATCGGCGTTTCACCCCTTTAAAACCACCACCACCAATACTAGAAAAAAAAAAAAAAAACACAATGGAAAGTGACTCATATTAAAATTACGAGATTTGATGGCCATTGCAATATTACAAAATCTGCTTCGTGTAAGACTCAGTACCCTACGTGCAACTCTATGATATATGTTCCCCAAGTCTCATTTTTATGTCCGGCTCCGTGGCTAAATGGTTAGTGCGCTAGGCTTTGGCCCGAAGTGCCCTGGGTTCGATTCCCAGCCGAGCCATTAGGGATTTTAATCTGCTGGGTTTAATTCCCGTGGCTTGGGGACTGGGTCTATGTAACTTCTTCTTCATCATCACTTCATCCTCATTTCGACGCGCAGGTCGCCCACGGGCGTCAACTAGAAAGACCTACACTCGGCCTCTCCGGAGGCCACACGATCACCACCATTTTTATTCTGACAACAACATGTATTAAGTTATCCTGCAGTATAACATGGTAAATTGGTGAAGGAAGTTTGCAGTTTTTTATTCTCTGGCGAAGTTATAAAACTTTACAGTTAGTGGATTAGTTCTCTGGAACATTTCTGAAATAAATATTCTTGTAGTTCGTGGCAGCAGCTCGTTAACCTAGAACACAAACAACAGTGTTTCCACGTTGCACAGTCAAACTTTGTTCACCCATATCTTTATCTTGTCTGTTTTGTGAATAGTAATTCCCCATATCCAGTAACAGAGCGATAGTAGGTTTATCGACTTCACTGTTGAACATACATTCCGTGTCAGTAGATTCACTGGCACTTGTCGGGGAGATATTCCGACACCACGGCGTCCCTAAAAGACGGAGTAGTTGAAAGGGAGATTACTTTCACTCAAGTTCTCGTCCTGGTGTAGTGGGTGGCATTCTTGACTGTCACCCCAGAGGACCGGGTTCGATTCCCGGTTCTGCTAAGAAATTTAATTCTGGTCTGAGGGCTGGAACAGGGTACGCGCAACCACGAGAAGTAAAACTGAGAAGAGGTGGGTTTAATAAAAATCAGCCATTCTGGAAGTGTTTTTTTCCGACATTTCCCACTTTTAGTCCAGGAAACCAACAAAATTATAACAGTTTTTAAGTAATGTTAGTAAAAATTATAAATTAAAAAGGTTTTTCTTAAAAAACAATATTTTTATTTTTAAATGTTTAGAAGCAGGTGCTCTCTATTTTTAGCCTACTTTCGATTTTTGCAAAAATGAAAGATTTATGAGATCAACACAGGGCGAAAAAAGTGTGTCTGTGTGAGTGTGTGTACTCTGAATCTGTCCCCCCCTATCTATTCAAACACGGTGAACCGAATTGAACCAAATTTGGTATAGAGGTAACAATAGCAAAGGGCACCTCAATGTCATGTTTTATACGACGCCATCTTGACGGAAACATAATGGCGGCTACCCAAATTCTAAAAGCTTAAATCAAATTACGACCAACCTAATCATCTGATCTCTACTAAATTTTGCAACAATATACCTTTATGTGGTAAGCATCTTTTGACCAAACGACAAGGTCTTCAGCCCAATAGCTTGCAGATATCGGCCATGTATGTGTGCAAATCGATTCACCATATCAATTCAAACACGGTGAAACCGAATTAAATGAAATTTTGTACAGAGTTAGCACTCGCGATGGGCACCTAATATTCATGTTAGATATTCGTATAACACGTTGTATTTCAACAAGCTACTACAACCAACATTCAATTATACTCCTTAAAAAGGACAAAGAGTTATAACAATACCCATGCATTTAGGAGAAAGTAGGCTACATGTTCTTTACTGAACATCTTGTTTCAGACTGTGAACATCACTTTCATACCATACCATGTACCTGAGCGCCATTAAATCGATGATTAGTTTGAATCTTGTTATGTGAGGTAGTTAGTTTTATCTGCAAGGGTTCGTGAATTACATATGAATATTTTGTACGTACATACAAATTAGAACAACACAATATTACTACACAATCCTCCTTATTTACCTTAATACAGCCACAATCCTCCTTATTTACCTTAATACAGCCGAAATGAAACCATTTCTCACTTAGTGCAATTTTGCATACGTCCCCCTTAAATTGCATTTTGTGACAATTTTGAATCTAAATTACATTTTGTAAGTATTTTCTATCTAAATTGCTATTTGTAAATATTGTCAATTCAAATAAAAGTACAGTAAGTATGTAGTTAGTTTTAGTTGTAAGTAGGTAGTTAGTTTGTCTATTAGATATATGTCATTGTTCTATTATGCTGTGGTGTGTGAGTGTGTCTGGTAGCAGTTGCATTGTTTATTAGTTATAGTTCATTGTTTCAGTAGACTGTGTTGTGTGAGGGTGCATGTGAGTGTGCCTGTTGACAGAATGTTTTAGTGGTAGTATTTGTTGTTGGTGGAACTTATGTTTTTTGTTAGTAGAGTTTTGGTATTTAATTGTTAGTACGGTAGAAGGTTAGTATTTTTGTTAGTAGAATTGCTCTTTACTAATTCTGAAAGGGAGTAGCAGCCTTTCAGAATAAATCAATTCTTTACTAGTCTTATAGACGGTTAAGATATTGATAATATAAGCCAATAATGGCTACACTGCGTCCTGCTGCACGGCTGAAAGCAACGGGAAACTACAGCCGTATGCTATTCCCGAGGATATGCACCTCTCTATGCATAATTACATGTGATGATGGCCTCCTCCCTTGTAAAATTTCAATCCGGAGGTAAACTAGTCCCCCGTTCGGATCTCCGGGTGGGGACTACTCGAGAGGGGGTTAACATCACAGAAGTGACAAAGAGGAAATCTGACATTCTACGGATCGGAGCGTGGAATGTTAGAAGTCTGCTAGGAAGTGGAAGGTTAGAAAACTTAGAAAGGGAAATGGATAGGTTGAGGTTGGATTTGGTTGGGATTAGTGAAATGCGCTGGCAGGAAGAACAGGACTTTTGGTCAGGAGACTATAGGGTCATTAGCACTAAATCAAACAATGGCCAAGCAGGGGTTGGCCTCATATTGAGTAGGAAACTTGGACAGCGGGTGGAATATTATGAGCAATATAGTGAACGGATTATTGTAGCAAAAATCAATACAAAACCTACCTGCACTACAGTGGTACAAGTCTATATGCCTACCAGTCAAGCTGATGATGAGGATGTTGAAAAGGTCTACGAAGAAATAGACGAAATTCTGAGGTATATCAAGGGTGATGAAAATGTTATAGTAATGGGAGATTGGAATGCTGTGGTAGGAAAAGGGAGAGAAGGTAAGATAGTAGGAGATTTCGGATTAGGTGAAAGGAATGATCGAGGAAGCAGGCTGGTAGAATTCTGCACCGAGCATGAATTGGTCATAGCTAACACCTTATTCAATAACCACAATAGAAGAATATACACATGGATGAGACCAGGAGATACAGGGCGTTACCAAATCGACTTCATTATGGTCAAGCAGAGGTTTCGAAACCAGATTTTGGATTGTAAAACATATCCTGGTGCTGACATAAACTCTGATCACAATCTGGTTGTAATGAAATGCAGATTAAAGTTGAAGAAACTGAAGAAAAGTCAAAAGCCAAAAAGGTGGGCAATAGACAGACTGAAAGAGAAGGATGTAAACGAAAGATTCAAGAAGAGTATAAAGGAAGGACTAATGAAAAACCCTAAACAAACTTCAATTGCAGACGAATGGGCACTTTTGAAGAATGAAATAACAAAATCCGCAGAAGAAAACATTGGTAGGAAAGAAAGAATAGGTAGAAAACCGTGGATCACTCAGGATATACTAGAATTGATGGATGAAAGGCGGAAACACAAGAATCTAAGAGATGAAAAGGGGAAAGCAGAATACAGACGTCTGAGAAATGAGGTTAACAAGAAGTGCAAGGAAGCGAAAGAAGAATGGTTGAAAGAGAAATGTGCAGGTATAGAAAATTGTCTGAAATTAGGAAAAGTAGACACAGCTTATCGAAGGATTAAGAATACTTTTGGGGAAAAGAAGACTAAGTGCTGTAATATTAAGGACACAAATGGAAAGCCTCTAACAGATAGGGAAGAAAAGGTTGAGAGATGGAAAGCTTACATAGAGAGTTTGTATAAGGGAAAGGAGATTGAGAATCATGTAATGGAAAGGGAGGAGGAAATTGATGAGGATGCGAAAGGAGATTTAATATTGAGATCAGAATATGATAGAGCTTTGGAAGACTTAAGCAGGAACAAAGCACCAGGCAAAGATGATATACCGATTGAGCTGCTACGCTGCATAGGAGATGAAGGTCTGATCAGGTTATTTCACTTGGTGTGTAGGATTTATGAGACAGGTGAGGTACCCCCTGATTTCAAGAAGAATGTAATCATCCCTATACCAAAGAAAGTGGGAGCTGACAGATGTGAAGATTACCGTACAATCAGCTTGATTACTCATGCTTCAAAGATCCTGTCTAGAATAATTTACAAGAGGATTGAAAGCCAGATAGAAACGGAGTTGGGTGAAGACCAGTTTGGTTTCAGGAGAAATGTAGGAACAAGGGAAGCTGTACTAAGTCTTAGGCTGATTTTAGAAGGTAGAATAAGGAAAGATAAGAGAACGTTCATGGCTTTTGTAGACTTAGAAAAGGCTTTTGATAACGTTGATTGGACTAAATTGTTTGACATTTTGAAATCAATTGGAATAAAGTACAGGGATAGGAGGGTGATATACAATCTGTACAGAAACCAGACAGCAGTCATTCGAGTTGAAGGACATGAGAGAGAAGCTGGTATTCAGAAAGGTGTAAGGCAAGGCTGCAACTTATCACCCATACTTTTCAATCTTTACATTGAACAAGCAATGAAGGAAATTAGGGAAAAATTTAAAGTGGGAGTGAAGATTCAAGGAGAAATAATTTCAACTCTGAGATTTGCTGATGACATAGTCATCTTGGCCGACAAGCCTGAGGATTTGAATGAGTTTTTGAATGGTATGGACTCCGTCTTACAGAAAGAATTCATGATGAAAATTAATAAATGTAAAACAAAAATACTGGAATGCAGCCGAAATAAATCAGAAACCTCTATGGAGATCAAATTGGCAGGTGAAAAGCTGAAGGAAGTAGGATACTTCTGTTACTTAGGAAGCAGAATAACCAGTGATGGACGAAGCAAAGAGGATATTAAAAGTAGGTTGGCTCAGGCAAAGAAAGCATTTCTACAAAAAAGGAATCTGCTGACATCGAATATAGATTTAGGTATTAGGAAGTCATTTTTGAAAGCCTTTGTCTGGAGCGTGGCGCTCTATGGAAGTGAAACTTGGACTATTGGTGCAGCAGAAAAGAGGAGAATTGAAGCATTTGAAATGTGGTGTTACAGGAGAATGATGAAGATCAGATGGGTAGATAGGGTTACAAACAAAGAGGTATTAAGACGAGTGGGAGAGGAGAGATGTTTCTGGCGACTGCTAATGAAGAGAAGAGATAGGTTGGTAGGACACATACTAAGACACCCAGGAATAGCAAGCTTAGTTATGGAAGGAAGGGTCGAGGACAAAAACTGTAGGGGTAGACCAAGGTTAGAATATGTTAAACAGATTGCCTCCGATGTAGGGTGTCGGAGCTATGTAGAGATGAAACGATTAGCTCAGGACAGGGAGGCATGGAGAGCTGCATCAAACCAGTCAAAAGACTGAAGACTCAAACAACAACAATTACTCAACGATGATGCTGATATATATTTGCGACGGAGAATGAAGATCCTTCAGAAGATGATAGTCAATGTGCCAAGGAATCCCGGCAACCCAGAAGAATATGCCAGAAGGATGTCGATCGATTCCAGACGGAGGTTGGTGATTACCGGGGAGGGAACGATTTCTCATATCCGAGGTCGCTGGTCCAATGTTTCGAATGGAGGTCCATCTCTGTATGTTGGACTGAGGAAATACCTAAGTATTTTGCAAATACTTACCCAGATCTTCATGATGTTGTCAAAAATAAGGTAGCAGTGTTATTTATTTGTAGTATAGAGCTTGATTAGTGACATTCTGAGCCGACGTCCTCACTCCATATTTTATGTATTTCAGTGTTTCGATGTAAACTTATACTTCATATTTGTATCGAGATTTTTTGCTTCAAGATTATTTGAGATGATTGTCATTCATCTATTTTTCAATTTTTATGCTACGGATCAGTTGTTGAACTGACATTCAGATTTTGTTTGAGGAATCAAATTTCCTTATGCAAGACTAGTCATTTTGACTATCGAATTTTTATATTTATGAACAGTAGAAAAACCCCATAACAGGAAATCTCACTACAAGACACCACACAATGTGTTTCTTAAAACAACAACAACAACAAGACGTACTGTGGAAGGAAAGCGACTGGGCCTTTTCCAACCACAACCCAAGGTGTCTACCTTGAGAGCCGTCTACAGAATTCCAGAACCAGAAATGATACACACGATTCATATTTTAAAATAACACTTCGATTCATAAAATAATTTTACGAGAAACATAATATAAACAATTACATGCAGGGAAAATAAAGGAAAGGTGTGGTACCTGACATAGGCTACAACTTACTTGCATTGGCTCCCAAAATAATCCTCTTAGGGCAAAATATCAATCCACTTTAAATTATATCAGATGACTCGACAACATAATGAAGTAGGCCTAACCTACAAGACTGCACATTTGCGTTATTTATCCAACTTTAAGTTATAGTCATAAAATCAAATTCAATAATATTGCATACCATAAATCAATAGGTAATGTCATAAGACACTAAATATATTAAATATTTGATTATTTCCTTTCTTAAACTGAGCGAACACGGAACTAGATCTCAACTTGGCAAACTTTTAAACATGGCGCTTCGATTCACTTTTGTCATGTATCAGCTTACAGTCATAACAAAGTTACCCAGAAAACAACAACTGAGTACAAACAGCAGACGAACGCAATGCCAGCACATACGATCCCCAACTCAATTAAATAAAAATATGTTACATAATTAACACGGACCTCTATTAGGCAAACTAAAAGTTGATAAAGAGAAAGAATACGTTAATAAACCAGAAACGAATATTAGAAAGCTTTATCCACACAGCAAGTTGAAAGCCTCCCAACTACGAGAGCCAATCACGGTGGTGACGTTAAGTTTTAAAACAACATGCACAAGGTTAGATTATACATGCACCCCAAAAACATATATAATCCACTTACTTCTTTTTGGAACATAATACCTTTTACCAAATCTTCACAAACTCCATTTAACCACATTTGGCCTCTTATAGAAATCCACGACATAGAGGTTTGCTTCACATTAAGTTGCCTCAACAACATATATAAACAATAATAAAGGAGCAACTTATATTTCTTGCCGACATGACCACTTAGGTATCCGTTTCAAACCGAAGTACAGACCATCACACACCCCAGGTGTACACGAGAACCAACCTCATTTTTCTGCCACATTTTACATGAAAAATTAATTAATTAAAGGGAAACTATTCCACATCGATTCATATTTTGGTAGAGCCACTTACGACGAGGTTTACGAAGCAAGACGTCCGATTGAGTAGCTAAAAGCTACTCAATATACGAAAATATCAGCAGACTACATGATGTTATGTCCTTTTCAGATCATGTCCCAACACATAATAAGCATCGTATCGAAAATACTAACAGTAGTTACTAAGGGATACCATCTTTACTTGACAAGGAAGAACTACCATTCTACACGCGGATAAGATTACTGTCTTCACCACCAGGTGAAAACGGCCCAGTTATAACCTACACCAGGCGCTGCTGCACTCTAGCGTAGATAAAGAGCACTACAACATCTCAATACCAGAGAAGTTGCATGCAGCTGTCAATATCATGTGTATTTACGGTCGAGGCGAATTAGTATTGTCACATAACTCCCTCCCTTCAACCTTGGCGCCGGTAAAGTACCACGCCAACGTAATTGTCAAACGGAAAATGTACATGCACCAATACCAAACTTCTACAAATACCAATCTTCCATCAATACCCAATTTCCATCACTCAAAACATGTTTTGTTTTAGGCATGCATTAAATGAGAAGGAAGAAATAAACACTTCTTCACAAGTTCGTTCAAAATCCACCTCCACTAATTTGACTACACCCAGGTCGATGATATTTCTTACAGAATTCAGCGTAGGTAAAGGTACATTCCTTTTCATGCCAAGAGAATTGCATCTTACGTGTAAAATGATACATCAGATAACTTGTACAGACAATAATACATCATGGTATACATAATTCATCATTTCTTCCGAGGATAAGTGCAGATTCGCTTTAGCTTCCAGATGACAGTTCCACCATCCTGGCCACAGATAGTCTTCACGGTACATCCGAAATCTTCTACGCAGACATATCAACGATGATAGCAGCTGAAACCAAATTCGACTAGGCGAGTATCGTTTTTATGGAATAGTTAACACAAACGTTTGATATTAAACAATATAAACAAACAATATTATTACATGTATCAAAAATATGGCAGAAATGTTCCTAACGCAAAACCTATCTCAGAATATCCACACCTTTTACAAAATATTTAAGTTTACACAACTTTTAAATAAACAATTATAAGTGTTGATGAGTACTCAATACAATCAAGAAAATGTAGAATTGACAAACCAAATTCACAACAATTACAGTGAAGCAAGCAAATCCCAGATGAAAAATGAGTTCTTTAGTGCCCCCAAAGAAACTAATATCCCCAAATGAACGTTGGCATAAGTCCCTTTTCACACATCTGTCTCAACTCATTTAGGCGACAAGCAGGAAAAATCTACCCAAGAAAACCACTAACAGATTCAAAACCCAAGAAAAAGAAAATAAGAAAGAAAGACCAAGAAAACAACAAAAAACGAAGTATCAACTGACCACTCGTGCAGACCTAAGAAAACCCCAACACCTTCGCACACACACATCATTGCATAACCTCTAAATTCACCAAAGAAAACAGTTACTACCCACAAATATTCCCAAAATTTTCCACCTCAATATAAATAGGAGTTCGTTAAAATCCTGACACATTACATCAAATACCCTTTTAAATAAGGAATTACCTTCAGGCTGTCTCGGATGAGAATTTCAACAAATTCACTTCAACGAAACAACGACCATTACCAAATTAACCTCACGACACACACAACTCACCTGTAAGTACCTAATTCCTCAGTTCAGCAAGCAATAATAAGTGCACAAGGTCACTACTCGGAGAAACTATTTCGGAATGGTTAATAAATACTTACCATTAAACACATAATCAGCTTATGCCACCTAATATTTAACTCCCAAAACTGCATATACGTTAGAATCGTAAGCTTAACAAGGATATTTTAACGAACCCATTTATACACTCGGCTGCCCTTTTAAAACTTTTTAAAATAAAACATAACTTTACCCTTAAAAACAAGAAACAAAAACAAAATCCCACCCCAAATTAAAAGACAAATCTAGAGATCCACATTCACACCAACACAATACACTTACACACAATTATACCACATTCCTCCAGAACCAGTACACAATTTTGAAGATTCAAAAAAGGTCATATTACTACAAACACGCACCCAAAGTATCATGTAGATCATACACGATCTTGAAAATTCAAAATTATTACCATAACACAAAATAAAATTCCTCTTCGTACCAACAAAATTTCAAAAGCTATTTAGAAAATTCTATCCTTTCGCCTACACACCAACTTGACGCAAAACAATGGATCACTCTGGCCATACACAACGCAGAGGATTCCAAATAGAGACATTTATACACAATACACACAAATCCATCCGTCGCTCATCAAACATACAATTCGTACAGAAAATACATACATACATACATACATACATACATGTGTGTGGTTTCCAAAGATCAAACACAATTTAGAAAATATAATACTGTACATACAAGATCACCACAACATCTTCAGGAATTATGATTCATTCTGGCATCACACCAACGTATAAGGTGATTATAAGACCCACATAAGTCGCACCGCATAAGTCGCATAAGTGCCTCTCTCACAATATCTCCGGTTGGAACGCCCCTGAAAATTATGGTAAGGACCAGAAACAGGAACAACATCCTGACATACCTCTCCCTGAAATTAAGCATTATTAATACCCTGAACAGGTTGTCTTCCTCCAGACTGAACAGCACTCGTCCACTGAAAAACAGGCTGAGAACCAATTTGCCCAAAGGTACCCTGAATATAAGAACATGGTAGCGATGAATTTGCCATGCGAACAGTATCTGCCTTCTTAAACTTCTCAGCAGTAAGAACAATATCATAAAACTCCTTATAAGTCTTAGGCCTAGCACACATGGTTAGACACAATCTTTAAATGGGGTTAATTCCTTCGACTAATGAGGCAACGATTTGTTCCTCCGACAACAGAACAGCAAATACTTTAGCATAATACCTAACATCCACAAAATAATCGTTCAGTGTTTCATCCATTTTTTGTCCTCTGAATAAATAGCTTCGATGAAGATCTGACAAAGTGTGCGGGGTAATAAAATAATTTAAAACTTCCATTTGAAAATTAATTAAGGAATTTCCAGCAGACATGTTATTAATTAAGGTTTCTCTAAGCATACCCGAAGTACAACGAAACACCATTCTAAATATTTGACGTTCGGACAGTCCAAATACCACGGCAATGTCTTTTAGTTCTACAAATTTTCTTCGGAATTGCACTAATAAATCATTTTCCGTACCATTACATATGTGAAAATTCATTAAAATCGAGGCTACAGGATTGGGTAACGTAGAAAATCTAACATTGCCATCTGACATGACATTTCCAGGGTCACACACTAGAGAAGAATCACCTAAATTCAAATTATGCTTCATTAAATTATGCTCGACAACATTAGTTACATTAATTAAACTTTCGCTGGTTTTTACAGACTTCACACAACGAGAAATTCCAGAAGTTAGATTAATTGAAGCATTCGCACTATTTTCTCTCAATAAGGACCCAGATGACAAGTTGCATCCATTATTTAAATTAGCCTGGTCGAGCCTAACTAAACAAGACATATTTCTCGGAGGCTGACTAGACGACCCTTTCCGATACTGCACAACAGCAGGATTACTAATTCGTAAATCATTTATTGACAACACAGATTCTACATCTTCAACCAAATTATTATCAACATTCACTTCACACCGATCACCATTCTCAAAACATCCACGGATAGACGACGCCAATGATTCACTTTTAAAAACACAGGTTACACCAGAAAACATACGTTCGTAAACAGCAGCCAACCTATCACGCAACCCCGACAATTCATTCGCAAATGAAATACTGTTATGAACTTTTGACCAGACATTAATCAAATCAGCTAATATGAAAAACCAATGCCGAGCACGCCACTTTATTTTATTTCTCTGATATTCAGACGAATCGATATCACCTTCCAAGGAAGCACAAGCACTTAATAACCTGGAAACAGATGTAATGACACTAGACTTAACCATCATCCAATATTCGCTTTCAATAGGCGGGATATTTACAGGAGCATCTCGTAAAGACATTAACAAAGCCAAGTCAGCATCTCTATTACCATGTGATATCCTTCCACGAATTAAGATCTCGAACCCCAATTCATCCTTTCTTAAATAGTAAATCATAGGAAGAACTCGTTTTTCCATTACAAGGTAGGTTTGTATACATGAAATATAGAACACCTAAAGATTAGTAACATTTACAGAATACAACTTTGACCATAATTTATTTTTGGTATACCACTTCTAGTTCATAATTCTTAACAACTCTCAAAATAGATATAAATGTGTTAAACACGAAAAACCACGCTCTCGTTACAAGTGAACAGTAGCAAAACCCCTTATCAGGAAATCACACTACAAGACACCACACAGTGCTTTCTTAACAACAAGACGTACTGTGGAAGGGAAGCGACTGGGCCTTTTCCAACCACAACCCGAGGTGTCTACCTTGAGAGCCGTCTACAGAATTCCAGACCAGAAATGATACACACGATTCATATTTTAAAATAACACTTCGATTCATAAAATAATTTTACAAGAAACATAATATAAACAATTACAAGCAGGGAAAATAAAGGAAAGGTGTGGTGTACCTGACATAGGCTACAACTTACTTGCATTGGCTCCCAAAATAATCCTCTTAGGGCAAAATATCAATCCACTTTAAATTATATCAGATGACTCGATAACATAATGAAGTAGGCCTAACCTACAAGACTGCACATTTGCGTTATTTATCCAACTTTAAGTTATAGTCATAAAATCAAATTCAATAATATTGCATACCATAAATCAATAGGTAATGTCATAAGACACTAAATATATTAAATATTTGATTATTTCCTTTCTTAAACTGAGCGAACACGGAACTAGATCTCAACTTATCAAACTTTTAAACATGGCGCTTTGATTCACTTTTGTCATCTATCAGCTGACAATCATAACAAAGTTACCCAGAAAACAACAATCAAATAAAAACAGCAGACGAACGCAATGCCAGCACATACGATCCCCAACTCAATTAAATAAAAATAAGTTACTTAATTAACACGGACCTCTATTAGGCAAACTAAAAGTGGATAAAGAGAAAGAATACATTAATAAACCAGAAACGAATATTAGAAAGCTTTATCCACACAGCAAGTTGAGAGCCTCCCAACTACGGGAGCCAATCACGGTGGTGACGTTAAGTTTTAAAACAACATGCACAAGGTTAAGATTATACATGCACCCCAAAAGTATATATAATTCACTTACTTCTTTTTGGAACATAATACCTTTTACCAAATCTTCACAAACTCCATTTAACCACATTTGGCCTCTTATAGAAATCCACGACATATAGGTTTGCTTCACATAAGTTGCCTCAACAACATATATAAACAATAATAAAGGAGCAACTTATATTTCTTGCCGATATGACCACTTAGGTATCCGTTTCAAACCGAAGTACAGACCATCACACACCCCAGGTGTACACGAGAACCAACCTCATTTTTCTGCCACATTTTACATGAAAAATTAATTAATTAAAGGGAAACTATTCCACATCGATTCATATTTTGGTAGAGCCACTTACGACGAGGTTTACGAAGCAAGACATCCGAAAATATCAGCAGACTACATGATGTTATGTCCTTTTCAGATCATGTCCCAACACATAATAATCATCGTATCGAAAGTACTAACAGTAGTTACTAAGGGACACCATCTTTACTTGACAAGGAAGAACTACCATTCTACACGCGGATAAGATTACTGCCTTCACCACCAGGTGAAAACGACCCAGTTATAATCTACACCAGGCGCTGCTGCACTCTAGCGTAGATAAAGAGCACTACAACATCTCAACTCCAGAGAAGTTGCATGAAGCTGTCAAAATCATGTGTATTTACGGTCGAGGCGAGTTAGTATTGTCACAATTTATTTGAATCAAGGATTCTGACAGTGTGTCATGGATGCAAATTAAATTATTTTCAACAATTTAATTTGGGCACTTTATTGTATCAACTTCAAGACCAGAAGAAACGTCGAATGATATCGTTATATCATTATTGTATATAAACATTACGGCGATCTAGCAAGGACTAGTCGTTTGATATGACTGAAGTCATAAACTCATAAACATTCTTCTTGTAGAATGGAAAGTCATTGCGCAACTGGCAATCCTTACTTTATTTGAAGATCTGAAAGCTTTAGTCATTTAATTGTTTTAGGAAATATCTTTTATAGAAGATAATTTATATCATTGACTTGGAATTCAAAGCTAGTTCATCTCGGTCAAGATTGAATTCTATTAGACATTATAAATAACATGTGTGGTTATTTATACACTATATGTATGATATAACGTCATAATATAGACCTGATATTGCAATTATTTTAGCTATGGCTTTTAGTGCCGGGAGTGTCCGAGGACATGTTCGGCTCGCCAGTTTTGTAGCTGCTTCGAGACGGACACCCAATGGGTGAGCTACAAGTGCCGTTGGGGAGGAAAGTTGGAAGGAGTTGGAAGGTAGCGGCTGTGGCCTATAGTTAGGGACCAATCCCGGCATTTGCCTGGAAGGAGGATGGGAAACCACAGAAGACCATCTTCAAGGTTGCCGGCGGGGAGATTCGAACCTCCTCGCCTCCCGGATGTGAGCTACTGCCAGCAGTCATGCCGTAACGACCACGGCTAACTCACCTGGTTGATATTGCAATGACGTGCAATTTAAAGCTCGACAAGTATGATGAAACAGAATTAGTATTTTTAATACATGTATATGTGACAGATGAGTTAGCAATTAATTATCTTTTGTGAAGTAAACTCAAGGAGGTCATTCACGGCAGTCTAAAGTCGTCTTTTATTTATGGAAGTTTTCTTTGAAGAACTGAAGGATTTATTATCGTAGATCAGTAGTCGAGTGTGACGACGCTGATGATTATGCCATTTAATTGAAGGAGGTTCCTACAGAAGAAATGTTAATAACAATTAATCTGCATTTGGTTATTGTTTAACATGGTAGTAGATATTTGTTTATACCATATACAGTGTTACATGAGGTGTTGTAGAGCTATGTGTGAGCTCGTGCCAGGGTGTTCCGCATTTTAAGGAAAGTTATCGAAGTATAGTTATTTTGATAAGAACGTGGCATATATCGTAACGGAGTCATTGTGAGAACTCCAGTACATTTGAAGTAACTTTTTAGCTGTGATGACAAGAGGGTATGAGCAAAAACAATTGGAGGAAGGTTGTCTACTTATGCAATTTATACCTTTATTAAATCTTTATTAAAACACGGATTTGTATAGAAACATGCAGTTGACCTTTGCTGGTTGAATGTATTTGTCCGATGTAAGACATTGTGTGTGCATTATATTGAACACTGGTGAGTGTTAGTGGAACTTTATGTTGAGAAAATATTTTATAGGCTATATTTAACTACAAGTTTTACTTTGAGAGAGAACTAAGATTCTCGCAGATAACGTGTTGATAGCGTTTGTCATAACCATCAGATTACCTGTAAATATTTTTCGTAATAATTTAATTAGTTAAATAATTTTATACCGATTAATTAGTAGGATGTTTTTGTATTATAGTGTATTTTTCGAGTGAATGTTTTTAGAATGAATGATTGCCAGTTGTTAAGAATGATTGAACGACCTGGTCGGTTCTAGAACGACTCGGAGTGTGAACGGAAGATAGTATTAAATTTTTAGAGAGATTGTTAGAGAATTATATGAGTCACAAGCACTTTTATAAAGCCAGAATAAAAGTTTTAAACGAGGCTACTAGACGCACGTCAGACAGCGTGCATACAAGCGAATGGGAGAAGAGATATGTACAGTTAGAAACCAAGGCCAGTCTATTATATAACGTGCAGCCTGGTGACAAGTCACAGCCTTGTTAATGGAAATAATTTCACGGCGCGACACTTGGTTGTCATTTTGATCAATGAAACAGAGTATGCAGGTGCATTACGAGACGCGTGACAGCAGTAGTAAACTCTGAAAGGAATGCTGTTGACACGGGAGTTTTTATTAAATGTTTTTATCACTTACAGCCTTTCAAATTTTTTGTGATTTAATTTACAGTTCAGTAAACGCAGTATTATGTGTGTAGTGGGTGAGGAGTATGAATGTATAGATTAGTTTATTATTATTGTTTATTATTATTTATTGTTTAATGTTAGATATAGTTTACTCATATTTAAATAAATTTACACCGTTCGTTTTTCTTGGTCGTTTTCGAGTGATTCATTTTAAATATAAGGAACAAGGTATTGTGGATCCATTTTCAGGCGAAGCTGAGTCCCAGACGAGACCCCGAGAAAAAGAAAGGTAGGTGATCAAGTTAGCCCCGTATATTTTGTTGTTATCCACAATAATCTTGCAGCTACTGTATGTAAATTCCTGAAGACCTTGTTGGAGCGATTTCTAATGAAGTAATTAGCCGGTGCTATTAGAAATAGGCAATCAAGCTGGGCTATGTATATTCCGACAGGCAACTTCCCGAATTTACGGGTACAGTACCAGAGTACTATGAAGACCACTCTTATGATAGTAAGTGTATCGCTCCAAACATCAAAACAAACAAAAAAGCAAGTACGCGAGAATCGAACCAACGGTCGTTGTTGCCCAATAATTTTAAACGTGGTTTACAGAACCTAGAACGGGAAAGTGAATCAGTGGAGACAGGAAAATTTTACGTAGCACAAGCTACAAGTGTTAGATTGGGGACTCGAAATTCTGACATTTTGTTGCTGGACATGCATCATTTTTGTTTGCACATTAGAGACCGAACCGTCATTATGAGTTGCTAAGAGAACTGGAAGTGAGATGTCAGGGGATATTTGGGAACATCGTCGTGAGTGATGGAGTTTAGGCGAAACGTGGAGTGGAACGTCTGTGCACTGGAAGAAATAGCTGGTATACACGGACTCTACGTCAAAAGGTTTCTGCCTACAAGAACTTCACGATGTGAGCCAACTTTATTATTTAGTTACTAGTGTTACTGCTTTCTCAATTTCGACTATACTGTCTGCTAGTAGGATTCTGCGTTTGGATATTTATTTTCAAGAAGTTACTATACGTTTGCAGATTTATCAGCCAATTTATGCAAATGGATCTCTTTGACGGAAGTCTAGTGTGTGGGGAATTCAGCTGGAAATGCCACGATATAGCAGTAGGCTACGATGCGGAGGTTATTTTGTACCATTCTACGACTAAACGTTATGCTAGGGAACTTTGATAATGCTGTTGGAGTTTGTTTAAATTTATTTGTTTAAAATTAAATTAATTGTCAATAATATTTTCTCGAGTTTTTCTCATTTTAGTATTTTGATGGATGAGGAATGTGGCTAGCCACATTACGTTTAAATATTATTCCTTGGGAATAATAGTTCGAAATTTTCTGTGAATTTATAAAATTTTGATAATTGAATTTAAAATAAAAGGTTGTAAAATATTTTCTTTGTAAATGGATTTGAGGCGTGATACCTGAAGCTTTTGTGACTGATAGTCAAGCCATATTACTGATAATAATAAGTACACTAAATTATATTATTGGAACTTTTCCAATAATAATAATAATAATAATTCCTGGTAATAACGGATAATTATTGGATAAATAATGGATCGTAGTAGATAATATGGGAGTTTATTTTGAGTAAATGCCATGCCGAGAACGTGATTTTTTGGTACCAGGAGCGGAAGGTCATTCATATACGGATTTTGTGTAAAGTGAGGGGAACTATGTATTGGAAAAATGCGAATGGTAAATGGGGATTTGTTAGAGAAGATATTACAATTTTATTACACTTATGCGAGAGGCATTGGCCTAGATATTTAATGTATTTGTAAGAGAGGGCATGTTTGAGACATGATCCCATATGCAGGTTGTGTAGAAGCCATTGAACCCAGCCTATGTAGCTGAGGGGTCGTTATAGAAATAAGAATATAATGGCCAAGTATAATAAAAATAAGTGTATAATGGTAAAATATAGTGAGAAAAGCATGTATTAATTAATGAATGAGGTTTGTGAAGCCGAGTTTTGAGGGTCAATATTTTGTTCCATGCTAAAATATGATATAAATGAGGACATTTAGTCGCTCAATCTAGGAAGCCAGTGGCCTATCGTCAGTAAAAATTCTACATTCCTAAACTTTTGTATTATTGCCCACATGGTGTAGTCGTTGAAATATGAATAAGGTTATGATTGATCCTAGTTTTGCTGAAGGCCTTACCGTGTCCTATTCAACATATTTACGGTATGGGAGGCTTTTCTCCGGAGGATGGTAAATAAATTAATAATTTAAGCTGATAGCTAATTGATTTGTGGATCCATTAATTTTCATAAAATACCAGTTTGGATTATTCTAAATAATAATTTTTACAATAAATCAAAGGAATTAAATCAAAGGAAAATAACAAAATAAATTAAATTGAAGAAATAAAATCAGAGGAATTAAATAAAATATGTAATGCGGAATAAAATTTATTTATTATAAAAATGTGGAAGAATGTCAGGAGTTCATTCAAACTTTGAATTTGAAAATGATGGTCATGGAGTTGGTGATTTCGATTTCACATCGTTTCGGGAATGTGATTTTCCAGATATGAGTTAGGATATGTGAAGTTCACCGCAGAGGTTGAAACAATTCTGGAAATTTGATTCAAGTGATACTTTTGTAAATATTAAAATCACGGTGTCAGGATGGACTGATATTTTCCGGCACATCAGTGATAAATGTACAGTTTACACAGTTAATATAAAACAGATGCTGAGATGGACTTGAGATGTTCACAGACATCAAATTAAACTTTGAAAATAGTGAATTTATTTTGGTTAAAGGCTGTGAATAATTTATTTTATGCGTTATGTAAATTATATGTGCAGTAGATGAGGGGCCCAGGGGAAGCGCAGGATATCTTTATTTTCAGGACTGGAATATTATATTTTTCCCTGGGGGATAATTGTATTCTAATAGGACCAGCAGACAGTTAAATTAAACTGAGGTGTTTTAAGAAATTGGAGTTATTCACAAATTATTTGCACTGCCTTTCATCCTTTATGGAGTGTGAATTTCGATATCCGTCCGGCTGATTTTGATTAAATTTTATTTGGTATACCCAGTTTGACCCCAAGATATTTTGAGTCTTATGCTCGGCGGCTGTTGAAATTCATGCTCGTGTGTACGTAGGACTTCGGACAAACGGTCACAATACATACTATTTATCACAGTAGTATGCAACCTTATAAACACGCATTAAAGTAAAGTAATTAAAGTAAAGTAGACCACCTCATGGTGTAGCAACTAGCGTTCTTGGCTGTCGGAGGTCCGGGTTCGATTCCCGGTGTGAGGGCTAGAACGGCATACATTCAGCCTCGTGAGGCAAAACTGAGGAGGGTTCGATTTCCACCTCAGCCATCCTAGAAAAGCTTTTCTGTGTTTTCACCCACTTCTATTCCAGGCAAATGTTGGGATGGTCGCTAACACAAGGCCACGGCCACCTCCTTCCCAGTCCTATCCCCAATTTAGAAATACACCCTCTAGTACAGCCATCACAATAACACAGGTTATCACACATATTCCACCAACATCCAAAAATACACGGGGCTATACGACCGCGATTTTGCAACCCCTAAAATAAGCAGCAACAAATAGGGTCAAGTAAATAACAAACAGTTTACGACCATCTCCCTTACATCCCTCGTCCTTGTCAGATCCTGATACCGGTAATTTATTTATCACCCATATCCTATCGAATAGAATGTGTTTCTTCAACTTCAATTAGCAGTTCATCATTGATCGCAATCATTGCACTAAACAAATGTAACAAAGCAGTACAGTACTATCGCAATCTGCCTTCCGTCTTCCGTCACCTTTGCTTGTGAGGGCAAGCTTGACTGGACTGATGGTGGGGGGAATGGGCTGAAGGGTGCGGAACTGATGCAGGGTGCGGCTGGACATTAGGTTGCATTGTCAGCAAATAAGGTCAAGTAAATAACAATCAGTTTACGACCATCTCCCATACATTCCTCGTCCTTACCAGATCAAGGTAAGCTGAACGGAACGGATGCAGTATACTTCCAGCTTTTATGCTGATGGTGCCAAACTTCTTCATGACAATGCCCGCCCCCATGTTGCTGCTCGTGTTCGTGAGAAAATTGCCCAATTTGGGTGGGAGGTGCTCCAGTGTCCACCATACAGTCCTGAACTGGTACCATCGGACTTTCATCTGGTCCCATGAAGAAATTCCTGGCCGGCCATTTCTTTGCGACAGATGAGGAGGTGAAAACAGCAGTCCGCAGATGGTTATACTCCAACCAAACGGACTTCTACGAACAAGTCATATTGAAACTGGTAACACGATGTCAGAAATGTGTTGAGAAAGTTGGTGACTATGTAGAAAAGTAGATCAAAGATGTAAGTCATTTGTGGTTTGTTTGGTTTTGTTACCTATTAAACTTTTGGGGGGAAAAGAATTGTGCATTACTTTCCGATCTGCCCTCGTACTTCCAGAAACGCGAAAATCACAAAACCAACAAGGCAGTCAGGTGAATTTCAAGAAACGAATATCTCTTCTGGTCCACTAATCATCCCAATGCAGTGAAGGTCGTTATAAATATCTGTATTTAGAGCTAAATATATCGACGTACCATGCATTTGAATTGCTTTAAAAATTCAAGGTCGCGGTTGTATGGAATATCAATTTATCCTCATGTCCTTTTTAAGCGCAGATTTCTAGCATCCTGCCGCCTGTAGAGTAACGGCAGTTGTGTTATGTTGTGTTGTGTTATGTTATTTTATGTCATGCCATGTCATGCCATGTTATAGGTTCTAGGAACCTTTCAGCTACTGCAGATTTAGAGGTACCGGGATGCCACAATTTCGCCCCGAAGGGGAACTTTAACGTACCAGAAAATCTACCGACGGCTTTCTCGCAATTCAACATCTTCAATTTTTAAAATTCTCGTGTTGCATTCTCGGTTTGAAACACTAAAATCCATGTCTGCTCTCTGCTGATTACAGCTGTCAAGGTCACCAGATTCAGAGATAAGCGAGATGTAAGGCTTACTTCTGTAAACTCTCAAGCAGGTTACTTCTTTTTATTGGCCTTTAAAAATAGCTTGCTTGAAAGCTGTTACTTGCAAGCCACAAAAAGGATATACTGTAGTTACTTATACATAATATATAAACAGAAGTGCTGAAATGGTAATTTCTTTCTAGTTTTCTTGGCATGTCTTATGCAATATCGCAGCAACCACTTCCGGCATGTTTCCCATCTTCCAGGAAGCGTACACATACACAGTCTCACGCATACGTGGTACAAGCCACATATATCACACACACAATAATAAATAATAATATCGTTCACTGCAGGCTATAGAAAAAGAGAGACTTGGATGTACAAACCACAGACAGTGCTATAAATTGTTCATTGTGCTACTGTTTTTGGTTGAGAGGCGTGGCACGTGTCACGTGTGTGGGTCATTCTGCACAGGGAAACTCACAACCTCCCCCGAAAAGTTCGTTACCTCAAAACAAGTGTACACGCTAAGGCCCCTCCTTATATTTAGATCCTAGTCACAAATGAGGGTATGAGGATGACGATGGTGATGATGATGATGATGATAATGATGATGCTAATAATAATGATAATGATGTAAATAATGATAATATTAATAATAGTAATATTAATAATAATTATTATATAATTATAATATAATTATTATATTATTCCGTGCCCAGTCAGCTTTCGTGGGGGTCTGGCACCGAATTGAGTAGGTGCTGGATATAATTCCGCGGAAGACACTGGGGTGGGGGCCCTCAAACCTGAAACGGCACGTCCCATATGGCTGAGAGGGGATGTTCCTGTAGATATACAGGGCAGGTGTGAATAAGGCCAAGCCAAATAAGCACCCGCGGTTCAACTGAGACAAAAATGACTGCAGTCAACGGCCTCGATGACTGAAGAGGCTATATCCCAACGGCTGAGAGGTCGGAAGATTTGGCTCTACGGCTTACAACCGTAGTTTTAACCACGGACTCCTAATTAATCGTGAAAGATAATTAAGCCGGAAGACACCAAGAGGCACCTATCGATCTTAACAATCGAGTAGTAACCTTGTGATCATACCAGTATGATCACCCCCTGCATGAATCTTCAACTTGCAACTTTGGCATGATGGATAACACGTTATCACAGCAACTACCCCAGGCTCTGGACATACCTTGTCCGGTTTCTCCCGATCATCGGATTCTGGGGGATCGGGAGCATCATGCAGAGAAGAGTCGGAGCTTCTCAAAATCTCTTCGTCCCAAGTAAAGTACCTTATTAGGTACAATTAATGTCAACACCCTACTGAAAACAGGCAAGCTTTAACAGCTCTCGAACGCCCTGGACAAGTTTGGCATTCAAATCATAGCACTCCTGGAAACGCGCTACCAAGATGAAAACCATTTTGACTCTGAAGAGTACAGAATATTTAAGGGTAAACCTTCTATAAGAATCCACGGGAATTTAAAACAACTTGGAACAGTCCTTGCGGTACGAAAAACTACCATCAATTCAGTACTTGACGTTACATCCCCATCTGAAATAATCTCAGTACGTACTGTGAAATCTGGCAACATAGTTTACTCCTTGGTCAACTCCCACGCTCCCACAAATATTGACAACAATAAAAACCCAGAGAAAGTTGAAGCCTTCTGAGGACTCTTAGAAGAAACCAATAGCAAGATTCTAAACCATCATGCATGTGAAAATCTTAGTAGGTGATTTTAACGCACAGGTTGGCAAAGAGAGGAATACAAATGGATTGTAGGTCATCACTCGGCACATTGGAGGACGAATAAGAACGGAGAACGTCTTATAGAATTTTGTAAAACTTTCGCCTTAAGACTCATGTCTACGCATTTTGAGAGACCCCCACGCAAAAAGAAAACGTGGAAATCACCAAACACGTTATCGGGGGAATTCCAGATTGATCACGTCGCAATCTCTAGACAGAATATGTGTGAGATCCAAAATGTTAGAGTACGGAAGGGAGTTGTCGACTCGGACCACCACCTAACACAAATTAAAGTGAGATTACAACCCAACATATGCAGACCTAAACACAAAAGACCTCTAAGAATTGATCCAGAATGTCTTCGACAGAACGCCACGACCTTCCTACAAAATATGCGAGAGCAGGACCCCAAGGACTGGCCAAGTCTTCGTAAAACACTTCAGACATCAGCCATGAAATTAGGACAGTCTCCAAGGAAATGCAAACATAGGTCGAGGAACACAACTTGTGATAAAGCCATTGATGACCGGACGAAAGCATGGAATCAGTGGAATGGACATCAGACAACTGAGAAATGGGAAACCTTCCTAAAGGTGCTGAAAATGTCCTCAAAACTAATCCGCCGGGAGAAACGAGCCTATGATAAATAGACTCATAGAAATCGAGCAAGATTTCCTCAGAAACAACACCAGGAATTTCTATAAGACCTTCCGTGAGAATATATCCAGTTATCAACCACCATCTTTATGCTTCCGTCGAGCAAATGGAACAATGGAAACTAACACCAAAGAGAACTGCACCGTATTAGCTAACTACTTCCGAAACCTCCTCAATTGTGATCTTCAAATGAAAGACTGAATTTTGAAAAGCCATCCCCAACCCTGATTCACAACCACCGACAATACAGGAAACAGCAGAAATCATACGATCGCTTAAAAATAATAAAGCCCCTGGATAGGACTGCATCACTGCGAAGATGTGTAAACTTGGAGATGACCTTGTAAACAAAATTCATGCAATCCTTGTAGAAATATGGGAAACGGAAATAATCCCGCAGGATTGGAAGTGTGCGTTAATACACCCGTTGCCTCCAGACAAGGCGGATCCAAACAACTACAGACGCATATCTCTACTGCCAATCACATACAAAATTCTTTCCAAAGCTCTCTTAAACAGGTTAGAAAAACAGACAGATCAGATCATCTGACTGGCCAGTACCAAGCGGGTTTCAGAAAAGGTCGATCATGTGCACAACAAATATGGAACTTGAAGACGATATTAAGGATTCGCCGAAATGCCAGCACGTTCGTCACTTTTGTGGACTTTAAGAAGGCGTATGACTCTGTAGGCAGACAGACAGTTTTTGATACTCTATAAGAACTCGGATTGGACAAGAAGAGTCTCACGAAAACGATCTCTAAAGTGAAATTCCTTGGAGAAATATCTGAGCCCTTTGAAATATGTACGGGCGTTCGTCAAGGAGACGACCTCTCCCCCATTCTGTTTAACTTAGTTCTAGACAAAGTTATTAGAGAATCGGAAAAAGATATCAAGGATGTGAACATCGGAAATTTGGGAAGCAAGGTCAATGTGAAATGTTTAGCATTTGCTGATGATCTAGCAATCATTACTAAGACCAAGGATGAAACAAGATATGCCATACAGAGACTACACAATATAGCATCAAAGGCAGGCCTCCAGATATCGTACGAGAAAACCAAGTACATGAAAAATCTACATCAAAATAGCAAAAGAACTACGCTAGAGTTGGAAAACGGCACAATATCACAGGTTTCCACCTTCAAATCTCTTGGGGAAATCATATTACCATCAGGACTAGACCGCAGTGCCAATGAAGAAAAAACCACCAAATTCCTTTAAGCGTACAGACTGACATGGAATTACTACAACAAAAGAGTCATATCGCGTAATGCAAAATTACGACGCTACAAGACATTTTTATTGCCGGAAGCTTTATATGCCTCAGAAACCGTATGCCTGGGTGGCCACTCTAAAATTTCAGACATTGAAAAACATGAACGGAAAATTCTCCGGAAAATGTATGGTCCCACGAGAGAAAATGGAATGTGGATTACGAGGAGAACAGCGGACTTCTACTCATTCTCTGACAGGTTCACTGATGCCGTACAGAAGCGACGCCTGAATTTCTATGGCCATATCAACAGAATGAACAGCGACAGACTAACTAAGAGATTATTCAAAGTAATCAACTCAAAGAAGGTCACGATAAAATGGCTAGAAGAAACTAAGGCGGACCTCCGAGAAATGAATATTACAGACGACATCATAGACAATCGTGGAGCTTTTAGGACAAAGTAGCGAACCATAAATTTAGGGAGAAACCCATAAAAGGAAACTGGTAGGACGTGGTCGACAGAACGCAAGATGCAACCCAGTGCATTCATGAAGAGATTTTGGGAGGATAAGAAGGCGAAAACCATCAGGCCAACTAACAAGTTCAAACGCGCTCTTTGAATGGGCATAACGGCGAAAGAAGAAGATTTATATTATTATTATTATTATTATTATTATTATTATTATTATTATTATTATTATCATTATTATTATTATTATTATTATAAAATTAACTCGTGTAGTCCACTGGTAATTCACATTCCTTGGGTGAGTTCTATGCCAACGATAGCATTTCAGTAACCAATCCTGAACGAAATTTCATAACAGAAGTGATAATCAAACCCGGCCCTTTGGGTTAGCAACTACAACGCTAACCTGTGCACCACGATGCATAAATAATATTATCAGCCTAGGACCGAGAGTTGATAAAACACGCGGATCAAATTGTGACATGCGACCGCAGTATGTCTCCATTTGAGTGTGGTGAGAGGATTATTGAAAGGAGGGTTGAACCTCAGGGCATTGTTGAAGCAATCCATATGGCCTCATTGGCTATCTTCCTCAAAGCTCTAGTATAAAGTCAGTAATTGATTTTACAAACAAATCTTCTCGCAAATCACTAGAAAAATACGTTTTACAGTTGCATTGTCATAAGGTAATGGAGCTAAGGACTGCGTGGCACTGAGAGGCCGAAAGAAAGTATCAACTGTGCTCCCAACAATATTCATGGTGCTGAGTTCAATATAGTTCGTCTATACATCGTCGCTGAACTTGCAATAACGCGTATCTGAAAAATGAATTTCCATTTCGTAATTTTCCTTATGATTGGTCACGCCTCCCAGCCGTATCTGGATGAGCCGTGCAAGAGACCAAATTCAAAACTCATTATAAGTAAGTCTGTCCTAAGTTGGGTCACATATGCAAATACATTCTAATCAACATTGCTCGTAATTCAATTAGCCGTAATTAATTTTATAAGACAGTTACTGAAGAGGGTCACAATGTGGCGAAGCTGGTATAATCTATTTTATTTTCAAAACTATCTATTGACTAAGGTGTATAAATTTAATAAATACTCCTGGTATTTTACTTATACAGGGCGCCAGGAAATGTTCTCCGCAGTTTAGTTGGCAGCACGTTGTCCTTGACAAAGTGAATGCTACACGTGTGGGCTGTAGGCTGTCGAAATCGTCAGTGTGTATTGCAATAAGCGAGCGTATGTGACAGCAACACTTCCAGCATGTGTTATGAATGGCTGTGGTGAGTACAAAGTTTACTGTTTGTTTGTTTGTTTTTTTGTTTGTTTGTTTGTTTGTTTGTTTTGAAACAAGCGACAGTAGTGCTGCCGGCGTAACTACTGACTCATGTAGGCACTGCGGGCAACATTTCCTGGCGCCCTGTATTATAACGTCAACAAGGAAACCTTCATATTAATTTCATATCATTACTTATATTCTAAAGATAACATAATTCTTTATACATATTCTTGATCTGAAACTTTATTGTGCCCTAGATTGAGATTTATTAACAAACGTTTTGAATGTAAATAAAATCACACGTAAGATTTTATTTTGAAGCAATATGCTAAACCACGTCTAATTTAAACCAAACACATTACAGAAAATGCTTCAAAAGACATCTCACTTATACTAATGACCTACTCACTATATGCCACCAATAAACCAATAGCCAAATAACATTACCGAAAATGACTACTGTTATCACGACTCAATCTTTGTTAACCTCGTGTTCAGAACCATAAACAATCCGTATTTTCGCGGCAAACAAACGAGATACACAGCGCAAACTCTATGAATAAAGAAAGATCGAATTCTGGCTAGCTTAGTATAGCAGACTTGTGTCTTTTAATGAGAAAATGTAGACCTTATTCAAGTTTACAGGTAACGTTACCCTGGGTGTTTTCGCACGAGACATGGGTAACGATATATCGCTACCTTGAGAGTAGGAAATAAAAAGGGCTTTCAGCCCGAAGGGGCGATCCTGAGCCACAGTTTACTTTCGGTAGGGTGGCCAGTTAGTTTCCGCTCCTCCTCCTCCTCGTTCCCTTCCCCCATCCTCTCACCACGCTCCGCTCTGCTGTAGTATTCTCATTGACATAGCGGCGAGAGGACATTGGTGAGCTAGAGATCATGGTACAAGTCCCATATGCCGCTGCGAAGACACTAGAACATGCCATTTTTTGCATGCAAGAGTGGCTTTTCAAAAATAGTCTGGAGATATTCATTAACAAGTCTTCAGCTGCCATATTCACTCGTAACAGATTACAACTACCTGTATATACACTGGTCAAAAATGTTTTGCATATTTCAAGCTTATGTGTTTGCGGACCCAATATAATACACGTGCTTTATCCGATAACTGTTTTATTTATTTATTGTAGTGTATGGTATTACACATGAAACACAAAATAATAATAATAATAATAATAACAACTACATATCAGCACAGATATCAACCTTATTACGACCTCATGTCCAGTCTATTTTATCCAGTCCAGGCTCGATGGTGTAGCCCTGAAAAAGTTGTTAGGGTCACCTAAGTACGCTCTTAGTTTGGAATCTTCGACAATGTGCCTGATGGTCTGGTTCGATTTACCGCAATCACAGCAGGGGTTTGGCCACTTCCCCTATTTGTGCAGGTTGTATGCACAAACTCCAAGTGTGTACGGTACAAACAAACCAACGTGTTATCCTAGAGGTAACATATGAGCCAATGTGCATAAACGAAATGTTGTCATACATCATACAATATGCAAAACATTTTTTGATCAATGTAATGGTGAATTCAACCTTTTTATTGCGTCTACAGCAATGTTTTAGCAGTGATTTATGACTCTCGACTATCCTGTGCAGCACAAGTATATATTGCGATTATCAACTCGTACCTGGTTGGGCGCTTATCCTTCCATTTTACTACCCTTCAATCGGATTCTTATTCACTGCAAACTAGATTATGGCAGCACATTCTACCATTCTGGCAAGAAGCAGCATCTTCGTAAATTGAAGATTTTTCGGTACCGTTGGTAACTGCTCGAGGCCTCATAAATGCCACTACATATGCGTTGGCAGTCCATTTCGGACAAATATCTATAGAAACGCACTAATAATCCTACATACCCTATTTTGCCAGAACTCGTGTACCTTTGTCGATTGGTCGAAGACATAGACAGACAACATCTCAAAAAAGAAATACCTCTTACATTTATCTCAGATCTATTCCGTCAAAAAGAACAAAAACAGCAACAGATGATATCAAGCATATATGATATTTCCTACTGAGAATATTTGGACTCCATAAATACAGCGTCATCGAAAAATAATGCCAAGAATTTAAATAATTGCTATAAAAACTATTAGAGTTAATGTATTGGTTTTAGCCTTAAAATGGGTGGAAAATATAACATTTATTTCATACCGTAGTAAGTTTCAATGTGAGCTCCGTTTTTTGCTCTGCAGACGTCTTATGTGTGTCAATGAGTGGTGCGGGTTACTTCATGACCAAGTTATTGCACCTTTCTTTTTCGCCGAAAAAAACAACAACATTACCAGCCTAATTTACCTCGACATGCTTGAACAGTTTGTGTTCGCTCGAATAGGAGACATCAGGCAACAGTGTGGACAGCGTGTCATTTTATGCAATGTGGGGCTCTGCCTCACTACCTTCGCGCGGTAAGCGATACACTCGACGCACGTCTGTTGAGCAAGAAATGGAACTCACATTCAAACTAACTGTATGTCTACCCCTTATTATTCCCGTTATCCAACGGGGTCGGGGATGAGATGCGATGGAAGTCTTTGTGGCGATGGTTTTTACGGCCGGATGCCCTTCCTGCCGCCAACCTCATGAGAGGAGTTAATGAGAGATGAAATGAATGATGGTGAATGAAACTGGGCTAGGATGTGGAAGGAAGCGGCCGTGGCCTGTCAGAAGGTACCGTCCCAGCATTCGCCTGGTGTTGAAAATGGGGAAACCACGGAAAACCATTTCAAGGACGGCCGACGGTGGGGCTCGAACCCACGCGTCTACCGAGTCAGCAGAGAGCTTGGCCCCATGACCTAATGCTGCCGGTTTGCCAGCGTAGCCACTACTGTCGGTACATTCAAACTAACTAAGGTATGCAAAAAAAAGTTATCTTCTCCATGCATTTTAAGGCTAAAAGCATTACATTACCTCTAATAGTTTTTATAGCAATTATTTAAAATCTAGGCATTATTTTTCGATGACCCTGTATTAATAAACTTGGTTTCCAAGTGAGCAGTCTGCAGTTTGTTCAACAAATATATAATGTGTACCGGTACATCTCACGCCACTGCAATACGAATTTATACAGTTGGATCGAAGACTTTGTCTATGGACGACGTAGGGTCCAAATTCGCAGATATCTCGCATGTTCACTTTACCACGAAATACTGTACCCTTATTCAGGATGGTCATTTGGGATCTTTTTATGGATGACAGTGAGGCGCTAGATTTGAAGAACGCGCTGGTCAGTAGTTCGCTGGAGAACGAATAGATCGCACGAGGAAGAGACCCGTGGCGCTAGTGGCGAAGTAGAAGAAACTTATTGATAAAGATTGAAATTCTACATTTTGGAAAGCTGAAATTGATGAAGAATGGCTAGGTGTTTATGAAGCCACCAGAAGAAATGTCATGGAAATGAAACGAGGGACAACGGAGTTATGAGTGTTTTTATGGATCAACACTGAGCGCAGAGAGCGAATGCGTAAATTTTTGGGTGAGTCCCGTCGAAGGAAGAGCCAGGGAGGTGATTTGAACAGCGCAGCCAGTCTTCTACATGGGGTGCAGAAGAGCTTCGGAACTTAGATAGGATTGTAGGATTGGCTAAACCTTATTCTGGCCCTGGTTTTTTAATTCGCTCCGGTTATGCAACTTTGGAAACGTAATAGCACGTAACTGACGATGTGTGTTGGTAGCCCTAGCGCCCTGATTTCATGTCTTAAATGTGATTGGCTTACACTGATACTAACAGGATTACAACCGTATTATGTTTTAGGCTTAGATTAAACTCCTTGAAAATGAAATCCATTGTTATGAATTTCAGAAGTTGATCGCATATAGTCATAAACATCATTACAGTGTTTGATATAATTGCAAATATTTGTTTATATTTAAAGAATTGCACCTGTTGATATTGATACTATGATGGCAACCCTTGTTGCCGATTATCATTTTATTTTTTTCCAAGATGGCAGGCTACGGCAAGATATTTGTTTTTATTAAAGACATTTGTAAATGGCGCGGATGTTATAATAATGTTGATTCGTGAGCAAAAGAAAAGATGGAGGAAAATATGAGCAATTCTGTCATTTGTAATGAAATGTACATGTTGTTCAGTGATGAGCTGTGGCGTGTCAGTCATGTGGAAGACCAATATAGCCAAAACCATCATATCTGGAACGCCACCAGGAGTAGTTTTGAAATGCTCTTGATCCAATTTTCTGGAGAGTGTTATACCAATAATATAATTCCGCAGGTTCACTGTGAGAGAGAATAAGGACCTGTAAACAATGTACCTATCCTCGTTGCTTCCTAAGGAATTAGCCTGCCTGATTCTAACTAATAATGCTAGTAAACCCCTATCTGTAGTCTTTGCGTTCGTCCTGTTTAGTCCGAAGGGGAACTTATTTCATTTGCATCCTTAATAAGCTGGCTATCACTCCTTCCTCTGGGTTGAAGGGCACTTGCAGCAATGTGTATGCTAGGCAGCGGTGAGACATATGGATTACTTCCATGGAGTGATGAATCTTTCAGGTTCAGTAACAGTCTGTTTTCCTGGGGTTTTCAACTCTAATAATAAAGATTATTGGAGACATATTCGGTAAGAGTGGAGTTTACCTGAACCGAAGTAAAAATTCTTAAACTACTGAAATTAGCCAAGATACCTGTAGTAATGGTATATGGAGATGGTATAGTAATAGATGTTTACTCATCCGCTGTCTGTAACCCACCCAGCCATGCCAAATAGGATCACGTCTTATATAGATGAAATTCCAGCTGACTCCGCCATTTTTAGCATCGTGTACAGTATTGCCAACCCCACGCATTACGTGCTATATCGCATCCAGCAGACCAATGGTTTTCGCCTAGACCAATAATTTTTAAGTAGCTAATATAAACAACCCTGGTTTTTGTCACGCACAGTGGGGGTAGTCACGCATCAATAATCTTTATCCAGGCCAATTGTTGTGCCAATTATTTCTTTTTTCAAGTAATTACAAAGTTATGTGTGTTGTGTGACATGTTAGCAGCGCAATATGACGTCAATTTGTCGGCCACAGACATCTGCCGTCGTCGAACAAGCTACAAATAAAAGCCTTCTTGACTGAATATTAGTGATATTTGACACTTTTTTTAATATGCAGCAGTGATATTTGACAGTATGTTCAATTCTTAATGACTCCCAGAAAGTATGTGAATTATATACAGTATGTTCAATAATTTACCACGTTCTCGTTTGGTTGCGGTTCTGGTATACTCCACAATTAATGATATATTCTTAGAGCCGATGACAGTGTTTAGAAGCGTTTAAACACCCTTTTTTCTTTTTTTCTTTCAAGTTCTGATACCATTCAGTTGGAATGGTAGCCATACTCGATTAGTCATTCACTACGGTCGTGATAGGCACCTGCAGCAAGTCGAGAAATCAACGATTTATTCTGGCATTGACAGAGGCTATCCAGAGTGTGGATCTTCGACACTCCCTTGGGACAAATGCTGGGATTGTACCGTACCTTATTTCAAATCCTGGGGCACCTATTCCATCTTTGTCCCTAATACAGTTACACATACTACTACACTCATCACAGAAATGTGATACACCTAAGTTCCTCGGGCTGATGGACACTATGCCCCAAGCTATTGAAATGAGAATAACATGTTAGTATGATCAACTATGGAGAAGTTGATACTTACATATTGAGGCCTATTGTTTGAATGCCTACTTTGATTTTTTTTACTATCAATTATTTTTTCTTTCCAACCGTTACATATTCATGTTGATATGTTACATAATACAATAGTTGTAACCTAGTATGGATCCATATTTCTTGACATTTATGTCATAGATACCGCAGCGTGTAACTGAATAACCAATTTGTCACCCAGATGAGAAACTAGGATGGCTGACAATGTTCATGTCAAGGTTGTCAAAAACAACATAAATACCTAATATTGAGAGCATTGAAGTAACTGTTTCAGAACAAATCATCACTGTGAGCTGTTTTAACATTGGTGTCTGCTGCAAAACCATGTTATCAAGGATTGTTGTTGTTGCTGCTTTAATGTTGCCACCATTAGCCATATCAACTTGTGTATAGATGCCGGCATTCGGCTGTGCACTTGACCTTGGGAGGTAGGAGGTAGGTGTAGAGTGGTGCGAGAAGCAAGCCGAATACTTCCCTATCTGAGAACATTGACGCGTGTGACAGTACGTTGTCACAGACACACTCAGTGTGGCAAATGTTTTAAGTTGAAGTAGTATACCGGGAGAGGGGTATGGAGACGTACAGAGCTACCTTCCCGGTAACTGTATGTATTGGTTGTATGTAGTGGTATATGCATTTGTAGGTGAGACTAGGATTGGGAAGGGGGCAGTCATGGCCTTAATTTAGGAACCATCATTTGAGTGGATCACTGTGGTGTGAAATAAGCCTAACACTTCTCACTTTTGCATGTTCCAAACAGACTAGAATTAATGTTTTGTTTGCAATAAAACCCAGGAACTTTTGGACATGAGTCTCAATATGTACGCTACTCCTGAGATCACTGAAGGTGACTCATGTTTCAAGGATGCCAAACAATGTTGACACATGTAAATCAATGAACAAGGGACTAATCACTTTCCTTTCAATATACTTTACCATTGTATGCTATACCAGAATTGATTTAAGGTGTAGCACGCTTTGTGTTCCTTATGATATGCAGTTATTCGAGCGTAAGGACATGGGAGAGAAGCTGGTATTCAGAAAGGTGTAAGGCAAGGCTGCAACTTATCACCCATACTTTTCAATCTATACATTGAACAAGCAATGAAGGAAATTGGAGAACAATTCATAGTAGGAGTAAAGATTCAAGGAGAAATAATTCAACTCTGAGATTTGCTGATGACATCGTCATCTTAGCTGACACACCAGAGGATTTGAATGAGTTTTAAATGGTATAGATTCTGTCTTGAGGAAAAATTCATGATGAAAATAAATACATGTAAAGCAAATATATTGGATTGCAGTCGAAATAATTCACTGAAATAACTGAAATCCACCATGTCCATTTACAGGATATTTCCTTGAGAAGCTTAGCCTGCATTCTTCCATGTTTAGTGTCTTATAAGTTTCATTCCACATTTATTGTATTTATAGTTTGGTGTTTGTATTCTTACAGATCTGTCCACTGGATCCAGTTGAACAGCAAGTTGCATGAAGCAGAACTGGACGAGAATGCAATTTCAATAGTGTCGTTCTTTTTATGCTATACATATACAATAATTTTATTTCTACATTGTGTAATGCAAAATAATAATAAAAACTTTTTCATTTGCCTATGGTTTTCATTTATCTCTCTCCGTCCTTCTCATATCACATTTGCAAGAGGTTCATAGGATTCAAACAAGAATTTGGAACCTGTGTAGGATAGCGGGTAGGGGGTGGGGGATGGGGGGGTGATGATATAAATGATTCTATAGTCAGATTTGGAGGTCATGTAGGTTAGGACGAAAAACGGGGGCGGATATGGGATGTGCTCTGGAATTTGGAGGTTATGTCAGCAGACCTGACATTATATTTCATTTTATAGCATTCAACTAATAAAACGTGTTAGATAATAGATTTTTAAGGTGTATAATTGATGAACTAACGTCAATACATTAATATAATTATCAAAATATATAGCTAAATAACTACGTTTACTGCCAACATTAAAAAGTGGACAACAAATTTCATAATGTATCAGTATATTGTTGATTGCTTGTGATACATTTTGTCAGAGCTAATATTGTCAAAGGTAAAAGCTATTAATGTTAATTGATCCACAAAGGGACTAGTTCTGCGTAATATTCATAAAAATAAGCTGCCATCTTGAGTATTTAGTTCCTTATGTTTCCCATACCGGTACCGAAGAGAAATGATTGTTTTTTGAAGCCGGATTTGGGCGGATTTAAGGAAAATTATTTAACATGGGAGCTGGGACTCTGGTAATACATTCTCTTAGCAGAAGAGTACTTAAGCGATCGCAGCAGAGCTGTGTAAGATCAGCAGTCATCAGTCAGCCTTGGTCAGTCTTGATCAGACTTGTAAACTATAACCTACTACGAATATTCAGCAGACGACACTTGAAATTCTATTGAAATACCAATCTGGAGTTTGTCTCAAATATTAGTCTACGATCTGGGGCCATTTGTTTTATACAGATTGTGCAAGGGAATACCTTTTTCCCAGTTAGGAGAGTTTAGTGGGGTCAATCTGCTTTGTGGATTCGGTTAGAGCATTCTCTATTACCCAAACACAGGCTAGAAGACGATATGGGACCAACATTGCATAGCGTGCTGCGTGGAATAATATTCCTTACCCATGGTACATGAGCATTAATAATAGGAATTTAAGTATTTGGACACTCACAGATCGTAAGCGTATTGCCTATGAAACAAAGTTGTTTTGTCAAAGCTGCAATAATTGGTAAAATAATGAAATCAACGGTGAAAATAATAACAAGTTCGAAAATGAGAAGTGAGTGGGGTCAAACCACAGTAATGCTTTTAGTAGTACAAGCTACCATGTCAGATAATCGCGGAAGTAATCGTGGACTTACCAGTGTATGAACGCGAACGCGAGTATAAACTGTTTACCACCGGCGGATTGGATGGATGCGGATTCGAGTGCTGAGGAAGATGACGGCGAGCGTGAACGGGGGAACGAGCGAGGTCATGCGTGCAAATGGCATGTCAAGAGACCCATCGAACTGTGGAATTCAACCGAGGATTCATCACGTCGTAAACATCGGAGAAATGTGAGGTAAATCTGAACATGTATTTTAGTAGCTAGTGAGATGCATTTCGAACATTTCTTTTTCTTTAAAATATCAACACTATTGGTCTATAGAAACAGGTGTGAATTTATTCACAAGTTTGCGAACTGTTAGGAAAAATTGTTTGATTCATGATCGACAGGATAGTCAAGTGACAGGAGTATTAGGTCAACGATGATTTTGTTGAGTGATAAGTAGATGTCCTATTAGGTTAATTTTTTTCTAACTCGCGTTAGATAGAAATGCTATTGCATTTAAATTGACTTCTGGACATTTCAAGTAATTTACCATAGGTCTAGTAGTATAAAAATTAATTACAGCACAAAATAATAATAATAATAATTAGTTGAATGGTATAAACAATTTTGAAAGAATTAAGAAAAAAAATTATAATTCAGTATCTAAACTTGACATATTTGTCCACTATAAAACAGCATATTTTGAGCAATGACAAAATGTTAAAAGAACTTGTTATTTAATTGGCAGTGAAAATCGGATAGGAGTTATCCATTGTACCAAGTTTGAGATGTTGCTCATTTGATAAATGCACTATAGGCGTAAAACAGGAACGGAAGGTTTTCAAAATAAGATAAGGTGTATAAAATAGGGAACACATTGTTATATAGTAGAATAGGAAGGGTTAATCGACCGAATATTCATAAACATTTATAAGAAGAAATTGTTTTATCACTAACATGTATGTGATGCATGAATAAATTTATAGGAGATTGTCAGAGTGACAAAAATAACACTAAGGTGAAATACAAGTATATTAGATGTTGTATTCGAATGGTATGCAGTGTACAGTGCTGTCATATAATAGATGATAACAATTAGTTGTGTGGATACGATGCGTCGGCCACAGGGAGATAGCATCCCAATAAGAATAAATAACGTCGTTATAAGAAAAGGAAAGTGAATATAATATTATTAATAGTGAAAAGAATGGGAAGACCGTGTAGTCGCCCCATATTTTTGTCTTATTCAAACGTCATCGGTAGAATTCTATTTTATTTGATCTATTTTACCTACAGACTATTCGAAGACGTCTGTTGAGCGAAGCAATTAAAATACCTTAGATTTCATCGAAACCTTACCGAATGCCTTGAAAGTATTTAGATAATGAAATTAAAGATGTTATCTTGAAAAATCGAAATTCATGTTTAAATAATCCTTTGGAGTGCATCAAAATGAGATGGCAGTGCCATAGTTAATGTTTATGTGCAGTGAAAAGTCAGGGATCTTGTTAGTTTAAATCTGCAGAGGAATAATTATGAATCTGAATATCGCTGGGAAAAATAAAATAAAAATATTTGGAAATTAAAAATAAATATGATATCGATACTGAATTAAATAATTAATAATTACGTTGGTAAATTAAATAATTTTATTAAATTATTGAAAATTAAAATAAATTAAATATGTTAATAAATTGATTATTATGATGCAATAATAATAAACATTCCTTAGGATTGGGTAATTAAACAAGATGTTCAGTAAAGAACATATCGCCTACTTTCTCCTAAATGCATGGGTATAGTTATAACTCTTTGTCCTTTTCAAGGAGTAAGTTATAATTGAATGTTGGTTGTAGTAGCTTCTTGAAATTCAACGTGCTATGCAGGTATTATACGTTGATTGATTGAATCCTCACTTGAATTATATATGTATACACACACTAATACAGTCATCACAACAAAACAAGTTATCAGACTAAACTCAACACTCACCCAAGTACACGGGGCTAAATGACCATGATGTCCATGCATCTCAAATGAAACAACAACAACAGCATCCTACCCAAATCCTTCCTCGTATAAAAGTACACGCACTTGTAAGCCTACAGGCATCACAGTGACATAGGTTATCAGACAACTTCTACACACACCAGAGTACACGGGGCTACAAAACCATGATGCCGCAAAACCCCTAAAGAATCAACAACAAAAACAACAATAAGAATAGACTCTACCGTGGATCAAGGACAAAAATTTTAATCGGTGTAGTCGAGTGTTGAAATATGTGGTGTTATAAGTATATACTGTATATATATATGTATATATGTATACAGTATATATATAACATTTTTGATAGAGAAAAAATATGCTTAACATTATAACGTTTAGTAGTTATAAATCAATAAATACAAAAACAAAACAAGTAAAAAAATTGAACCGGCTGGGATTTGCACAACGAATCTCCAACCTATAGGGAAGATACGCTACCATTACGCTATCACGCGCAATACTAACGTTGGGATAATAACAGCTTTTGTACAACTGCCTAGAATATTTTCTCTAGCAATGAACGATTTCATTAGCGATTTCTGCCGTTTTTATAAACCATTTGATACTAAATATTGTATTATTTTGTTTAGTACATTCCTGAAAGTATATAAACTTACAAAGTTACGGAAATATGTGGATTTACGAGCAAACAATACCCGAATCCAACGGGACGGCACGGACATGCTCGATATGGCACGGTCAGCCTGAACTGTTAGTCACTACTGCGGTTTCATATTCTATTTTAAGGTGCTAATATCCTAGCGGTCACCTCCTTGAGGACAGTTTAAACCTCCTTATGTAAGACGTGCGTATTTGGAAAGGCCAGGCCTTGTTGAATCGTAAGTTATGGTTATGCTATAATACTTGCACGATTCATTCATCCGCCATCTTGAAAATATTTAGCTGATGGCCTTGTAGTTCGGGAAAAGAACGTTTCCCACATTAAGATATATTGTTGCAAAATTTGGTAGAGATCAGTTGATTAGGTTAGTCGTAATTTGATTCAAGCTTTGAACATTTGGGTGGTCGCAATTACGTTTCGTGCCCTTAGCTAGTGTTACCTCTGTACCAAATTTCGTTCAATTCCGTTTTATCGTATTCGCATTGATAGGGGGGGGGGGGAGGTTGGGTGGTTGACAGACATACCAAATGACACACACAGATTGGACACACAATTTTTGACCCGTTGTAGATCTCAAAAGTCTACTTTCATTTTCTGCAAAAATCGAAAGTAGGCTAAAATTAATTATGAGAATAATGAGTGTAATTTAAATATTTGTTTATGTTGAATTTGTTTTATAAAAAATATGAGTAACTTGAAATTAAATGAAATTATATCAGGAATGCTCTATGAAAGATTTAATAATGAATTTATGTTGAAAATTATGCGAAATAGGAGTTCTAGTTAAACAAATATTAATATTTGAAATGTATGTTATTCAAACCTTGATATTGGAAACAGATGAAACAGAAATTGAGAAAGATTACAGGCAGGAATAATTCTGAGATATTTAACAACAGACCATCGAGATTTTTGTTTTGAATTATACCAAGATGATCAGTAAAGAACATATAGCCTAATTTCTCCTAAATGTATGGGTATAGTTATAACTAGGGCTCGGATTCGAGCATATTTGCATTTTTTTTTCCCGAATAGTATACATTGAAAGAAGCCTTTCGGTGGTATTTTCACCCCTCTAGGACCAACAGAATTGAAATTTATCGAGCCTATAAATACGTAAAACAGCGGTTTTCAGAATAGAGGCATATAAATGCATATTCTTGTGGTTTTCGTCTAAATAGTTTGTTTTTCTTCGAATTCCCCCCCCCCCCGAATTCGGGCCCTGACCATCCTTAAAAGGTTCGAAAACAGAAATAATTAATGGAAAGCCTATCTGGTGCGAATAATAGAACCGCAAGTTTAGTGAGGTCATTCACACACCCTAATTGGCCTCTGCCGGATAAGAGTGCGACTCGTCAGATAAGCTCTCGAAGCCCCAAGCATCCTTTCACTTTGAAATGGGGTTGTGACATATTTTAGTGGTGTGCCTATTTTTGGAACCAGTATTGTTTAAGTGGCTTTCCCCATGAAGAGGTGGAAGATCCGACCCGGTCAAGTGAAGTTTCTGCATTCTACTCGCAGTTCTCAATTTGTAATCCTATCCGTGCATATCTATCGAGTTCTTGTGATTTATAAGTATGCGATGCCTAAAGTTAAGGAATCTCTGAGTGTTTTACATGAGCCTACATGAGCGTCATCCCTGAGGCCATCCTAAAGTTGGAATCGCGAGGGATGGAGTTGGTTGAAGTGGTCGCTACAATGCAAGGAGTCATCCAAGAAGCCGACTCGTGGTCTGGAGAGACTGGGAAAACCGTGAAACAAAAGTTGGAGTTCGTGCTGGCTCAAAATCCCGGTTGGAGTGCAGCGTTGGACTTGGAGAGGATGCTGCGTAGCGAGTCTGCATCGTCCGAGGATTTTCCGAACTACTCTGCACAAGAAGCAGTTGACGTCGAAAATTCGTTTTCGTCATTGAAACTTTTATTGACTGATTTAGGAAAAATCATTCAAAACTGAAATCATAGAAAAAATTCTTCTTGTACAGACCGATGCAGATCTACTTCATTGACTCGCCTAATTCTGAACATTTTGTAAATGAACTTTTAAACTGTAACTTTTATAAGAAAACTTCTCATTATGTATATAATGTACAGTACTTGAAACTTGAATGCGAGTATATCGCAGTGTATCATACATACAATTAGAAAACAATGTTCCTATATAAAGATATATTATTGGTTTTAGCGTTTCACTTTCCTTTCTATAGTTTTTCGAGCATGTTCTAAATATTTAGCCGCATATAATGGTGCTTTTTTCGAGCATATAACAGGTCTTTCGAGCATATCTATCGAGCATAATACATATGGTTTTCGAGCATATCTGGAGATTTTATCGAGCATATCGATCCGAGCCCTAGTTATAACTCTTTGTCCTTATCAATGAGTATAATAGAATCATTATTTGGTTGAAGACCTTAGAAATTATTTACCTCTATCAAACACCAGAGCCTCGGAAAAACTACTACCGTCATTGAAGAAAAAAAGATAAGACAATCTCAAGAATTTTATGGAACTGGAGACATGATCGACTGGGCGTGGGCTGCATCCAACTTTGAGTTGAGGCATGTGTTTACACGTCTGACTGTCCATGGTTTTCACCACCTTAATTGTATTAACAAATCTTTCCATGACCCTACAGTGACATGTGTGTATACCAACTATGTGGACAAGTATGTGAACGCTACCACTTAGAGCTCAGTAGTAAAAGAAAACAATCAATTATAGTGCGCAATTATAGTGTACATATTCATTCCTTATTTTTGATTGCTATTAGACTGCAATAAAAGTATTAATTAATATCCTGAACTAGCACCAACAGGTAGGGTACAGGCACTATGTGGGATCGTTTTGTTCTTTAGTTCAAATAACATTTTCAAATAACACTCATTAGGCTGTTACAAACGCATTAAAATAAAATAAAATATCGTATTATCAGCTTGTCATTTTTCAAATTCGATGCTTATTGAATGCCAACAGTAGGCAAACCAATGGAGTCGCACATAGACCAGTCAACTGACATCTCGCGAGCACAAATTCCTGTGCACATTTCATGCACAGTCAGAATGTTTCGGCATCACTCTGGATTCCTAGAGCAGCAAAGAGCGACAGACACGATACACTCCACATTGAAGTTCTGTACTAACTTGCGCATTGAAAGAGGCAGGTCAGGATTTTGGGCCAATACTGTATCAGCCAAACATTGCGGAGGTTCCACGCTGAACAAAACTTGCGTTTCTGCCATATGAAAGAAGAAAACTTGAACTCAAGGCCCTTATGATAGTGAGCAGACTCGATACCACTGGTACACTTTACCTACGAAATTGCGAGGTTATTGTCGAACGATTTTAAATAAGTTAGATCTCAAATACCTATTGGAATGCATTCATTCTGCGCTTGGTATACATTTTTTAACTTTACTTAAAGCAAGTTTCAAGATCATTTTTCGTTAATAATGTGAATTATTAGCAAATTTTAACCTCAACAATCCTCCTCCAAGTTAGGTTCCTCGAGATCCAAATACAGTATGTTACAGAACTTGGATGTGGAGTATCTCTTGTCTGTTGCTCTTTGCTCCTCTAGGAATCCCGAGCAATTCCAAGAAGAATTCACAGGATTTTGTGCCCAGGAGACGCAATTGGCGAGTCATGACATCTGGCGGAGAAGTTTCGCATAAGATAATCCTAATAGAGCGAGTGCATTCTAGCGGCCATAAAAGGAAACTTTTCAATTAATGCTGTTCAAACGTGCAGGCCGGTGCGCAGATCGCAACCAGTTGGCAATGATTGTAACCCTCATAGTTCATCTGGTTGCTGTTAGATGTCTCGTGCAGATCTGGTGACAAATTTTGTTTTAATTAAATATATATTTCCCATTGTAATATGCACAACATATCGCTTAATTTTATAACGTCTGAGTAATTACAAAACAATAACTATACAAATTCAAGCAAGAAACCCAACTCTGATAGGATTTGAACCCCAAGCAAACGAGTGAAAGACTAACGATTTACCATACAGACAAACATGTCCACCGAAATTCGTCGTTATCAATTGACTTACATACAACGTCATAACAAATAATGATTTGAACTAACGATTTCTTCAGTAGAGTATATTTTTCTATCAAGACCTATACTCAAACTAGTGAAATATAGGTCAGGCACAAGATATCAGCTGCCATATTGTCTTGTAACAGAGACGGCTCAGCTTTTTAAAGCCACTGCTACCATGTAATATTATAATATGAACTTAAAATATCGATCGGGCTACGTCCTTTAGAACAGTTTAAAACATTGTCGGTTCGATAATCGGAACTGATGGATTCAAATTTATTAATTATAATGCTTCCTTAATTCACACGGCAGCCATCCTGAAATGGTATGGATGATGACCTTGTAGCTTGGGCGCAAGACGCGTCCCGTATGAAGGTATGTTGTTACCAACTTTGGTAGAAATCGGATGATTAGTTTAGTCGTTATTTGATTTTGCGTTCTGAACGATTGAGTGGCCGCCATTCAGTTTTGGTAACGATGGCGGCGATATAAAACATGACACGAGGTGCCCTTTGCTAGTACTACCTCTGTACCAAATTTCGTTCAATTCGGTTTCACCTTGTTTGAATTGATAGGGGGGGGGGGGGGCAGACATACAGAGTACACACACTCACACACAGACAGGCAGGCAACGTTTGGCCCTGTGTAGATCTCATAAGTCTACTTTCGATTTTTTTGCAAAAATCGAAAGTAGGCTAAAAATATGAAATTACAAAGAGGTGGATTAAAATGTTAGAAATTTTTGATTTCTATAAATTCGAAGATTATGATAAATGAAATCCAATTCTGAGATAAGATCGAAGTCAAGATCGGATAAACTATGGAAATTTTGTGATTGTTAGAATTCAGTGATAAAATGTAAATATTCAAACACAGGAGTCAGACGAACTTATTATTTATTCTGAACCACCTGATATTAATTAAAAGTGTAAGGAATGTGATAAATGATACCAGAATGGACTACAACATTTTCTGGATATCGATGAGTGAAAAGTTATAATCCTCGAAAGTAGTGGAGTGGTGGTGCTTCTAACGCACTTCAGAACATAATGCCGTTACTACTAAGCCTCAGCCATGAAATATTTGTCGAGCGCATGGTCTGATTTTGACAAATGAGGTCTCATTGGACTCGAGCTGACGTCTTCTTTCCTATGGACCACTCGTTATATTTTTGAAATATTTTTGAAAATTTTTGTTTTCGAAAATAGATAATAGTTTGAAAACCAAACATGATAGAACGTTGTGCCATGGCTCAAACGAATGGTCTTTATGACCTTTATGTTTTGTAATACAACTTTTTAATTTTTTATGTTTTTTTGAAAACCCTTGAATTTTGAAAATCTTGTATTTTGGAAACTAGGAATTTTACGAAAACGTTTATTTGATGTAAATCAATGATCCCTACCCCCTCTACCCCCAAAATAAATTTCAAGTCTCTAGAATGAAAACCTGTAGTAGTGGGATGACACGGGTTCTGCCTCACTTCTTTTTGAACCCTCCTCGTATTTGCCCCGAACCTGATATCTCGCTAACCAATGGTCGGATTTGAACATAAAGGATGTCCTAGCACTCGTTGTGATGCCCCCTACTTTTCTATAGGATATTTATTTAAATAAAAGACCAAAACTAATAGGTCATTCGCTTTTAATATTTTCTAAACCCATGGTTGGATTTGAGCATATGGGGTGTCCTAGGAATCTTGGTGAACCCCCCTTTCGTATGGACGTTTTATTTCCACTCTAAAATAGTGCTAGGTTGTAGGTTCAGCTCTACTTAGGAATTTGTGAGCCCCTGCGACCTTGAAATGAAAGGAGTCATGCTAGGAAGGCCTGTTTGGATTCGTTTTTTTCGTCTCGTTGCGCTCTTTACGGAAATGTAGGTGTCGAAAGGGTGAAAATCTGGAAACATGTATTTTTTGGGGTAAAAAAGTGATTTTAGACTTTTTGCTATATCTCGCGAACCAATCATGCTAGAGGCGTGTACGACGGGTCCAAGGACTCGGGGTGACGTCCTCTTTGCTATGGATCACTCGTTATAATTTTTAAAAAAATTGGACACTCGATTTTGGGGTAAGCACGTGTTTCTTGTGATTTTTACTGATTTCTCACGAACCAATAACGCTAGAGACGTGTACGAGGTGTCCTAGGACTCGGGCTAACGCCCCCTTTCAAATGTGGCAGATATTTTTTTCCAAAAAATAATTCACAAAGGGCCTAACGCCATACATGTTGAAAAAACTTTTTCTTTTTCTTTACCTGTTTATAATGTTCATGAAGCGTGGTGGTTGAGAGAGACGATACTGCTGGGTGTGTGTGTGTTTCAACGAACCTGTCGCTAACCACAAGGACCATGCTTAATAGAACAATCGCTATTTCGGCGGGTCGGTGTATGACAGAGCGAGGGTTCGTTTTCTGATATTTTACCTTTAACGTGTAAACGGTGATGAGAACTTGGTTCTATGTTGGTCGAAGCGAGTACAGAAAACAAACTTGCAGACGTGCAGGAGGTGAATGTCATTTGAGCTTATTGGAAGGCGTTGATCTGACTTGACAACAGGTGCAATGAAAAAGTGACAATGACGCTTGAAGGTGAAATAATCTGACCATCGTGGTGGCAGGGGAGTGTGAAATGCATGCACACACGTGTGAGATGACATGTACGCTAAACAAGTTACATCCTGTTTGCTTCGTACGTGACAAAATGCAAGTTCAGGTGAAATTTGATCTACCACAGGTGTCCGCCTGGGACGTTAGCTGTCCACGTGTGCGATAACAGAATGTTCAAAGCGTGGGAAAAAAAAGATTATACATGCAACGTAACATACATAAAGACATGTCGTTATCATTTCCACACTCACTTAGGTGACTACCTTTGAACACACTGCGTTGCATGAAACCCCTGGTCTTGTTTAACAGTTTTGGTGTTGGTGGAAAATACTTAACCTTTTTGTGGGGTAGGTATATATTTATTCATTTATATATTTATTGATTTTTATATAAATACATGCAATTATTTATTGATTAGGTAATTAATGTTTTTATTTATTTATTTGTTTGCAGATAACGTGTATAGCCTACCGGTCGTGTGTCTGTGGGAAATATATTAAAGAAAGAGAAAGACAGACAGCTAGAAAAGGAAACCTTTTCCACACTAGCCCATGAGACGGGAATATAGCAAAGCATTACACGTCAAGGTGAGATTTGTGTTTTTTTTTTACATATAACCTGTTTGATTTTGTTTTGTTTATGAAATGCATAAACTATATGGAATGGATATACTTATGGTGGTTTATTTTATTTCTTTTTAGAGTGTTGGAAAACGCTTGACCTCTGTTGATAACCAGGAGCGTGTATGTTTGGGGCCATTGTCCAGCCGTCTACAGCTGAAAACTCAGGTGAGAGAGTTCTTTCAAAATAATGTCTTTTACTGCTGCGGATACGTTAACTTGGGAACCCCTAAACAGTTGTTTCAAATCGCGTGTGTGCTCTGGTCGTGTGGTCAATGTTAGAAAAAGTTTGATTCCCAAAGAATTTTTAGAATCTTGTTTTGAAATTTTCAAAATTGAAATTTGTACAGCGCAAAGGTTGCATACGGCTTTAAAGGTGAATACAGAACTCGTGTGCGATTTCGTATATAAAAAGAAGGACGTAGAGCATAAAGAGACATTTTATATTTGCAGTAAAATGCAAGAGCTTTTGATAGCTCATAATTTGGAACAGTGGTATGAAACCCACGTGGTGAATGCCTTGCTATCAAAATTTGATAAACTGCAACAAGGACCGAGTGGTCTAGCCTTAGACAAAATTCATCATTTGCAAATCAATATTTGTCAATTCAACCCGTTGAATGCCGGGTCTAGCTATATTAAAACACCACCAGCAATAGCTTCGAAAAAGGCTGTGGTGAATATAAAAAATCGTGACAATGATTGCTTTCTGTGGGCTGTGGCTGCGTTTTTGCAGCCAACACACAGTTGTCGACCAGGAAAGTACAAGGCCAAGTTTGATGAATTGAAACAAACTTTAAATTTAACTCGAGTGACGTTCCCTATGGACTTGACCGAGATCCATAGGTTTGAACAAGACAATCAGGACTTTTCGTTCATGGTGTATGGCCTTGATGATAACGAGATTGTGGGTCCTCTTTATGCCACAAAAGAACCGAAATGACACCATATTCATCTTTTATATTTATCTGTAGGAGAGGTGAATCACTATTGCCTGATTAAAAGGTTGAGTAGATTGCTAAGCAGACAAGTGTCTAAGCACGCTGGTGTAAAACATATTTGTGATCGTTGCTTGCAATATTTTAAAACCCCTACGCTTTTGGAACGTCATAGGGTAGATTGCGTTTCTCAGGAAGCGGTGAGATTGATATTGCCACAAGGGGACAAGGCTGTGTTAAAGTTTAAGGACATTCACAAGCGTGACACTGTTCCCTATGTGGTATACGCAGATTTTGAAGCTCTCACCACACCCATGGCGGGATGTGAACCAGATCCCACCATTAGCTCAACCACACCCATTCATATACATGAACCCTTTGCCATTGGATTTAATGTGGTGTGTGCCTATGAGCCCACACAATCCGTTTACAAATACCGTGAGGGGCCAGATTGTGCCAAATGGTTCTTGGATGAACTTGTCAAGTTGGCTCATGATGTACAGAAATTACTGGACCACCCATTACCCATGAGCCTATCTCCAGAACAGCAGCAGCAGTATGAGCATGCCATGACATGCCATATTTGCGAAAAGCCTATTTTAAGTGGAGAGGAAAAAGTCAGAGACCACACGCACTTTACGGGGGAGTTTCGTGGAGCTGCGCATAGTAAATGCAATTTAAACTTTCCAGCTCCTCGTTTCATCAGTGTCTTTTTCCACAATCTGGCGAATTATGACATTCAGTTTTTGATTCGTGAATTGGGTCATGTCAACAAGGGCTCGTTTACCATTATTCCCCAAAACCATGAGCGTTTTACAGCCCTGACATGGTGGTTGGGCGACTATAGCATTCGATTCTTGGATTCCTTTAAGTTTATGGCATCCTCGCTAGACAGCCTTGTGAATGGCTTGAATGAGGAGGAATTAAAAAATACTAGAATGCATTTTAATGATCCTGAGCAATTTCAATTGTGCATTCGGAAAGGTATATTCCCGTATGATTTCTGCAACAGCTGGGACGTGCTAAAGCAAAGAAAACTCCCACCACAAGAGAATTTTTACTCGAAACTAACACGCAGTACCGTTTCCGATGAAGACTATGCACATGCATGTCAAGTTTGGCGAGTGTTTGGCATTAAGACACTAAGTGAATATGCTTTACATTACCTAAAACTGGATGTATTGCTGCTCACCGATGTGTTTGAAAAATTCCATGAGTTGTGTCAACACATTTACGGTCTTGACCCGGCTCACTATTATACGAGTCCTGGGCTCTCGTTTGATGCCGCTTTAAAATACACTCAAGTGGAATTGGATTTACTCACTGACGTAGACATGGTTCTATTTTTTGAAAAGGGCATTCGTGGCGGCTTTGTGTCACTTAACCAGCGCCATGCCGAAGCGAACAATGTCTACATGCCTGATTATTCACCAGACAAACCAGAATCGTACTTAATGTACTATGACGTGAATAATTTGTACGGTTACGCCATGAGTCAGCCTTTGCCCTATGGGAAGTTTGCTTGGCTGACAGAGAAACAAGTGTCAGAATTTGATGTGATCAAGGCTAGCTAAGAAACAGGCCGTGGATATGTGCTAGAAGTGGATATTGAATATCCCCCATCCTTGTATGATGAACATGCCGATTTCCCATTCTGCCTTGAGCAAATGGTTCCCCCTGCCAGTAAAGTGAAAATTGAAAAACTCATGGGCATACTTTACAACAAAAATCGGTATGTGCTACATATCCAAATGTTGATGCAATGCCTCGCCCAAGGCTTGGTGTTGAAGAAAATCCACAGGGGTATTTCTTTTGCTCAAAAAGCATGGCTTGAGCCATACATGCGACTCAACACAGACCACCGACAAATGGCAACACATCAGGTTGAATTTTTTTTAAATTAAATTAATGAACAACTGCATCTATGGCAAGTCCATGGAGAATGTCCGCAAATACCGTGACATTAAATTAGTGAATGTCTGGGAGGGGCAGTGGGGTGCTCGGCGGTACATTGCCAAGCCACATTTTAAATCGATTAAAATTATCGATGAGGATTTGGCTACTATTGAAATGAGTAAGACCAGCGTGACCATGGATAAACCCATTTACTTGGGTCAAGTCATTTTAGACTTTTCTAAATCGGTCACGTATCGATTTCACTATGAGTTCGCCAAACGCCATTTTGAGAACGTCTCTCTTTTGTATATGGATACGGACTCATTCATTTACCACATTCGCCACTGCAACCCCTATGACGTCATGAGGCAACATAGTGAATGGTTCGACACCTCTTGCTATAGCGCTGACAACGTGTTTCAGCTGCCCATAAAAACAAGAAGAAAATGGGCGTTTTAAAAGATGAATGCGGTGATTCCATTATGACGGAATTCGTAGGTTTGGCCTCAAAAATGTATGCTTATCGCACACTCGACTGTAAGGAATCCAAAAGAGCAAAAGGTGTAGGTAGAGCAGTGGTAAAATCGCTACGTGTAGACGATTACTTAGCGGTTTTACGCACTGGCAAATCTATGTCTCATACACAGTGCAGGATACAATCCAGCAACCATCATTTGTATCTTGTGGAACAGAGAAAACGCACCCTCGCCTCCATGGATAACAAGCGTGTGTGGGCTGATGACCTGCTCACCAGACTGCCCTGGGATTATGATCGCAAGGAGGAGGAGGTGTGATTTCATTGTTTAATCGTTTATGGGACATAGCTTTATGTAACTTGTAGATTTAGTATTTTGTAAATATTGTTTTTTTGTCATTGTAAATAGTAGATTTTGTAAATAGTGGCAACCCACTTGGACCTTTTGCTCTTTAAAAAAGTTCTATGCAACCTTATTTTTTTAAAAAATTTGACTGGTAAATAGTTTGATTATTTTAAAGCTGTACAAAGTTGTAGTTTTTTGTAAATATTTAATGAGTAATAGTATTTTTAGTAACGTTTATAACTAGTATTTAATTATTTTTTGTTATGTAAATTATAAATGGTAAACTAAAAAGTTCTTTTGGGATGAGTGTGCATGTTGAGAATGTGCTTTGGGGAATAAATAAAGTGGTTGTGTTTGTTCCTAAAGACAGGTGTGAATATATGAGTGGAGAGAGAAAGCTGATGTGTATGGTTGACCAGAGCAAACACGGTGAGGTAGGGTGGGTGGGTGGGGAGGGGGTAAATGGTCACTTATATACTCATTTTGTTTTCAATAGTTTCGTTTTTTCATTGAAATGGGGCAGTCAAAAGACATTATTTTTGTAAAAACAGTCTTACCTGCAGTAGTCGAAGACCTCGACGTTTCTCCAAACACACATAAACACATTGCAGCATCGCCATGGTCAAGCACTTGCATGAACATCACTGTCAAATCTCAACTTTCAACATACACCAAATGGAAAATGTGAAAACAGCAAATGGAAAATCCATGTTTCCATATCACCACAAACGCAAAACTTAAAACGGACATTTTTAAAAACTGGAAATGGCCATGTGTGAAATTTGAAAATTCAAAAAACTTCAAACGGACATTGTTTAAAATGTGTCATCAACAAACTGGAAAAATCCATATCATCAAAAACGCAAAACTTGAAACGAACTTTTTTAAAATCTGTAAATTGCAAAATGACAAATGGCAGTGTGTGAATTCATCATGTGTGAAATGTGTAAAATGAAAAATCAGCCATCAACATCATGATTTATTAAAATTAAAAATAACAAAACAACGTGCTCTGGTAAACCTTTGTTTCTATTTCATAGTCATAGTGAATTGACAAAAGAAAAATAGAATACAAACAAATCCCAGTTCCTCACTCCTCAATGTTAATGTCCATGCATCATCAACTTTCCTTTCATAGCACTCATGACAATCAGGGCTGCCATCCTTTCATCCACTGAAGCATCACTGGATGTGAAACGTTGTTTAGCTTTCTTCAATAACAATTTATCGGCCACATGTCTTAACCAGGATGACTATGGCGATAAGAAAGGTCATGTTTTTTGCATGCTTGATCCAAAAGATTAATGGGTACATCTCCACGCTGCAAACGTTTTTCAAGACGAGTTCCAGGGCCGCAAAAACGATAACCTGGAAGATGGATTTCGAAAGGTAAGTATTGAATCACTTTATCAATGACGCCTTTGCCAGTACAGGTCTGGCATATCCTTTTCCATCGATGGTAAAAAGGTTTGGTCTTCCTCCTCCTCTGTGGACGATGTTTGTGTTTGTTGTTGTTGTTGCTTTTTCTCGCCATGACACCCGTGGAATGATTCAACAAAGTCTTTACATGGACTTTTATGACCGTGATACAATTTC